>WEKX01026003.1:65866-107810 GCA_013390025.1 Pitta sordida
GAATTGCTAGGACTGAAATGTGATACAAGCAGTATTGTGAGATATGTCTTACAAGTCTCTCACCATGTAAACATTAACCTGGTTAGCTGTTCTTAAAAACAGAATGGGAAAAGGTGACTCCAGAGGGGCAGGTGTTTAAGAGAGAGGGAAAAAGTAATTTCTGTTTTCTTGAAGAAGATGTGAAAGGCAAGATAGAAGTGCTGAAGAAACAAGATGGTGAGTCTGCTTGACATGGTATGGAAGCCTGCAAGGTGGCTCTGGGAGGGTGGACAGCCCCAGAGACTTTCCTGTGAGTAAGAAACTTCTGCCCTCTAAGCCCTTCAGTCCCTGCAAAGGGTGGGAGTTAGTCACCTAAACCTGCACATCTAGTTCTGATTTAGGTGTTTGGTTAATGTCAGGAGAGAGGTCCGGCTTAGCTGCTTCCCCCAATTTGTGTGTGACCAGGAATTGTCTTCTGCTTTGGCATGTGAAATGCTTTTTTTTGTAATATCCGGATGGATCAGAAGGGGCATGCCAGAGCACCTATCCACAGCTTGGCTATTCCTTAGCTCACTAAAGACATGTTTTGTGTCTGAGCTCATCTTAAGCTAAAGCCAGTGCAAAAGATCATGGTGTTGTCAGCCTGCATTTAATTTTCTGTTATAGATATAGCTTTTGTCTACCCCCTTGATTTGTGCATTACCTGGGATATGGAGCAAAGGCTTTGGAAGAGTACTACTGGGATCACAGAAAGAGAACCGATTTGACACTTTTAATGTACTTTCTGTTCATGCCATTTTACTGTATGAATAACATCATTTTACTGAATTTTTTCATTTTAGTCTTATTGAGGTCTTTTTAATGCTTGCCAAATTTCTATGTACCTTTCAGCACTGAAAGCTAATATAATTCAGCTTCAGTGACTTTCCATCCAGTTGCTGGAAAGGAAAAAAGGTATATCTTGATGTCTTCTTCCATTTTAGCAAGTACATTTCATTAGTTTCTCATTTTGGTCTGCTTTGTTTCATCCCTTTGAAAATTACGGTGAGATAGAAAATAATCCTGTGAAAACAAGCAACAATAAAATGACGGTGACTCCAGATGTCTTTTTAGAAGGTGGCATCTAGACTTGTAGGCCAGTTTTGCCTCCACTGATAGTTTCTGTTGGCATTTCCTAGTTTCCTTTAAAAGGTTCTCCTTTTCCAGTATCATGACACTGATCTATCCAGGGTGATTATTTTTTGGGGAAGGTGCTTCATATGCCAAGAAAACTTCCAGAGACATCACATGTATGGTTACTCAACAAACAGCTTAGTCAGAATGGGTGTTTAAGTGATTCCTACTTTTTAAGCTATTTTGGACTAGTATGACTGAAGGCACAAGAAGGTGGAGTGACTTCCTTACAGTCACTCTGAGTCAGTGGCTCAGCACCTCCAGGCTTCCCATATTTTTATTCCAACCACTGAGATGACCACATGGCTTCCTCTTGGCGTGCTTTGGGGTTTCACAGCTGAGAGGTGCAAGATGTAAAGGTTTTTGCTGTCAGCATGTGAGCTACTGATTTTAGATCAGAAGTTCTTAATGTAGGAGGACAGGATCCATCCAGCAGCAATCAGCTGGCTTCTTGTCCATTCAATCCACCTCCTGTTTGTGGAGCTCCACTCAGACATTTTTCTACGGCACTATCACTCACCACATAGTCTCTGCTTACCATGGGAGACAGGAAAATTGGCGTGGTTTCTGTTCCCAAGGTTCTATGTCAACCTTCTGTAGTTTTGGCTGGCGACATTCGTAGACTCTTATTTTTGCTCATGGCTTCAAGTTTTGATTGAATCTTCCTGCCTTCACTCTTTCCTCTGCACCAAAAACCCAAAGCAAAAAATCAGCTGAAATGGCCAATTTTTATCGTTTTTCAGACGGAAACCATGCAAAACCACAGAGTTTGGCCTGATGTCTGCTGGAACCTATAAATAGGACTGTTAAACTGAAACTCAGCCCTGTTTTACTCAAGCCACAACCCAAAGTTGTGAGACAGTCTGTGAACTGAGCGGATGTTTTGGAGTGTGTTGACCAAGTATGGTGGCTACAAGAAATTCAGAATTCTGCTGAGTTACCTGCTTGGTTTGGGGTTTCTTTGCCGAAGTTCCCTGCAGCTGTATCATATACTCTGTATTCATATACTCTGAATCTTGTTTTCAGCTACCTCCTGGCCCTTCTTCAGGTTAGACAGAGAGTCCTGACCTATTGACTACTGCTTCACAGCATCTCTAATTCTCAGGCTGTTCAGTGAAGGCATTGTAATTCTTCCTTAATTTTCCAAGATGCTTTGAAATCAAACAGTGAAGTTGCATTTGCACACTTTTACTCTGTGCATAACATGGTTTATTCAAATTCTAATAATCTTAGGGCCTAACCAACAATCTCAGCATGGCAGAAGGGCTGTTGAAGGAAAACATGGTCTTCCATTCTCTTTAAAGCAACATTAGAGGCCAAAACAAAAGTAAATATTCAGGGTCTGACTCTGCATCAGTTACCTCTTGGCCTAAGACTTTGTTCTGAATTTTTGAGTTTCAAAGAAGTTAGGCTGTAACAGTCTTTGGATCAATAACTTTCCCACTTGTTTACCAAAAAGTAAAATACTTTTTAACCCAGCAATGAAATTAACTTTTCACATTTAAATTCTTCCATCCTTAGAGAGTAAATTGTCTCGTTGCATCCTGCTGTATGTTGCTGTCTTTTGCTCCTCTGAAATTTGCGGCAAGGGTAGATTAGGACTTCTGTTGTGTTATCATGAGACAGGATGCCTTTCCAAATTTTTTCCTCAGCCAATATATTAGATTTTCAGTAAATTTACCTGAGATAATACTCTATTTCCATGTTAGGAGAGCTGTCACACTTCATTTGATAATTTAGAATTTGTTCTTTTGTTTGGTGAATGAGGTGATTTTGCAAGGCAGTATAATGGAATGAATTTATCTGTCCAGAAGATGTCACCCGGAGTCTCAGAGAGATCTATCTTTATATATTAGTTGATCAGCCTTGACTCTGGAAGCACCTCTAGGTGATGGTGCATTCAAACCACTTAAGCGCTGGGTATGTAAATAGGGAATAAGAAGCCAGCTCCCAGTCCAGCTGTCACACAAGTGTGCTGGAGAAATTAATCACAGGGCCAACTGTGCTTATTGCCTATCAACCATGAAATCCTTGTGACACCATAAATACTTGTGTCTTCCATCAGTAGTGAGGGTGACACTACCCAAAACAGAATGTCTATCTCGAGCTCTCTGCGCAGAGGAGGAAGCAAGGTTCCACTTCAGTCTCTAGACAGGACACTGAATTACTTCTTTGTGGCCTAGTTCTTGTTTTCTGGGAGTCTGTCTTGAACCTCAGCTCTGATTTTTCTAGAACTTAGCATTCACAGCTGCAAGCGATTATCAGCAGCCGCACTTTGAAGATAGAAAGTGCCAGATTGTAGGATGTTACAAATAAGAAATCCCCAGGTTAATGGATATCTTAATCCTCTCTCCACCTCATTTCTTGGTATTTAATAGAGAGTGAATCCTCATCTTCTGAGGGTTTGAGGGATTTTATAACAGCAGCAGAGCTGTGGGAGCACTAGATATTCTGCAAGACTTGAGTAGAACACAGTGAAAGCTACATCTCCTATTCTATGACAATTCATTAAAAAAAGAGCGACACATTGATTTTCAATCTTTCCCAGATCTTGGGAAAAAAAAGAGGATTCTTTAGGGGAAAAGATGGGAATAGGTCTGTTGAAATAGTTTCTTTACTTTGCAGAAGTCTTTTTGTTCATCTCCATTGTTCCCTTGTATTTTGTAACCTATTTTTAGATGAATTGATGCAACTCTGTCCTCATCTTCCCCATTTTTTTTCTTTCTAGGTAACATTTCATGCTCTTTCCCTTCAGGGTAGGCCCAGATTCTTGCTGGCATTCTCCCCTCAAGTACTTGGCCAACACAGGTACTAAGGACACTAGAGAAAGCCTCCTCCTAATTTCAATTCAATTTCTGGCTATGGCTAAAGTGGTAGGAAAAGTCCCTCTGAGCCCTGGACTGTGGCACAGCTAGGGCACATAAAGAACTAGCAAGCTTCTATAAGGCCTGCACACATGGTAGTTAGTCAAACCCTCATAACTTAGCCCCCCATATGAAGACAATTTTTTGTTTTCTTAAGAGCACTGGGCAAGTCCTTGTGTAAGATGAAACCTTGCCATCAAATCTGAACACTTTGAGCGTAGTAACACAAAAGGTGTCTTGGGGAACCACTCAGAGAAATCAGCATTATTTCACCTAGCCCTTCAATGAAACTGGTGATATTTTTTCAGTGAAATTGTATATGGGTAACTCTCTCTATACAGTCGGCCCTCTTCCACTTTGCACCCCCCATATTGCAGCTTCACATCTTAGCGGCATGATTTTCAGTGATTAAGGAGGCCTGATTCGGGACTGCACATGTGCAACCTGACATGCATGAATAGTCAATTAGACAGTCATGAATACTCAAATCAACCCCCACGCTGTGCTGCACAGACCATGGGTGCACTGCTCTGCTCCTCCCCTCGGGCCGTGCGTGTGTCCCCCCCCCCTCCTTGGCTCCACTCTGGGCTGTCCTGGCCCCCCTTCCTGTCAGGCTGCGCCATCTTCCCCCTGCAGCTCCCCTCAGGGTTGCCGCGACAGTGGCGCGCAGCTCCCTACACCTGTGTCTCGGGCCAAGCAGAAAAGGGGTTTTTCCTGGTGTGGGGTGGCTGCAGGCACCAGGAAGCACCGACACAAACAGTGATACACAGCAGGACAGTGCCGAAACAGTGCCAGGGGGCTGTGTGAGGGTGCGGGGCCAATTTACATATTCATGAGGTGCCATTCTACACAGAAGGAAGGCTTTGTGGGTAGGGGGCATGACCCGCAGTGCTGTGGTATAGGAGACCCAACTGTATGTCTAGGTGGATAAAACAAACAAGAAGTCTCTGCCAGAAGCAGACACACTGAATGGGAAATTTCAGTCTAAATGAAAAAAATTAGCAAGAGGCAGATAAACCCTGTGGCAGGTTAGACTGAACTGTACTTTATCTACTCAGTGCTTCTGTTGTTTTATTCAATTTGTATGTCTAGACTAGCCTTTTCTTCTGTACTGAACAACCCTCTTTAAAGGAATATAAAAATCTTCTGAATGCATAGTACAAAAATGGAACATTAAAGAAAAGAGTATTCTAAGGTGCCTGCTTAAGTAGGGTGTCTCTCTGGCCTATCCTGCTACTTCTATTGCGACTACATCTTTTATTTATTTGCTCACTATGAAATATGTTGAAAGGCTCCTAATGGGTCACATGATCCCTGCCCAATCAATTAGCAGCTTTAAAAGATGACTCATTGTTTTGTCTGTAATATAAAACAAAAATACACAGTGAAAAACCTAACACAGCCTTTTAAAAAAACTCCAGAGATTTATTTTTCCATTTGTGGTTTTGCTTTTTTATCTTTCTCCAAAGCCTGAAGCAGAGATCTTGAACTGTTACAGTAGGTCCATGCTGCAGGCTTTTCCTGTTGCTGCTGCTCACATTACTGCTTCACGTCATCTGCAAGTACAATTCTAGGCCACGCGTCTAATTCCCACTTCTTGTCCTGAAACACCTGTGTTGACCCAACACACCTGAACTTTTGTATAAACAGTGTAAACAGATTCATGTCAGTGAGAGGACTTTTAAATGCAGCAGTCATCCTTAGCATGAAATCACAGAATCCCAACTGTTTGTTTTTCTTATATACTTAGAGATGTATTAACTCATATCAAATTTGTATCTAACTTATACTTTCGGATACAAAGAGTCTGTGGAAAAGCTGCACTGAAACAGGGTTTTCTCGTTTCAAGTTATGTTGATAATATCCCATTTTAGTTCAGAACACTTGAAAAAAACTTTCTTGACTGTCACTTTGTATTACTTTATGTCTTGGAACCAAGCTTACATGGCATTTTTCAGCCCTGAAACCATGCTACAAAGTAATGTGTCAAAAAAACCCCCAAAACCGTGCAAAACAAAGTAAAACAAATGAACAGATCTTCTCTCAATAAAGCAAAAAAGTGAACTGGAATAAAAAGACAAATCCCCACAAGTCCGGCTCTTTCTAATGCAACCAGCTGCCTTCCAGATAAATAAACACAGGAGAAAGAAGCATCTTTCCCACATCTTCTCTCATATTTCTCCAATTCTTACTTACTACCTTCCTTTTTTTGTAGGCACACTAAAACCCACTGACAACAAGTGGAATAGAGAAAAACTTGTAAGTTGTGGTAGGCTCTAGATCTGTTTTCCCACGTGAAGAAGGGAAAAAATAGCCCTTGACAGTAGAAGAGCTTATACAACTTATTTTGGACAGAATGAGGGAGGCGTACATGTTGAAGGCTCTGCTTGCTTGAAGTCTCTGACTTGAAATTCACATATAATCATAGAATGGTTTGAGTCAGAAGGGATCTTAAAGATCATCTCATTCCAACAGCCCTGTCATGGGCAAGAACATTTCCTGCTAGACCAGATTGCTCAAAGTTCTGTCCAACCTGTCCTTGAACACTGCCAGGGTTGGGGCATCTAATACTTCTCTGGGCAACATGAGTGAAAAAAAATCCACTTTAGTACAGTGNCTCCCCATACTTTTTCTGGAGACCCCAGTGGGTTGCCCTACCTGAGTGGCCCAGAGTGGCTTCGCATGTTTTGTGTGCTTGCTTCAATCTAATGAAAAAATTTCTCATTGAGCTGTACCATTAATCAACTCCTCCTGGAAATTATATATACTTTATATTCTGCATGAGCAGCAAAGAATTAATAATTCCTTGGTTCATCTATTAAAATATTTATTCTCCAAGTTCTTTCTGTCCTCCCTTTTTCTTAGCCATGGCAGTGAGTAATGAAAATATCTGTCCTACATTGAGGACTTTTGCAAATAATGTGGAAATCTACATTATAATAAAATATTGTTTCCTCTGGTGAGGGCTTCTGAAACTCAAAGCACTACACATCTTTTCAGCTGCCATTGGTGTGCGTACAGAGCTGACTAATTATACACTAACAAGCATATTTTGCCTGAATCTATAAGCACACAATCTGAACCTGAGTGTTTCTGATATCAGTCTTGGTGCTGCTTTGCCTCAGCTGAAGTGTGAGCTGCTGATTACAAGAACATAGGTCTGAAATAATGAGAACATCTTCTTTTCACTCAAAGGCTGATCCTGTTGATTACCTTTCTTTGCTCCATAGATGAACAGTGTTTTTTATTCAATATGTGGTTACTTTACACAGGGGAAGCAAAACTGCTCTGTCCTCAAGGTGATTTGTATTACTAGCTAAACACACAAATGAGCTTGGAGGAAAAACAGGTATCGAAGAAAATACATGATTTGTAATTCAGGCTAAGATGGTGTAATGGACTGAAATGTTGTTGATGTGTTATACATTGTCAAAATCACAGAAAGCCTTCTTGTCAAGGAAGCAACCGCCTACCTGCAACCCCAAAGCACCCCACTTCCCCAGTATGTTTCCTGAGTGGAATTTGGACTGTGAAGGAAAAACTTAAGACTATTCTCTAATCACCTCAGGTCTTAGAAGGCATAAACAAGGCTCACTGGGTGGCAGAAGAGAAGAATTTTGGGGTATAAAGGCAAAAATTCTCCACACCAAATAGTAAACCCGCATGTTCTGGAGAAACCACCTACACACAGGACATTCATATGAAAAGCAGATGAGAAGGGATTATAAATCATCAAAGACCCCTAGAATACCACTCCCCCCCCCCCTCATTACTAAGGCCTTCCAGCTCTAGAAGACTGCATGTGATCCAAGTGAGGCTACAAATCCAGACCCTGTTGAAAGAGACTCCAAAACTACCCCATCCACAAGGGAATGTGCCTGGCATGTCCTGAACATATATTAATCCATTGGACTGTATGTTTTTGGGACTCTCACCGTGAAGAAGACCAGAAAAGACCTATGGGAACCTGTGATCCTGCTGGGTTCCATAGAGTGGTGATAATTTTTCTATTAATCTCTCTCTGTCACTCTCCCTCCCCTCCACCTCCCTGCCCCTTCTTTTCTTGTTTCTTTCTCTCTCTCTGCCTCACATTTACTATTAAATAAAAGCCATACTATTGACTTTGGCATTTGGTCTTGTTTGCATCTTTATTTGGGCAGAGGCATTCTAATAATTTTAATAATCGGATTATATATAACAGATGGCAGTGTCGGGTGGCAGGTATTCTTTGTGCTATTTGGAATGAAACTGCAAAAGATTTTGTCCCTGAAGAAATCTCAGCCCAGGAGAGATCAGAACGCTGCCTTTGTTCACAGCAAATGGTCTTGTGGCTTTATGAAAGGGGTTAGTTTGGCCTCTTCCAAGGCAGAGATTTGTAAGGACAAAGGATTTTTCTCCTGCCTCATTTCAAAGACTTCTGTCTTGCCGGTGATGCTCAAGGCTCAGCTGTCCTCATGACTTTGCCAGTCTATCCACCAAGCTGGAGTGCACTTTGCTCAGTGCTTCAGTGTCTCAGCTAGCGCGAGGTGACCGGCTAACCTCCCCAGCTGTTTTCCTACTCATTTGAGCAGTGGATTTTCATATTACATATCCAATCACCTAAGAGGATGAAACAGACTTTCTTTTTCCTCAGTGTCTGACTTTGATTCTTTACCTGTTTCTGTAGTCTTAGCTCAGTAAGATTACTTGATAATGTTTGATTGAATTGACACTTTAAACAGGAATCCTTGGAAAATATCTTGTTGACAGCATTTGTGCCAGTAAATTGTTTCTCTTGTGAACAAAAGCTCTTAAGAACAGAGATGATGGCATTATTTTTGTAATACATGTATCCATTGATATCTAAGCTGTCTGCCCTCTACTCTCTTCATAGCCTTTACAGAGAAATGGGAACTTTTAAGTGTGATTCACTTAATTGTAGCATAGCCCCTTGTGGTTAGAGAAATTGCTCCCTAAACATGACAATTTTTTTCCAGAATCTAGGGTGGAAAGTAGGAGGAATCTCCCTAGATGACTACATAAGCAGATGTCTAGGGTAAAGTAAGTGAAACCCACCCAGGCTGTCCTTTTTAATTATTTTGTACTGAATTTGGCACATTAGAACTGTGATTTGCCATCTGTGCTCCTAAGTCACTACCATCCTTTAGCTCATGAGTTCTGGCAATGATGCTGGGAGGAGCAGACACTGAGAAAAGGAGTTCTTCTATGAATCTGAATTTGTGAGATATGCTTTCGACTGAGTGATTGGTCTCAAACTTCTAGCAATTCTCAGTCTTGCCAACAGTGGGGCTGCTCTTAAAGCTAGTGATGTGGTGAGGAGATCAACCTCTTGTGCTTAATGCTTTTAGTGATATTCATGAACTAGCATTCAGTGACGGTGACCATAGATGGTTCTTCACTGTCAGGTGAAGATGGGATTTATCACTGAACACCAAGGCACCCTTCATGATAACTGGTTAGTAAAGAAGGTTTAGCGAGAGTGGAAAATGTGTCTGTGATAACTCAGTGTAACAATGCCCTAGAAAGGTGGCTCTAAAGAGACCCACTTATCTTCTCACCCTTGTACACTAGAGCAGATCCTCTGCTTCCCTGTAGTAAACGAGATGTGAGATCCTGACAGTTCAATTCCCAGGTGCATGAGGTCAGGGCTCTTCTATGTGCAGTTATGAGTGACTATTGTTTCTTTTCACTGCTTTCCCACTGAATCATCTTTGAAGACGCATTTCTCTGTTTTAACACAGGTCCTGTCCAATGAGAATGAGCTCCTTCTTAGAGTGAAAATTTTGTTTCTGTGCTTTTAAACACCCAATGAAATTGTCTGATGGTATTTCCTTTTCGGCTTTTTATTTATTTAATAGGGTGTCACTTCATAAGTAGAACATAACATTACAGAAATAGAAGGGCTGTTTCCCAGGAAGAGCTGCTTTCAACATCTTCAAGAATAATGAATTCCATCCAATATGTGTTGATGGCATAGGGTGTTTTATTGGCCCTTTGTGTATTTGGAGCCTGTGTATTAATCATCACATAGAAGCAAGAAGAAAATTGTAAGAGTCTCTTGAGGTGAAAGCTGTGTAAAGTAGTTGAGGGCTTTGTGGTATATTGTAGTGGTTTGGAAGCTGAATTAACCTGCATTCTTTTTTTTTTTTTTTTTTTTTAAGCTTCAGCACAACCAGCCATGGCTGCAGAAATGGATTTCTTGCTGTAGAAAAAGAAAAGCAGGGTTTTATATATTTCCTACCAGATCAAAGTGAAGAAAGATATAATTTTTCATCCTTTTTGGCATGGTGATACAGGATTAGGTGCATTTGATCTATGTAGTTTGTGGACTCTGGCGGGCTTTTTGTTCAAATTCTAAGGCATTTACCTTAACAGTGATATGCACTTTTAGCACTGGAAGGCACAGTTCTGACCTGGCAGAAAAAAAAATTCAACTGTGATGATTTTTAATTTCATTTATATACTTGCAAGTAGAAACATAGCGCACATGTGAGATAGCGTGGAAATTCTGACATCCAGATATTCGCATCAATATCTGTGCTTTTTCCTTCTGGATTGTTGAAGAGAGAAGACAAATCTCAGAAAAACTCCAAAAGCAAAAAATCCAAGTAATCTTGGTATGTTTGTTAAGAACATGAAATGTAATACAGAAGTCACAGGTCAAAGCAAATGATCTTCTAGTCCTGTATACTGATTCCAATGCTTAGAGTGGAACCTAGATTAGAACTGGAGATTTAGGGAAAAGTGTAAGAGAGGAAGAGTAATACAGTCAGGTCTCCTATATTGCTGACCTGTGGTCTTAATTGTGTCCCGCGTAACCTGCCTTCCACGTTGATTGGCAGCTCATTAACATGCAAATTTGCCCCGCACCCTCGCATGGCCCTCATGACCCCCTGGCGCTGTTTTGGTGCTGCCTTGCTGTTTGTGTTGGCGCTTCCCAGTGCCTGCAGCCACCCCACACTGGGGAAAAACCCTTTTCTGCTTGGCTGGGAACACTGGTGCAGGGAGTCGCCCGCACTGCTGTCCCAGTGGCCCCAAGGGGAGTGGGGTGGGGACAGTGTGTCCCAGGGCAGAGCTGAAGGAAGGGAAGGGGGGGCTGGCTCAGCCCACAGTGGAGGGGCAGAGCAGGACTGGCGTGGCTCAGAGTGGAAGGGCAGAGCGGGGCCAGCGCGGCTCGCCACAGGCCGAGCAGTGTGCCAGTGGTCCATGCAGCATGGCGTGGAGGTTGGTTTGAATATGCACGACTGCCTAATTGGATATTCACGCATGCCAGGTCACGCATGCACAGTTGCAAAAAGGAGCCTCCTTCATCGCTGAAAAATCATGCCGCTAAGATTTGAAGCCGCAATATGAGGGGCGCAAAGTGCAAGAGGGCCGACTGTAGTAGTATTTTCCTCCAATATTTGCTCAGGCTGCACTTTCTTTAGGGACTTCTCCAATCCTTTCAGTCTTCATTGGAACCTATATACACCTTGTTCCTTGACAAAATCTTTTGTCAAGGAACTCTACTTGTGAAGCATTACTTCCTTTTATTTATTTTGAATTTTCTTTCTGTTATTTGATGCCTCTGGGTTCACCTATTAAATCTTGCCATAAGTGTGAAGTTACAGGTCTAAGCATGGTTAATTTTGTGTGAAAGGATGGTTCAGAATGCCAAATCAGGGACATTTTTATTATTCAAGTTTTAGGAGAACTTGTAATATTCTTTTATTTCCAAAATGTGTTTTGGTGTGTAATTCCAGACCATCCCATCACAAAGCAAACCCAATGCCTAATTGCTTGCATTTACCCTTTTTGGTTGCATGTTGTGGTAGCCACTTACAGAAATAAGGCCTAAACTTTTGCATAGCTCAGAAAGCTATGTTAAGATGACATCAGTCTAATGTCATCTACTGCCTGAGGGAAAACAACCCACAAGTTAAGCCAAACATGCTGGTTGATTGACTGATGGCAATAAATCCCTTGCATGGGGCTACCACAAATTTCAGATGGTTTGGTGAGGTCCTCTTGGCTGTATTGTCTCACATTTCTTTCCAATTGTCTGAGAGTAGACAATTCAATGAACATTCAGTCCAATGTGTCTTCTGCAGTGAGTTGTGAACATCAAGAGTAATAAACCAAAGAGTAATTAAGTTGGGATCACGGGGTAATACACAGGGGGTGATAGACTAAAAATTGCCAGCAGGAGGTTAGAAGTGAGCTAAGAGGATTAGGCTTTAACTACACCGATCAGCAAGGACTGTGCACCCATAAACCACCGATTGTCAGCAGAATGTTGGAGATATACTGATATCAACCATAACCCAGGTGGGAACTGGAATTCATACGTAACTCACCTGTTGAATATTGTATGACTCACCTACTGAATATTGTATAACTCTGTAGCATATAGCACACTGCCAAAACCAGTAAGGGAAACAAGTTCTTGGAGGATTTATCCCCCTTGCTTACAATGCTGCTAATAAACTTACCTATCAAACAGCTGCACTTCCTGCCCCATAGTTCCATATTGTGTTTTGCCACACAAGAACAAACAGCCTAACAGGGTCATAATCATGGCAAGAGAGCATGGGAAAACTAAACAGCCAATTAGGCCACAGCTTCTTAAAAATCTTTCTTTTTCATCAGCCCTAATCCTCTTTTTTATAAATTAAGCTGTAAACTGATAGAGTATGTCTTCTGGCAGCCTAAGATAATGAAGCCTCCTTTCTTCTTATGGTCTATGGGCATCACCCCAATATATATTATAAATAAAATTATTCTAATTCATGATAACAGCATGTAGACAGATTCTGGTTGGGAACACAATAATTAATTACTTTTTTAAAAAGGAAATATTAATAATTACATATTTCTCAGCATGTAAAACTCAGGGGGGGTGCTCAGTTTACTGTTTGAAAATGGAAGGACTTTGGTCAGTAATAGGATGTGGGAATGTTGTCAAAGCTAATCTGCTTGGTTGCCATATTTCCAAAGTATTTGGATGCCTAAAGGTGTTGCCATGGAAAATTCCACCCCAGGATTTTTTCCTCTGTCCTTTGACACTCAGAGGTACTTCACAATTGGTGCTGTCATGCTCTGGAAGGAGGAAGCCCAGCTGAAAAACTACAGTGCTGGAAGCCGAATTGAAGTTTCTCTTTCCAGCCCTTGACACTGTCCTGCAGCCTTAAAATAGGCCATAAACTAACCACACCCATCATTGTTGCCCATTTGTAAACAAGGTGCACTTTTGCTCAGGCTCAGTGAATGATAAAAAGTGACTGTTTTCATTCTGGGGAAAGATTCAGGTTGATTGTCCAAATCTTGCTATTTCTGCTGACCTTGTCCACAGACACACTAAACTGTGAGTTACTGCTAACTGCGATAAGGCTTCTCTGGTGTGAACAAATATTCATCAGAAACTTAACTGAGGCAATTGCTTCAGTCTAAATTGCTTAATGGTGATCCTCTGAATACAGATTAGGCTACAGATCCTGTTGCATGCTTTATGTTGATCCTGAAGATATGGACGTTATGAAACCCCCAATCTGTTAATTGTTTTCCCCTAGCTGTGCAAAGTCTTTTTGTCTTGAAAAATATTGATTATACGTAGCACCTAAATTTTCTTAGTATGTGTGCACTCCTCAGGGTCAGCTAAGACTTCTGGCAAAGAAATTCCAACTGTTGCAGAAAACTTGTGTTGTAGATTTGCAAGCTGAAGGCACATATATAGTGTGGTAATTAGGGATTGCCACTAGACATTTAGAAGGCTGAAATGAGTTTTAAACTTTTAGCTTATTCACAAAGCACCCTTTGTGCTCACGACGTTGTTCAATGTCATCCATGTTGGTCTTTAACAGCCATTTTGTAAGTCAGCTGTGGGTACTTAATGGTTGATGGTCACAGCTGGCACTGATGGTTGTGGTCTTTAGTCGTCCCTGTTTGCTGAGGTTTGGTGATTGGGCTTGAAAACTCATTGGTGAGAGAAGTGAGAACTGAAGCAGGCTTGTCTTTTTTCTTTTTTCCCTTTTTTTTGGTCTTGCTTATGCCTGATAGTTTTATGCTATTTCCTACTTTCAACAAGGAGGAACTTCTTTTTTCCCAGTATCACTTGTGCTTTTTAATTTGTCAGACATCTCTCTTATGTAGTATTCAGGCTGTCCTGGCTATTTGAAGTCCTGTGTGCTTATCTTATTCTCTGCCTGGCAGTTTTTGTTAGTTGAATACTACCTGCTTTCAACTTCACCCATCTTTGGTACTCAATGCACACTTCGCCTCTGTTTTTAATAACAAAACAAACTGCCCGCAAGAAAACTGGATCAGCAATGGCATGGAAGGAGCTGGGGTGCAGTATAGCCCCCTTGTATTCCAAGAGGAGGTAGTCAGAGACTTGCTGAGTGGCTTGGACCCTCATAAGTCTATGGGACCGGATGGAATCCACCCGAGGGTCATGAAAGAACTAGCAGATGAACTCGCCAAGCCACTCTGCATAATCTACCAACANATTGCTTAATGGTGATCCTCTGAATACAGATTAGGCTACAGATCCTGTTGCATGCTTTATGTTGATCCTGAAGATATGGACGTTATGAAACCCCCAATCTGTTAATTGTTTTCCCCTAGCTGTGCAAAGTCTTTTTGTCTTGAAAAATATTGATTATACGTAGCACCTAAATTTTCTTAGTATGTGTGCACTCCTCAGGGTCAGCTAAGACTTCTGGCAAAGAAATTCCAACTGTTGCAGAAAACTTGTGTTGTAGATTTGCAAGCTGAAGGCACATATATAGTGTGGTAATTAGGGATTGCCACTAGACATTTAGAAGGCTGAAATGAGTTTTAAACTTTTAGCTTATTCACAAAGCACCCTTTGTGCTCACAACGTTGTTCAATGTCATCCATGTTGGTCTTTAACAGCCATTTTGTAAGTCAGCTGTGGGTACTTAATGGTTGATGGTCACAGCTGGCACTGATGGTTGTGGTCTTTAGTCGTCCCTGTTTGCTGAGGTTTGGTGATTGGGCTTGAAAACTCATTGGTGAGAGAAGTGAGAACTGAAGCAGGCTTGTCTTTTTTCTTTTTTCCCTTTTTTTTGGTCTTGCTTATGCCTGATAGTTTTATGCTATTTCCTACTTTCAACAAGGAGGAACTTCTTTTTTCCCAGTATCACTTGTGCTTTTTAATTTGTCAGACATCTCTCTTATGTAGTATTCAGGCTGTCCTGGCTATTTGAAGTCCTGTGTGCTTATCTTATTCTCTGCCTGGCAGTTTTTGTTAGTTGAATGCTACATACTTTCAACTTCACCCATCTTTGGTAGTCATGTTGCTCGCATATTCACACAAAATGCTTATGTAGATTGAATCTTGCTGTGCCTTGGGTGTTACAAAATACTTACATAGTTACACCATCCTTGTACATATTTGAGTTGGGGGCAGGTTAATATTAATTATTTTCTCATTATTACGTTTATAACTTCTAGGTGTCACAGACCTCTGTTCTGCTACAAGTGTATATTTGTAATGTTATCCACCTTTCTGACCTGTCATTCTGTGGCACAGCATGCTTGTAGCCTTTACTCTCTTGCTGTCTGTACCCTGGTGGCCACACTGTATTGTGACCTTGTAAGCAGATGGATATTTTCACAGCCTTTCCATGGCTATTTCTGCACATCTTGAATCTGCAGTAACTTGCTGGGGAAGAAAAGAAGCTATGTTCAATGACTAATAAAGCACTTCATAACTCTTCCTCAAGGACACAGAATGCTTTTTTCTCTCCAGAGAAAGCAATTCTGCCAAAAATAAGGTCAAGGAATGGGTCACATATTTGACAGTATGATACAATGTCATTTGTAGAAATGATGCTTGGATTAATTGGTAAGTTTACTGCTTTTCCTCTGAAATCATCCTGTCCCTTTGATTTGGGAAGCTGCATTCCCTGGTGGATAGAAAGTCTGAAGAATTCGAATGAGATTCTCTTCAACTTTTTCCCCAGCTCAGCCACCATCTTCCCTTGTGACCCTGAACAAACCACCACAAATGTTATTAAAATACTGGTATAACAGTTGACAAGAAAAAACCCCAACATAATTTTGTCTCGGTATGGCTGGTGTTCCTTGAGGTAATTACAGCAAGAGTCATTGATTCTCAGGGAATGCAACTATCTCAATGCTCACAGGCCAATGAGTCTCTGGAGTGGCCCAGTGTCTGGTGCTCTCTGCTCCTTGACAGCCCTCCTGGGCAGGACCACACCTCAAGTGGCCTTGGGGTGTGAAAAGTATATGCTGTTCTTACAGCAGGTGAGTCTGATCCCCAGAACCCCCTTTAACCAATCTTTATCTCAGCTTGCTTATATCCTTGGTTTACTCATGAAGGGGAATATGTGACATCGGCTTCATAGAAAATGCTTAGGTAAATAATTCAACTCCTCTTTGTTTTGGTGTAATCATTCTCTGAGATTGTGCTGGATGATGGGAGAAGTGAAATTCTAAATTTTTGTTAGTGTTATCATCCCTCCCAACTGATGACATGTTTTGTCATCATCTGGATTAATCAAACAAGCATTCCTGGCACAAGGTTTTCTATTTATCTCTTGGATAGCAAAGGAAAGTACAGTTATACCTCTTCATTTGAGAGTAACGGGTCATGCCAGGGCTCTTGAAGAATGTCAAATTCACAAACATGCGCAGGTCATTAATATGCATGCAGGCTACACCCATTGCTCTACCCCCCGCCATTCCGGAGCACTGTGGACACTTTTCCGCTCCTCCCCATGGGCTCTCTCAGCACAGGGGAGCAAAGGGAGCCTTTCTGAGCCCTTTCTAACTGGGGAGACCGCCCCCGAGAATCCCTGGGCTTCTCTTCGGCAATGCTGCCGCTTCTGCAGCTGTTGCTGCGCTGCTGCCACCAAGTGTGCTCGCACTGCCCCGCCGGGCTGCTGCTCCCCTCCCTGCCCCCCGGCCCCGGTGCTGGTGCCTGCACTGTCCTAGCCCCGCATAGTGAGGGCAGGGTGCAGCTGTGGCAGCAGAGTAGGCATGTCCCACTGCTGCCCTGTCCCAGCACACAGCGCTTGCCCCGCTGCTGCCACGGCCAGCCCCCCTTTCCTGGGACACTTCCCTTCCCCCCCTGTAGCCATGGAAACAGTAACACGCGCCTGGGGAGGGGGGGG
This sequence comes from Pitta sordida, assembly GCA_013390025.1. Classification (NCBI taxonomy): domain Eukaryota; kingdom Metazoa; phylum Chordata; class Aves; order Passeriformes; family Pittidae; genus Pitta; species Pitta sordida. The sequence continues at coordinate 83,022 of WEKX01026003.1, forward strand.
TCAGTTCACCGGCTGTGCTTAGAGTAACAGGGGACAGTGTAATTTGTGGCCCTCCCCGCAGGGCTGGGCCAGTCCCGCCCCACAGGGAGCACCAGTGCCACCCTTCGGCGGAGCAGAGGCACTGCGCATGCGTTGGCCGGGGAACATTGGAGATCGCTGAAACAGAATTGTGAGAAAAATTCCTCGCAAATCAATGAGGTCGCAATGGAGGGGTCGCAATGCAGCGAGGATATACTGTACCTTGGAATAGGAGCTTGCAAGTAATGGGTGAAGTCAAAGGCGAATAGGGGTACTTAAAACTAAGGAAAGCAAAGTGAAATTGTCTACCTAGTGGGTCCTGTGGATAACTCAGACAAACCTAACTGTGCTGGCAAGGGTATTTTTAAAAAGAAATGTCATCCTGTGCATTTTGCAAAGTGGTGCACCACCTCCTGAGCTCCATGATACACTCATGAGTTCTCCCTGTAATTTGGGCCTCATCTTATGACTACTGCAGTTTATTGAGCTAGCCACTTAACTATATAAATATTAAAAACATTCAATTAACTTTGCTTGGATCTTTCTGGCACTAAGAAAGGAAAACATCTAGGTTTTAAAATATATGACTTGGCATGATTAAATGGTGAAATGAATAATGTTTTAATGAGTGATTTGTAATTATTTAATAATTAGAGAGTTCTTATGAGTATTCTTGAACACCCTGTGGAAAAACTAAATTGTATGCTGATTTCATCAAGCATTCAAATCTAATCAGAATTTATTTTTATAACATCATTTTAAACATAGTCCTCAAGAACATTACATTACCACAACAATGCAGAAAGAACAGAAAAGTATACTTTTCTACTTTTTAGTATAAGCTCTTGATTTTTCCATGCAAATAATTTTTCTGCACTAATGGATTGCAGCTGGACTCTATTCCAAGTCCTGCAGCAGCCAGTCAGGTTTCATCAGGCTGAGGGTGCATCAGTTTTGGTTTGTAAACACAGATGAATGGTAGCCACTTGATGGAGGGAGATTGGTCCCGTTCACCCTGGCCTGGAAACGAAGACAAAGAGAGGCCACAAAGGACAACAAGCAGATGCCAAAAGGAACTGCTTTCCTGCTGAATTGAAATCATTCATTCTCAGCTTAGTCTCTAGAAATCCAATTTTCTTTTAATTTCTGTTTCCATAGTGTGTACATTGCAGCTTTGGGCAATATTTTAATAAGATGGTACTTTCTCTCTCTAATCCTGGAAATACTCATCCCAAGGGACAGCAGAGGTTCAAAAGCAGGGTAAATTACGTGAAGCATAAATCATCCCAGGTTTTTCTTAGTTTGAATATTAATGGTCAGACAAGTCTTTATGCAAAAGAGTTTTATGTTAACTGGACCTCCAACAGCTCTGAAAAGGAATTACAGAGGCCTCTTGAAGATTGTTAGAAATCCATCAATCCATTAAAAAGAAATTGCCTCTACAGGCCAAAAAATAAATCCAGAAGCTTAACAGAAACCACAGGTTGCTATTAAATTCTGAAAGCAGTTTGGTATGCTCATATTTGCTAGGGTGGATAAGGATCACATGGAAGTCCTCTTCCACGTAGATGTTGATACAGTTATTACATGTGAGGTTATAATTTTCCTGTAGAATTGCATGAATAATTAATTTTTAATTCTGTATTGGATTAATTTCATCTCATCTTTTTTTGTGAATTGTCCTCCAATAAATTGTAATTTTCTTGAATATATTTACTATTCCAAATAGAGTATAGCCCTTATGAGTCATTCATTGCAGGTAGGCGACATTCTGAGTTAGAGAGTTTCAGAAGGGACATACAGGTCATTGTTGTGCCCAATTACACAGGTAAAATGTACAGAATTGAGTTTCTACTTCCAACATGTATTTACAAATCTGGAATTCACTTGATTTTACTGTTCTAGGATGCCAATTTTAAATTCACCAGTAGATTCACTGGCTGGAATATTTGGAAGATTTGCTGAATGAGTTAATTAAAAGAATCTGAAAGAAAATATTCATACAAGCTTGCTTTAATACCAAGTCTAGTTTAACAGCTTGACATTCTACCAAACAGAGATTAAACAGGGAGCTTATTATCCACCATCCAACTTCTTCTTTGAAATTTTTACCTCAACTTTTCTTCTTTATAAAAATGGAATATGTTGTTGACCAGAGTTTATCACTTCAACCATTTTTCCTAAAACTCTCATCTTTACCTCCATTGCGAACCCACAAAACCTCAGAAAGAGTAAACCACACAAATTTTCAGTAACTCCTTAGTTTGATGAGAAGAATTTCCATGTTTATGAAGGGAAACTATTCACTTGAAAACAAAAGAACATTTTTAATAGTAAAATTTTTTTATCAGTTGATCAAAATAAAAAAAATTGTTTGATGATAGAGTTTTTTCAGCTAAAGTGTGTTTTTATTTCTAGTCATGAAACACTTGTCTTTTGGTAATATCCCCCTGCCACGACCCCACAGCAAGCTCCGCTCCGAGTGCCCGAGCAAAGCATTATGCTTTGCACTTGTAGTGCTGAGCCTTCGCGAACTGCTGCAATCCCTAGGTTTAAACACATTTGGCTTTTTTCGCCAGTTCCTATATCGGCTGCCATCTTAGGCAGCCATGCAGTCGCCACGGCTGTGTCATTCTCCTGACCTGTCACATGGCATAGGGAGGTGTTGGGCATTCTAGAGCTGAGGGGGGTGGGGTGGTGGGCGGGGCTTATTTACACAGCCATGCATTTATTTACATATTCATAAGCTTATTTACATAATACATCTTCATGGCTCGATTTGCACATGCTCAGATGTGAATTACCACAGAACCCCCCCCTGTGATTAGTTGAACCCACAAACAGCAAAACTGTGAAGAGCCAGGGGTTCACTGTATATGCTTTATTTTACTGCATGAGGAAATTAGATCTCATGCTCAAACCCCTTGACATAATGAAGTGGAGAGGATGATAGGAGAAAGGAATAAAGCTTCAGAAAGTTGAAGTCCCAAACAGGAGTTTGTTCGTTAGTACTTGAGCATGTCCTGTGGCAAGGCAGAGTGTAACTCACCTCATCAGCAGCATTGAGCTCAATATCAAGGGCTTTTGGTCAATGTTGATACACAAGAAGAGAAGCAGAAAGGGAAGAAAAAAAGAGACAGGTAGAAGAAAGAAAACTATTGGAAGTGGAGAATAAATTACGAATGCTTCTGTTTTGAAGAAGCCCTACTTTAGCTTGTGTCCATGTCATTCTCTTCTGAGTAAGTAACAGCGACTTTTGTAACTAATCCAGCCTTTCTCACACAGATTTTGGCAAGTCTGTTTCGTGAATGAGTCCTGGTGAGATGAATTAGGATTACACTGTGTGCAAGATTAAGACTGCCAGAGATTAAGAGCATGAACCAAGCACTGCAATATTTGACTGTGGAGTTCTTAACACCAGAAAGAAACCCAGCATAAACATAAAAGCAAAGTATCACTTATCTTACTCCATAGAGTATTGTTTCTTTATTACCTTTTATGATGCAAGTAAATTGAGTTCAGCATTTCGCAGGGACATAGAGTAAGGTAAAACTACAAAATTACGGACAAATCCTGGTAGCTATTCAGGATCTCACTTCTTTTTCCCATCTTAAAAAATAGAAGAGTTAAATGTGTAAAGCATCAGCATATGAAGAACACTAATTTAGGAGTCTGATGCCATTTAGGTAATAAACAGAATTAGTTTACTGCTGCGACTACAGGGTGCAGCGGGTGCAGTTGTGCTTCAGTAATCCGTCACAATGCATGGTGTATCACAATTCTGCTTTGAATCTGCCTTCTGGAGAGACACCTGCAGGTTTGGCAGGCCAGCCCTGAAAGGTGTGCAGGCCACCGTGCATTTCCAAGACTCAGCAAGTGGTTTGGCCGGCCTGGAGTGTAGTGTATTAGTCTGTCTTTACTGGGAATGGCTTGCCTCTGCAATGGTATTAGGGATTTTAGGCTGGTGCATGTTATTGCTTTAGAGTAGGAGAACAAAACTGTTCTGTCAGACCTGAATGAAGATGGATTTTTGTTGAAAGTTCTTGGAATTGATTTCTTTACAGTTTCCTCCTTGGTAAGAGACAGCACAGTTGGGTTCAACTTACAAAATACCATTGATTTCTCTCCTCAAACCACAGATGATTCAGCTTGTAATTTCCTCTGCAATTATAGAGCAGATCTCCTTAGAAACTGCTTGTATCCATTCAAAGTTTTGTCTTGTGAAAACCACATTCCCCCTCTTTCTGGCCAGATGTGTTTGGCATGAGACCAGAAAAAAAAGACTAGGAAAGTACAATAAATATTTTCCTGCTTCTGTTCCCTCTTTTCTGCTTCCTGAAAGGAGATTCACAGCATTGCAACTTCAGTTCTCTCTGAGTTCTCTGATAATCTCTGGTTCTCAGGTTATCCCAAGTGGTGGCGTTGGCTATGGGCTTGCTCATGGCTCTGTAACAGAAACGGCCAGAATGTGGCATAGCCTTTCTTCTTTGGGATAAGGCAGGGTGCAACACAGCGGTCATGGTTTCTCTACCCTGACACAATATAGTGCCACCAAAGGCTAGTGAAGCCAAACCGATTTCATAATTGGGTCTGCACTGGTTGACTGTCCATGTTTTTTCTCATATACAACTTCAACAACATACAGGGCAGGTCTCCACCTTGTCTTGACATCCCCTTGTGGCACTTATGGAACTCATGCAGGGAGTCCCTATCATGGAAGTTGCTTGGCTTCTGGGTTTGGAAGAGAGTCTCGAGTAAATAATAGGATCTTGTCTGGACAGAAATTTCATAGGACCTAATGACAGTTTGCAGAGCTTTTCAAGAGAAAAGCTTGTGCTGGTGTAAGTGCTTTAGTAATTGCAAAGTGGGCTTGTGCTGGCAATGGAGAGGAAAACAGACCAAGTTTCCCTGTATTTGGTTCTTCACTGTGCCACAAGAAAACCTCAGAGGGATTTGATTTCAATTGTTGCAGGGGCTGTAGATTGACACTTCAGTAAAAGATGTTAAAATCGTATCTGTTATGTGGGAAACTTAAATCCACATGAGCAAAGAGATAAAGAAGGCATGAGACATAAAGAAGAGACACAAAATGACAGAGCTGCCTCTATAGGACAGAAAGTTGCAGGTATGTATAAATGTATTCCTACACATAATAGTTTATGAATATATATGTAGACAGAATCACAAAATATGCCGAGTTTAAAGAGACTCACAAGGATCATCGAGTCCAACTCCCGGTCCCGCACCCATTCCCAGGAGTCACAGCATGTCCATTTTTAAATCCTGTTCAAACATCCTTGTGTACAATGAATAACTTCCCCACACCTTTAAAAAAGTACCAATGCATAGTGCACATTTTGCATTTGGGTTCTTATTTAAAATCCAAATATTCCATAAAGGGACTGAAAGTGCCTCCATTCTTTCTCTATACAAATACACCACTAGGCGCAGAGATATCTTTTCCTTAAAATTACTCTTGACAGCTAATTCCAGATGGGATAAGTTTTGGTGAGGACATACTTTTTACAGACACCACAGGCTGGAATCCAGATCTTCCCTAAATGCAATGTGGGTGATTTTCAAGAACTTGTTCAACAATCACCAAGACTAAATGTCCAGCAGTTTTTGAGACCTCTTGAAAGTCCATTCTGGGACACATCCACAAGCATAGTATTTGCCTCTTTCATACAGCACAGGAGACTGAGATCTAAAATCACACAAGTTATTTACTACAAGTAGTAGATAAGCTACTTGATATATTGTCTGTAAAACTGCACTTGACTTCAGAAAGCTCCTTTGTCTTCCAAGTAGTAGAGTGTTCTGTCTTTCATGATGAATGGCAGTGGACAAGGATTATTGTGCTAATTCTCCAAAGCAAGGGGAAATAAGTGACCATAAATAAGAGTTTTTTACCCACTCTTCAGTCTCACCACAAGTTTTTTTTTTTAAAGATGTCATTTCTGAGTGGATGCTAGCCATTTTCTAAACAGCAGCCTCTCCACTGCAGCTAGATGCATAGTTCCTACGGGTGTTGATACATTTCATCATCTCTTTTTATTTTGTTCTTGAATGATCTATGAACTAACCATGATCACCTGAAATGCATCGATTACCTGGTACTATCCACTGTATCCATCTGACAATAAATCCTTGACTTTTGGGCTCCTTGTGAGCAGTCATATTCCAAATATTCATGCAAATGCATAAGCCACATGTCTTTCTCCTGACGAAGTACAATTAATTGTCAGGAGTAGTATTTCAGATTGTGAATTAAAATAGGATTTCTAAGAATATCCTAAAATACTTACTGCAAAGTTACAGTTTCACTCACTAATTTGCTACTATGTTTGTGGTAAATTGGTATAGAAGATTGCAGGGGTTCAGAGATCCATTGAAAAGTGGGATTCAATGGACTTCAAAACTCCTGATGAAAATCAATGGAAGTCTGTAATTCCATTTAATTAGAGCTTAAATTAAACATTCAACCTCTGCCATATTAGTGCAGCTGAAGCTGGTTTGTTTGAATCACAAAACATTTTCAGAGGATTTTGCTGGGTCTGTTCTTTGTGCCTCCACGTAGGCAACTGTTTTCTGTCTGGCTCTTATAGCACGGACATGTTCTATGCCTGATGTCAGGATGCATCATACCACTCATTTGCACTCCAGATCTCAGCAGCCTTGTGCATTCACACCGAGATGGTCTTTGAAGGCTGAGCAAAGGTTTCACAGAGAGAATTAGGACAGATGCATTGTAAAACAGCAAAGATGTGGTCATCTGAAAGAAACAGTGGTGTAATGACTGAGATTCTGCAAAACACTTAGATCATATCCCAGAGTTCTCTGCCACACTTCTGTCTCCTCTTCCTCTACCTATGTGTTGCTGAGATATTTGTCAATGGAATGGAAATCATCCTGTTCCTGAGGAGAAATGGAATTTAATATTTATACTAGAGTATCTCCTGTGAAAAAGTGAGAATGAGTCAGGGCTGAGTAGAGTTTGTATTATATATGAAGTCTCTCATTCTGGAGAGTAACTCAGAGCACATAGATGCAAATTTAATGTTAAAAAAATTAATGTTCAAATGACATCTGCTTGGTCTCATCTTTCTAGCCTTCTTTATATTTTATATTTTATTTATATTCCTCCTCAAAACAAAGCTCCTCTCTCCGTTTACTCCTATGTTCATGCTGCCCTTATTTCCAAACAAAATAATATAATTTAAAATGCCAGGATTCAATGATAAGAAGCTCAAATTGAGCAGCTTTGTCCATTTTAAAAATAAGAACTCCACCTTTCCTTTGAGTGACTGTTCTGTCATCTCTCACCGGATGTGTACTATGTCTTGGCATGTGCTGATAACATGCCCTAGTAGATGCTGCTATGAGTAGCTGGTGCTTTCCCAGGCTTTAATTTCCTGTGGGGAAGGAGGGAACATGCTGAAGTAACCCCGTGCTGCTCTGACTGCTGGTATATGGATGTCCCCACAAATGAGAGGCCATGGTTGCTTCTCTTCTGGTCTGAGATGCTGCTTTCCCTGTTTGTGCCATGACATGGAAAGCATAAAAGAAGGGAGGAGAGAAAGGATAGCAGAGCTGGAGAAAAAATATGGTGTTTTGTTGATGCTTGCAGGATCCAAGGCAGATGGTCAGTCACAGATGGATGCCTTGGGCTGGCAGGTCAGTCACAACAGCTATCACTCCGGTTGCTGGCTGCCTTCCCCAGTTTTGTGGCCCAGTCAGCTCTCTCTCTCTTTGCTACAGAGTTTTCCCAATCTGGGCAGCTAGTTGTGGATGCCTCCTGACATTTCAGCCTTTTGGCTGTAGTACAGTCAGTCTCAAGATGGCTGGAACACTGAATGCAAAATAGAGAAGAGATAGATGAAGGAAGAGGAGCTTTGAGGGAAGGAGAGGCAGAAGGACTGCGTGTTCCTGCGCCCTTGCATTAGATGTGATTGGGAAGGACTCCAGAGGGGATCAATGGAACTACTGTGATACTTCAGGTCCAATGGGGCTTTGTTACTGGAGCACAACAGATGCAAACCTGCCTGTGCCCTGTCTCCCTTTCTTCAAGTCCTTAGCTCTCTCATCCACTTGTGGTCTGTTTTTTTTTGGTTTTGTTTCTTTTTAAGGAGGCGGGAAGGGACCCTGACTCATCCCTTCATTATCTTGTCTCATTAATTCTGCTGCATGGTTTAATGAACTCATTTTTGACTCCAAGAAATCTCTACACATTCTTTGGGTTTCTCCAGCTGGAGAATTTTATTGATGTAGTTCAATATCCCTCTCTTCCTTTCATACCTTTTCCATTTATGCTCAATGTTCAAGACTAACAGAATATTTATAAATATGGTGTACACTTCCCAAGCTTCTCTCCCCAACTAGTGTAAGGTATCAAAGCCTCAGTCATTAATGTTCAGGAATGTTCAGCTTTACTAACATTAATAAAAAAAGGCAAAAATACTTTACTGATTTGTTTCTTCTCCATCCTCGGGCTCTTATTCCCCAGCAAGCAAATACAGAGAAACCCTGTGTGTTGTTTTTTTTTTTTTGCTGCAGCTGCGTTTCCGGTAGAAGGGGAACTATGGGGGAGGCTTTTCTTTGAGAAGTTGCTGGAAGCCTCCCTCATAGCTGGCAGAGCTAATGCCAGCCAGCTCCTGGCTGGACCCACCGCTGGCCAAGGCCAGGCCAATCAGAAGAGATAGAGACGCTTCTGTGACAACATATTTAAGAAAGAAGAAAAAAGTCAGAGGAAGAAGACAATCATGGCTGCCAGAGAAGAGCAGTGAGAAGTTGTAACAGCAAATGCAGGCACCAAGGCCAGGGCTGAAGGAGGGGGAGGAGGTGTTCCAGGTGTCTCCCTGCAGCCCATGGTGATGACCATGGTGAAGCAGGCTGTCCCCCTGCAGCCCATGTAAAGACCACAAGGATGCAGAAATACATCTGTAGCCCATGGAGAGGGGAGCCCATGCTGGAGCGGGTGGATGCTGCAGGGAGGCTGCAGCCCGTTGGAGCCCACATCAGAAGAGGGTCCCGGGAGAGACATGTGGCCCGTGGAGAGGAGAGTCCATGCTGGAGCAGAACTGTACCTAGGATCTGTGCTTTGTGATGGGACCCATGCTGGAGCAGCCAGTGCTGAAGGACTGCACCCTGAGGAGTGACCCTGAGAGGAAACATGGTGGAGAGGGCTGAGAAGTACATGTACTGCCCCATTGGGAACTCAGTGGGGCAGCAGTGTGTGCACCCACTGTGTTCTGCACCATGTCTGGCACAGACAGAGCAGGATGCCAGCAGTCCGTGTGGGCAGGGCTAATCTGAGTATTCATTACTGCCTACTTTGAATATTCATGTGTGTCAATTCACACAGGCGCAGTAGCTAATGTCCCACGAAACAGACCTCCTCGGTGGTGGAAAAGTCATACTGCAAAGAACTGAATCCGCTAATGGGGAACCATGAAGTAGAGAGGGTTGACTGTGTTTCATTGCATTGACTTTAATTCAATTAAAGATTTATTCTAATTATGCAATAGAAATTAACTACCTTTTCTTATTAGACTCTAAACAAAATAAATTCAATCACTCATTAAGCTGGCTTGAGTAACTCACAGGGGGAAATTATGGGAAGAACTGAATACACTGTTCTACCTGCTAAGGGGTGCAGCCTGCACAGTACCTTGCAGAAGGAAGATTTCTGAGTGCTCTGCAGCCGTCCAGCCTTTGCAGGGATCACAGAGATCTGACGGGATAATGAAGTCTCTGTCTATACAATTATAATGGATTGTTAACAGTATCAGGGTTGCTGTAAATAAACCATTATGTCAGGCTCATTTAGCCTGATTCCCACTCTCAGATGGCTTGTAATACAGTCTCATCTCTGAAAGCCAGCCATTCCTTTGCAATCAGATTTATCACTATTCAAAAATAGAAGCTATCCTGCCAGCTTTGAATTACACTTGGAAATACCATATTGGGCTCAAGACTCAATGCTGAATTAATTAATTTATTTATTGAAATTCAAAAACATCCATCTGCAAATATTTAAATGTCCTGTTAATTAAAACTGCAGTGACCATCTAACAAGATGCAGTGTTCACATTAACCTAGACATCTCATAAATCACAGCAGCAAAAGAGCTCCTTTCACCTCCTGTCTCCTGGCAACACACCTTCCACCTTCCTTAAGAACTCTGTCCAGTAAGTGGTTTACAGTAGTTGCATCTCTGCAAGCTGTAATTTTCACTTTTCACTGAGCAGACACTCTGACCCAGACTTGCATCAATTGTACCCCAGGGCAGAGCTCCCATGTGACAGGAGTTTGCACTCTAGGGCCACAGGGGACTTGTTCCCGGCCCAAGGCTGTCTTCGAAAGCACCTCTCTTGTCTGTCTCGCCACCTGGTTTGCAGCACCAATACGATTGCATCTGATGCCTGGCTTCCCAGCAAGCGATGCTTGCCACTGACCCACTCTGTTTCATCTGTCTTTTGGGTCTCAGAAAACTCATGTGGAACGAAATAGGGATTTGTGTCCTGGAAGTTCTCAGGTCACTTCTAATTCAGGACCAAATGCTTATGAAGAGGTGAGTACAATCTCTATCCCCCACTGCTAAGTACACCCACAGAATCCCAGCTTAGTAAATTCATATTCTGCCCATATGTATTCTGCCAGGATACGAAACAACATGCTGTGTGGGTGGATGTAAATAAAATCCCTTTATCATTGCAATCTAGCCATCTCTTGGCAGCCATGGCAACTGAATAACAATACTCAGATTCTGTCATCAGTGATACAGTGTGAAAATTTATATAATAATATAATCCAAGATATGTTTACACTAAGATTCACACACAAGGAAGACAAAAGGTAATATTGTATTTGCCTACAGCTACAGTAGGAACCAGGTCTGGTGGGGAGGAGATAGCTGGGTATGACCAGATTATACTTTGTAGTTTACACCCTTTACCATCCTGTAAATGGATTTAGATGTCAAAATACCATTTGAAATTGTTCCTCAGTGAAATTAATTTCAATGAGCGGCACTCTGCAACTCTATACAATGAGCAGCATTTTGTGACTGTACACACAGTCTCTAAGGTTGCTCTGAAAATATGAAAACATTTTTCCAGGACCATGCAACTTCATGAAATACTAATATCAGATATATTTCACACGTAATTCTTGGTCCATTGAGGATGATTACAGAGAGGAAGAGACATAGGTTTAGGGACAGGGAATTTGTGGTAATAAGAAGTATTGTGTGAAGAAGAAGTCCATGCTATACAAGGCAGCAGTCTAAATATCACAGAATCACAGAATGTTCTGAGTTGGAAGGGACCCACAAGGATCATCGAGTCCAACTCTTAACACTGTCTCCCTGGTGGGAATCGAACCCAGGTCTCCCACACACCAGGTGGAGACACTTACCACTGTACTAAAGTGGATTTTTTTTTTTTTTCCTCAAAGGTCTTCTCTTTAAGAAATACTGTCCTAGCTATTAGCTGGAGACTGGTAAGGGGATAATATTAAAAAAATCTTTCTTTTTTCCCTCTGTCCTCAAAATACAACACATTGCACAGAAAAACTAATTTCAACAAACATTCCCTCTTTCTGACTACAATGGGTGTATATAAAAATGAATATATATTAGAAACATTACTATAATCTCAGATTGAAATTCTGTCAAGTGTGGCATAACATTTTTCCAATTTAATTTTGCTACTTCATTACAACATCTTGTTTAGTAGAGTCCTGTTAGTCATAACTGTAATTGTTCAATAAATGAAGCTAATTATTGTAGTAATTAAGTAATATCATGGTATAGATTTCAGTAAAGTGTTCATAACATGTTAATGTTTATACTTACCTATGGTAGTGTGGTCCAAGAAAACTCTCAGAAAAACTGTGTAGGACTTGGTGCTGAAGGATAGAAACATGGCTCTGCCCCTTCTGATATATCAACCACAAACTAGGAAATGCCCTGTCTCTGGTGAAGTTTGATGGTACAGATCTTCCCAGCTGATTAAAAGAGGAGTTCCGAAGGCACCCAGGAACATCCTTTTAATTCTTTCCTTAGTTTCTTGGTCTCTAGTGTAAAGTCTCAGTGTAACCCCCGAGTCATAAGGATTAGGTGCAAACTGATCTTTAGGGAAGATACTACTATGTAAAGAAGCTAAAGAATGGCACCTGAGCTAGTGTACAAAAGTGAAACAAGCTCTCAGCTCTCCATAGAATGGACAGGACTGCACAAACATCTCACACAAATCCATGCCGCTAGTTTCCACAATAATTTTGTATATATCTCATGGTTAAAATTTTCTCTAAAAGCTGATGGCAAAGGCAAGTCTATTGGATCCATGAGACCCCACTCTCTACTCTGTCATAGTGGTTTACACCTCTCTGATGCCACTAGAACAGCAATAAACCAAATCTATCATATTCATGTGAGAACAAATAAAGTATGATGGAACGAAGCAACTATACAGAACAACTGTTTCAATCCAGCAGAAGCAGCAGGAAATAATTTCATTTTATTTTAGAAGACTCTTTTTTTCCTATAATGAACATCTTAAAAAGTCCTAACAATTTGAGTAAATGTGAAAGGAACCCTTCAGTATGCACACAGAAAATGAGAAAATGGATAATTTAAATAACAGAACCTACAAACTTGGCCTCTTTGAAGTTACCAGAGCTAGAAAAGGGTCTGACTATGAAAGGGAAGCCTTAAAAGACTGTGGTAGAATAAAAATTAGGGGCAATTAAATCAATTATTGCTTAACTTGCTCCCATGTAACACACTTCTATGATGCAAACTTTACCTGAAGTTTTGTGATTTTTTTTTAAAAGCTGAGGTAATTTTTAAATATTCAGATCAAATGTGCGCATCACAGATCTGGCTATTTGATTTGCTCATCACTTTAAAATCAGAAATAGTGATGTGCGGTCCAGGATGATCTGTGATTTCAACACTGAGTGTTTAAAAAATGGCTGAATGTAGACCTTGTGCACAGCATGTTCTACAGCAGGTCTTGACACCAGTGGGCCTCCTACCAAATATGGTAGATTACATGTTTGCCCATCATCTCTCTTGACCTGAGACTGCACAGCCATCCCTGTCACAGTTAGGGCTTGGTGCTGGCCATGTTGTAATGACAGACATACAGACATGTAGGATATGGGTGCTAAAGCCATTCAGGTCTTAAAGTTGTGTGACTGAGTCTAACTTGTAAGCAGTTGTTGGACTCTAGCTACTTGGATTCTGGCGAGAGTTTTTGGACTCTGGCCAATGGAGCAAGCTCCACATGTGGGCTGCCTATGACAGATCCTAACAATGAGCGTTATGACTAGCTTGCAACATCCGTCTTCACATCCACTAAGTTCTTACCTCTGCTGTTTGCAAAGGGTCTGGCAGCCTTGTCTGCTACCTTTCTGAGTCAGTCATTGTTCTCCTGACTGTGAAGGCTGTCTCAACACCCATCATCTCATACTGGCTTAGGTGCCATGACAGATGGTCTGAATATGGTCCATATCTATGCTGCTAAAATAGAAAAAGGTCAGGTACTCAATCTCTGGAACTCAGTCTAAGTAGGGTGGACAATGTCCACAGTGCCTTGCACAAGATTCTCTTGAGCAGCCTTGTCTTGGAGAGAGCTGATGGAGATAAATCATCAAATGAACCATTTGAGTGATCAAAGATACACTGTTTGACCATGCTCCCTGATAACAAAGACCTATATAATCTAATCAGTTATATAATACAGTCCACAGGCTGATATAATATTGTGTGTATGAAAATGAGGAGGAAAAACCAGACCTACCTGAGGTCAAAGTCTGCATTCTAAAACTTTATGTTATGATACAGCTTGCAGTGTTTATTAACACCTCTATAAATATTGAGAGATACTCATACAATCAAGATCTTTCCAGCAGCACTTACATTATGTAAGGCATTGCTCAAGAATTATGGAAAAGTGGAACCTTGGCTTGTAGACATCTACTTATTGTACAAATAGACTGATACTTTATTCCACCTGGTCCATTTTACAGGAGGCTATCTTTGCTATACTGCAAAAGAGCTAATGAATGCATTCTTAAAACTACATAGTTCTGAACTAAAGGGATGAACCAGATCACAGAATCACAGAATCACAGAATATTATGAGTTGGAAGGGACCCACAAGGATCATCTAGTCCAACTCACCACCTAACACCCATACAGAGTCCAAGAGCACATCCCAGATGACTCAAGGGTTTTAGTTGCTGCAATTTTGTTAAGCTCATCAGTGGCAACATCTGTTCCTTGAGTGAGTGAAGCTGAAAATGTTTTCTTTCCACTGTAGTTATCAGAGTTATTAAAAGAGGAGGGGTAAGGTAGAGAGTTGGCTCTAAGGAACTCCATGGTGTTGTATCTAAAATATTACTGGTACTTTGATTACTTAATCTGAAGCTTGTTTGAGTCTTTGTGCTGGACATCAGAGCAGATAAGCCTTTACCAAGCCAGCTCTGGGTATACCTGGAGGGAAATGTGACCATTGCACCAATACTTTCCATCTGATGAATGCTCACCAAACACAGAAGTGGTCTATCACGTAGCTGTGGAAAAGAGGAAAATTTTTCTACAATTTTAACTGTAGATTGACACAACAGTCACATCACTTTCTCAAACCGTCTCCACTGCACTCAATGAAGAATAGGGTACAAGACAGTGAGGATGCAGGGGCTGATGCTGTCAGACTTGAAAGTAGCATTGCACAAGCTCTCCTTTGGAGACAGCCAGGCAGACCTACTCCCAGTTCTGCCCTGGATGTCTAATATAGACAGATCCACCAGCTTTCAAGTAAGAGGCAGACAGAATAAGTGGGACTACTCAAAGGATACTGTGTCCAGTTCTGGGTTCCTCAGTTAAGAGGGATGTTGAGATCCTTGAGCGTGTCCAGAGAAGGGTGACAAGGATGGTGAAGAGGCTGGAATACAAGCCCTATGAGGAGCGACTGTTGTTCAGTCTGGAGAAGAGGAGGCTGAGGGGAGACCTTATTGTTCTCTACAACTACCTGAAAGGGAGGTGTAGCCAGCTGGGGGTCGGNCCTTACTGGTTCTGTGATTCTGTGATTCTGTGATAGCTCACTGTGTGAGAAGGAATCTCCTAATTCAGCCACATACTGAAAACAAACAGGTAAACAGGAGTCCTCCATGAGGAAATTTCTGCCCAATCTGCCGAAGAGCATTTTGATTCTTCTGTGTCTCCTCACTATATCAGTATCATGGGTACATCAAGCACTAATGGAAGGTCCTTCAGTATGCTGTCTCTTTACACTGAGTGCAGGAACCACACTGAAAGGAAGTGGATGAGAGGCAACAGGATGTCTCTGGGAGAGCTGAGGGAGATGAGGTACATATAAATAAAAAATGCCATTCACTTTACTAAAATCCAGTCACAGAGCCTGGTGTGTCAAGGGGGAGAATAGATGCACTGATATTAGAGGCAAGAACGCGAGAGGCAGAGTTCTAGCAGATATGCAAAATAGTTCCGTGCTAGTTAGGTAGTCCCAGAGTGTCACACATATAAAGACCAACTGCCAAATTGTGAGGCACAATTTCTACTCTTTCCCCCTTTGAAACCCATCCAGAATCCACACTCTCACTCCAGTGCCACAAGACTGTCAGAATCTGTTCCAGGTAGGAGATATTGAGAGTAAAGCTGACAGAATGGGCTCTAAACCTTGTTTACTTTTCTTTCACCCATGCCAAAGCAGTGCACACAGTAAGATTCCTCATAATACTGGCTGTAATGAGAAACAAGAAGTAATGAGGTGATTTATTATACCCTGTCTCTCCCAAAGACCTCAACATGCTAGCTCTGTTCTGTACTCCTTAGTGACTGATTTCAGAACTCTACTCGGTCTTTTGCTGCAGCAAACTATCCTGCCTGTTCCACAACACAAAGAAATTAGGAGATGAAGTAAGTCGCCAGGTTCTCGGAACTTTCCCTCATAAAAGCAATATATGTGTTTATTGTTCTTCTAGATTACAAAAATTGGAAAAGACAAGAGAAAACAATAAATTGCAGTTTATTTTATGGAATGGAAAACACAGCACAACTGCTGCAGTGAAGTCTGTTTAGCTCATGAACATGTCATGGCTTGATGGAGAGCACCATAGTCACTCAAATGAGTCAAGATTCCCCAAGAGGACTTTCCATTGAGTTCAGCATGATTTACCCAATTTGTGGGAGAATGAAGAACTGTGGAACAGCTTTAGAGGTTGACTATGTCCCGGCTTCAGATGCTCCATCTCCTAAATGCTGACAGTCTTCTGCACTTCCAAAGTCTTGGAGTCAGAATCTTGTTGTGCCAAACATTGTAAAAAATATGAACAAACAGTCCTTGATCTGGAGGCATCAGGAGGCTTTCTTCAGATTTTTCCTACACTTTAAGCTGCTCCTGAATGGAAGGGATGAGATATGAGATATTTAACGTAGAATTTTCAATTTCTTCAGGATAGATTGGATTCTTCAGCTTTCATGCTAGAATACTTTCATCACCCTTGATCCTCTTGGTTTCCTTGAGGCTCCTGGTGAAATAAAGGTGTAATGGATCCAAGTCATGCTGCTGAAAAGCAGACACCAATATTCCTGGTGATATTGCTGGTACCACTGGGCATACAAGCAAGGGCAGGATATCAAGGCTGAATAGGCAGCTGTCCTAAATAGTGGTGTTGGTGCAATCCTGGTATACTGCAAAGTTTAATTAGTATTTCTTCTGTCTCACGCTGTATGGAACAACAAAAGCAATGCAACTCAGGCTGCCTCTACCGCTGCCAGGGTTAAAGTTTTTTATCATTGATGGAAAAAAAAAGTCATAACCACACAGGCTACTCTGTGTCATTTATCAGCCTGGTCCAGTGGCTTCTCAAAGACACCAAAAATGTCTACTGTTTTCACTGGGTTGGTCTTTGTAAGCTCTACTGGATGTTATCACATTGAAAGAAGTCCACAGTACCTCACTTAAATGAGGCAGCACTAGTGTCACACCAGATTATAATTACGAACTATAGTGACAGGCCAGTGGCCTCCCTCATTAGAAATAAAAGTTCCATAATGTGAATCCGGGCATCTAAACAGTTTTTGCTGTATTGATTAAGTTACAGTGACAAGAATCAGAGAAAACAAGATTGAATTTCAAAATAACTTGGAAGAAAAAAAATCCTCAACAGTGCTTCTTGTAATAGAGAGGATTATACTGCAAGTCAAATATCCTATAAATGAAGCTGGCATTCTGTTTGCAGGAACTACGGTGTTTATCTCATGCTGGTTTGCAACATGAAAGAGCAGTATTTAAATAAAAGCTATCTTAGGATACTTCTGCTAATACTGCAGGCAGTTCTTATGTAGTCTCTTAGGGCTGTGTTCTATACTCTGAAACTCTCAGGCTCAGGTTGGATGAGGGTCTGAGCAACCTGGTCTAGCTGAGGATGTACCTGCTCATTGCAGAGGGATGGACTAGGTTGCCTTCCCTTTCAACCCACACCATTCTGCTCTATGACTGTATGAGGCCTAAAGGTTTAATCTGACATGTTTCTATGTTTCCTGTTCTGCAGCAAGGATATCAAGAAGAAACCACATACACTCTGGCTATTGCGTCCAGAACCCTACCACCCAATTCATCTGGGTTTGGGATCTGCTTTGACAGACTACCTATAAGACACACCTGAAATGTACCACAAGGTATTGGGAGGACAATTTAGAGCCAGCATTGATCAGGCTTTGTTCTGAGTATCCAGCACAGTGTCAGCACATGTCCCAGCTCAGTCCCAGTAGATATTTGGCTGCATTAGGCTTGTGCTGTGCCCCGATTAATTAGATCTGCCTCTGAAGAAGAATAAGGAGCTCAAAAAGTATGACAGGGCAATGTCGTTATACCTCTTCTGAAACTGATTCGGGGACTACAGCATTAGACTGAATTGCATAGCCTAGTTATTTCAGAAGTTACTAATTTTTGAATTATCTTTTATAAGAACTCACAAGGGAGACATTAAGCACTGCAGTTGTAGGTACCATCCATCTCTTACTCCTGCTTGTCGCAGTACCTGTCATGGTGTTTTTCCTTCCACTACTGTCATGGGGAGAGCCCTATGGTTCTATTGTAAAACTTTTCTCCTTTTTACTGGAACAGACAATAGGGTTCCTTTCTTATCTCCCCTTCCCTCTCCTGCACAGCATGTGGCCAGGGGAGGGGCTTTCTCCTTTTTACTGGACAAACAATGGAGCATTCTTTTTATTATCTTCCCTTCCCAGCAAGGCATGTGACAGGGAAGGGGCCTGAGGGCTGGGGCGGGCTGAATGACAGCCAATGGCACGTGACATCCCACAAGGCATGTGACATGGGAGGGACCCAAAGCCCTATAACTACAGCTCCTGGGCTTGTAGGAGGGAGTTTGTGGATCTTCTGGATTGAGGAAGCCTCATTTTCTCCTCTAATCTCTACTGCTGCCATTTTGCCCAGTACCACGTGGACCTTTGACTTCTCATCTCAGCACAGCCTTCCCCCTGCTGACTGCTGGATCTCTCTGCAGCCCCTTGGACATTTCAGAAAAGGATCACTGGCTCTTACTCCACTGGTTTGCCTACCCTGAACCCTATTACCCTGCCCCTGGAATCCTGAGGGTGCACTGGTCTCCCTCAAACTTAGAGTCCCCTCGTGTTTGTTTTTCTCACAGCTGTCTACAGCTGTCATTGTTCTATTGTTTCCTTATCACAGAATCACGGAATATTCTGAGTTGGAAGGGACCCACAAGAATCATCGAGTCCAACTCTTAACACTGTCTCCCTGGTGGGAATCGAACCCAGGTCTACCACATGACAGGTGGGGACACTTGTTGTTGTTATTGTTGCTCAAACCTATTTATATATAA
This sequence comes from Pitta sordida, assembly GCA_013390025.1. Taxonomy (NCBI): domain Eukaryota; kingdom Metazoa; phylum Chordata; class Aves; order Passeriformes; family Pittidae; genus Pitta; species Pitta sordida. The sequence continues at coordinate 101,940 of WEKX01026003.1, forward strand.
TATATGTATTTGTTATATCAATTTTTTTTGTTTCTCCCAGTAAAGTTCTTATTTCTCTCCATACATATTATTCAAGTATTTCTAAATTCAATTCATTCTTCATCTTAATTGACCCAGGACAGCTACCAAAAGCCACAGTGCAGCCTCATCAGCCTTAGAGCCCCTCCATTCTCCAGCTTCCATCAAAATGCACAACTCCGCCAGAGGGCGTCTGACACAGTTTCCAATTCAACCTTGGAAAATACCTTACTCCAGCCATTTTCAGGATTGCAGAATGGGGAAGAACAAGATTAAAGGAGTGAAAATTAATGGTGTCAAGCACAAAGGAATCAGGTTAGGTTAATAATATTAGAAGGTCATTACTAGTTTTTACTGGCTTTTCAGAGGTGTTTTTTTTCCAAAGCAGCTTGGATATTTTACTATGATAAGCACAGCATAAATGCTCAGCCAGACAGTCAGACACTGTACCTTCACCTTATTGTGTGTGACTGAAACTGCAAACAGCTCAGATCAATCTCGGAGATATTAAATTAGACTTGAATCTCACTCCATCATCCCTACAAAATGAGCTGAGCTAAATCTGAGATAATGCCCATATCAAGAGACATTACAAACCATATTCTACTGGGTGAAGATTTATTTTTAGTTTTTCCACAGAATATTTCTGGTTATATGAACAATAGGAAAGAAGAGAAATTCTCAGCATTAGAAATGCATTGAATCTGTACATGCATTATGTAGCAGCTAGTGGTTCTTTCTTTAAGACAGAACCAAATAATGATTCTTGCATAATGTAACAATATGGTAACTAAAAAGAGGGTCTGGGATGAAATGGGCAGCAGAGAATACAGAATCACAATAACAAGGTCATTTGAAATTGAGGGCAAGTAAGTAAGAAACACATGGAAAGAAAAGTAGATTTAATGAGCAGAAAGGAAACATTAATTATGGGATTGAGTGTAGAACAGTGAATAAGTTAGATTCCTAAACTAAACTGCCGCATACAGGCAGTTTTTGTATCCATGCAGTTCTGGAAAAAAAAATCTTTTCCCATTCCCCATAGTGTTACTGCAGTTCTTAGGGGGATAAAATGATCTTGCATCATAAACACTGAGCTGAGCATTGCTGTCATCATCTTTATTACAATGAAATTAGTTTGGGCCATCTCAAGTGGTATAGTGACCAGTTTTTCACTATACCTGTAGTCATAAATAGAGCAGAGACAGATTATAGGTTAACTTGCAGTTCTAGGACTACCCAAACCATTTATTGCTAAAAGTTCTCTGTCTTTTTTTTCTTTGTTCTCTTATTTTCTTTGTCTCTTTATTCTCCTATTTTCCCAGACAGTTTCTGTGCACAGATGGGAAATAACCCAGGTGAGGGACAGCTTGAATGTGTACATTTCTTTCTGCTGTGTGAGGGGAAATGTTTGTCATGTGGATATGAATTGTGCTGTGCCATTTGGCCTCAGGGCCAGGGTGTGTTCCTTGGTGTGTTTTATTTTTCAATGCAAAATGGAGCCTTTCAGAATCACAGAGGTCAAATAAGGTATTAGAAGACAGGAAAAGAGACAATTATAGTTATTAGTCTTAAATATGGAAAGATCAGTCAACATCAGTTCCTAGAAAAAAATCGAGATAAAATAAATGGCTACACTATGTTTATGTACCTGAAGGATAGCAAGAAGATAAATAATAGTCCACTAGAATTCATCACAACTATACTACATTAAACCAGTTTACATTCTTTCTGTAACAAGATCTTAGAGTTGAAGCAGTTAATTTCACGTATTTTGATCTGAACTCTGTATCATATAACATTCTCATTTAAAAAGTCTACATATATCTATATAGCCTTGGTGGATCTTCTATAGTGTGAGACAAAATTGACCAGATAATTATTTGTCAAGAATTTTTTCTGTAGTTCACTGTTTGGATAGAATGAGGTACTGAGCTGTGTGTCAGAGGGATCTGTCTTGGATCTCACTCTACTTGATATTTTAATTAATCACTTGGATGATGGAAAAGAAAATATTAAATTAAAATTTCAGATAGCCCGAAGACATGAAGGACAGCAAATGTAAAGGAGGACAGAGCTAGAATTTAAAGAGATCTTCAGAAATGAGATGTCAAATAATGTTTAAAATGGATAAATGTAAGATATAACACTAACGTAAAAGTAATCAATGGTACATATGGTAAAATAATAATTAGGGTACATATGTGGCATACAGTGTTACAACACTACAACAGTAAAACCAGTAAGGCACTGTTCTTTGAGACAGGTTCTGAAGGGTGAGAGATTCTTCTGTACCCTGTGAGGGTACTCAAACTCAAAAATGGTTGTGCAATGGTAGCAAACTTGTAGAGTGAAAGGGCGAGGGCTGAAGACCCAGGTCTCTTGAGTTCACTTTTAGAGAGTTGACTTTAGTCCAGCTCTAGTCTGGTCTTGTGGACTGGCTGTCCATTAGCAGAAAATGCTCAGTAAATGCACTCTTGAGGAGCATCTTTTGGTTTAGTTACATCCGAAAGGAAAGCAAGTCACGTATCTCAAGACTGCTCTGCGATACAAAATAAAATGTTATGTCAAATGTTAAGTCAACCACTTCAAAAGTACTCTTGTAACAACTGAAATTCTAATTGTCTTGGTTTAGGATTTTGCTGCTCTGGCAGCGAGGGGGTTAACAGCTCAGCTCTTGCCTGGGCCTCAGTCGCTGCCATGGCATTCAAGGTTATAGAGATAGAAACGTCTCTGTGAATAAATATATTTGGGAGAGAAGAAAAAAAAAACTTATTAGCAAGATGTAGAGTGCCAGTTCAGAACCTGCGTGGAGAGGCTGAAAGTCTGAAGACCCCACAGGCATGAAAGTCTGAAGACCCCACAGGCCTACTATAGAAGGGGTAGGAATGCTCTTCCACTGCTGCTCGTGAAATTAAATGGACCATGGTGTAAGCCTATGGAATAGAGAGAGAGGAANCATATGTTTATTGTTGGGCATCATAAATTGAAACAAAGATTGAAAAAACATTGAAAAAATGGTATACATCAGATCAAGTTTTACATGTAGAGGCACAGCTTGCAAGACATATTGTTTTGTTCCACTTTTTGTAAGAGCTCAGATGAAGCTCTCTGTTTTGTTCTGGGTATCAGAAAGACAAGTTGGAGTCCATCTAGAAGGAAGTAATTTTTAAAGTATGGTCTTTTGGGAAAGATTAAGGGATTTGAGATTGTTTAACACAAAAACTGATTGGGAACATGATAACAGACCACAAACACTTCTAGAGAGAAGAGAATAATCTGTTCTTTCTTACCAAACCGCATAGCACAAACAAGAGTAACAGGAAAAGTCTCCTAAATCTATGTGTAGAGAAGCACAGACTGCCTATGGAGATACGGCAGCCTCTGTCAAAGGTGATCAGTGGCAATTAGACAAGCAGGAGGTATAAATGACCCTTCCTTATGCTGGGTGGACGGACTAGGCAGCTTCTGAAGGTCTTGCCTAGTCCAGTTCTTCCATGATTGTGTGCTCCCTCCTCCTGACTCAGTGGAACTACATTATTTTTACCAAAGATTCTTGTTTCCTGCGGCGGAGAGGAGTATATATTTTTTTTAATTTATGTATTTTTCTTCCCACAGGGCAGTTTAGGATGTTTTCTTGGGATACAGTCTGAAGCTGCTAAGATATAATGGTCCCTATTAACCTATCTTGCATACCTGACTCCTGTGGAGGTCCCACTCCTCTTGTCACTGAACTGCTGGATGTAAGAAGTGTTTCCTGCCTCTTCAGACCGTGGTTTCAAATAAATACGGTTATGCTTAGCTAGGAGAAATCATGGCAGTACAGATCACATGCAGAAATAGAATTTTATGCGACTCGGAATATGTGTTGCGTGTTTATTTGGGCACTTGAGGAAGTGTTGAGAAGATTGTGGTGAAGACTGGAACCTGAATATGGTGTGCTTACCCTGCTGAGCCTGAAGACTGTATATGCTGTGCTTCTATCAAGTGCCTTCAACAGACATAAGGACATCAGAGAGGAAAAATAAAAGGCAGAGGTAACTGGAATTGCCAGTTGCAGTGGGATACCCACAGGGCAAGTAAAACAAAGACCTGACCACTTACTGCAGTCCTTAAGTAGAACAGGATACTATCTGGATTCAGCTAGTACTAAATAGCTGTTATGTAATTGCATTATCTATATGTACAAACCTAGTGTCTATGCAAACACCAAGGAAGAAATCTGGCTTACTCTTGGTCTGCGTGCTTCTACCTTCCTCTCTAACATGATCCATAGCACTAAAGGGATGCCTTTTCTGAAGTCTGCTGCAACAAGGTGAGGCTTGAGCAGATGCCTAGAAACTCAGAGTACTCTGCCTCTAGGAAAATGAAGGCCAGACTTCTCACACATCAGAGGCTACTTGTTCTTCAGGAACATGACATTTAGCACTGAGTCAAGAAAAACACAATGGCTTAAGCAGTGCTGTATTATAGTGTTGATGACTAGATGTGCAGTGACATTTAAAAAACGAGCACTGTTCTTTTAGTGCTAACTCTGATCCTTTAAAGTTTCCATGTGTGGAATTCACATTGACTTGTGTATTGGAAGGACTAGCCAGGCCAAGTCTGAATATTAAATAATCACTTGTCATTCCTGATATTGCTGCTTAGAGGTGAAATCATATTGCTCTGCTTAGGTAGAAGTCGTTCAAAACTTTTTCATACTCTGGGATTTACTGAACTGAGAAGAATACTATTTATAAAGTAATTGTATTCCAGATGGGAAACCTACACTCTTTTTCATCCCTCAAAAAAGCCTCAGCATCTGAAACAAATATAACATTGGCAAAATCTATCAACAAAGCAATTGTTGAAATAAATATCAATGTTAAAAAGAACATGAAGCCAGTCCAGAACAACCCCTAACCTTTTAGGCAGTCTAGGCAGTGTGGTTGCAATAACATGAAGAATTTACCTTTCCTGAACTCCAATATATTTTTATTTCATTTAGCAGCCAAAAAGTTCTGTAGGCAAGGTTAGCATAAATAATAAAAAAACTTAGCATACAGCTAAGTTTTATTATGTCAGTACTAATAATTTCTTATATATAGTGAAATAAGTTGTGAAGGTGTAGGTTTTAGTGGATCATGGATACAATTAACTACAAAGGCAGAGAAACAGTGTCTCCTGGCCTTCAGGAGACTGCAGTTTAACTCTCTGTGATCCACACACTTGCGAAGAAAGAGAAGTCTTGGACCTCATAAAGTAAATTGCTTATGTTAATATTACATACTCTGAGATCTTTTTAATGTTAGTAGTACATATAAGTTAGGATATAGGTTTGTCTAATTACATTGTAGGTTTTGTAGAATATCTGAGCCTTTGTGAACAATTGATTTAAACTATGTAAGTTTCAGTTCCAAAAAGCAGGAAGCAGAGAATTCATCGGGGGGTACAGCTCTTGATAAGTCACTTAACAACAGGATACCCTGGCTGAGCCCATCACGATATTAACTGGAGCCTCAAGCATGAGATGACTGTAACAATGGAAAGCCCAGCTGCAGATAACTGCCTTCACAGGAGCCCCATACATGAGACGATGGAATCAATAGCTCAGCTCAGAACGGGTTTTGCTACTGCGGTGAAAAGGTCATGATGATGATGGACCATGCCTTCATCCAGAATCACCAAAAGATCCCTCCTCACAATTAACTGAGCATGCTTAAAGGGGAGGGAAAAGGGGCGAAGTCATGTAAATGATTTCTGAGAAATAATTTTAATAATTCATGCTTAGGTATGAAATAATTGTTGTGGTGTAGCAACAGTAGCAGTAATAGTTGTAGTAGAAGCAGTAGTAGTTGCAGCAGTAGTTAC
>WEKX01026003.1:108245-141114 GCA_013390025.1 Pitta sordida
CTTGAGCAGATGCCTAGAAACTCAGAGTACTCTGCCTCTAGGAAAATGAAGGCCAGACTTCTCACACATCAGAGGCTACTTGTTCTTCAGGAACATGACATTTAGCACTGAGTCAAGAAAAACACAATGGCTTAAGCAGTGCTGTATTATAGTGTTGATGACTAGATGTGCAGTGACATTTAAAAAACGAGCACTGTTCTTTTAGTGCTAACTCTGATCCTTTAAAGTTTCCATGTGTGGAATTCACATTGACTTGTGTATTGGAAGGACTAGCCAGGCCAAGTCTGAATATTAAATAATCACTTGTCATTCCTGATATTGCTGCTTAGAGGTGAAATCATATTGCTCTGCTTAGGTAGAAGTCGTTCAAAACTTTTTCATACTCTGGGATTTACTGAACTGAGAAGAATACTATTTATAAAGTAATTGTATTCCAGATGGGAAACCTACACTCTTTTTCATCCCTCAAAAAAGCCTCAGCATCTGAAACAAATATAACATTGGCAAAATCTATCAACAAAGCAATTGTTGAAATAAATATCAATGTTAAAAAGAACATGAAGCCAGTCCAGAACAACCCCTAACCTTTTAGGCAGTCTAGGCAGTGTGGTTGCAATAACATGAAGAATTTACCTTTCCTGAACTCCAATATATTTTTATTTCATTTAGCAGCCAAAAAGTTCTGTAGGCAAGGTTAGCATAAATAATAAAAAAACTTAGCATACAGCTAAGTTTTATTTTGTCAGTACTAATAATTTCTTATATATAGTGAAATAAGTTGTGAAGGTGTAGGTTTTAGTGGATCATGGATACAATTAACTACAAAGGCAGAGAAACAGTGTCTCCTGGCCTTCAGGAGACTGCAGTTTAACTCTCTGTGATCCATACACTTGTGAAGAAAGAGAAGTCTTGGACCTCATAAAGTAAATTGCTTATGTTAATATTACATACTCTGAGATCTTTTTAATGTTAGTAGTACATATAAGTTAGGATATAGGTTTGTCTAATTACATTGTAGGTTTTGTAGAATATCTGAGCCTTTGTGAACAATTGATTTAAACTATGTAAGTTTCAGTTCCAAAAAGCAGGAAGCAGAGAAGTCATCGGGGGGGACAGCTCTTGATAAGTCACTTAACAACAGGATACCCTGGCTGAGCCCATCACGATATTAACTGGAGCCTCAAGCATGAGATGACTGTAACAATGGAAAGCCCAGCTGCAGATAACTGCCTTCACAGGAGCCCCATACATGAGACGATGGAATCAATAGCTCAGCTCAGAACGGGTTTTGCTACTGCGGTGAAAAGGTCATGATGATGATGGACCATGCCTTCATCCAGAATCACCAAAAGATCCCTCCTCACAATTAACTGAGCATGCTTAAAGGGGAGGGAAAAGGGGCGAAGTCATGTAAATGATTTCTGAGAAATAATTTTAATAATTCATGCTTAGGTATGAAATAATTGTTGTGGTGTAGCAACAGTAGCAGTAATAGTTGTAGTAGAAGCAGTAGTAGTTGCAGCAGTAGTTACAGTAACAAATATTCAGGCATTAACTGACTGGCCTTTCAAGGGAGTTGTTATCACTTGGAGCTAGACAAAGGAGGTCTGTGGGGAGTGTGGGGTCTACTACTAGTCAGACCACACTAATTCCCCCTATTACTGCTCTTAGTAATTTTTCTGGTTATTTCATTAATCTCTTCGGATACAAACTAGGATAATTGTTAAGTCAGTTTTTATTTTTTGTGGTTACCTGGGCTGGGACTCTTCCAATTTCTGGAGCATTGCAGTAGCTTTTGCAACAGCTTTGAGAATGCATTATTTACTGAGAAATTCCTAAATAAAAAACCTGCCCTTTAAAATAAACTTTCCTAGACGCAGAGAAACAGATTTAGAAACTCTAGAGTCAGAGCATTTTCATCAACATGAAAAGATTTTTAAAAAAAATTTTAACAACCAGCAGCTGTGCTTCATGGATAAGTCACAGCAGAAGAATACAGGTCCATAGATATTACAGATACAGTACATCCCCATTGTATTGAGACCTCTCCATTATGACCCTGGGGATTTGCACGGAAAATTTCTCCCAATCCAGTTTCAGGGATCTGCGAGGTTTCCTGGGCGATGCATGCGCAGTGCCTCTGCTTTGCCAAGGGGCGGTGCCAGTGCTCCCTGTGGTCAGGGTGGGGCCGGGGTGGGGCCGGCCTCCTGGGGAGCGTGCACGAGGCGAGGAAGGCGTGTGGTTTATCCAGTTCACAATGGCGTTTAAAGCCCTGCGGCACTGTGCCTTGGTCCCTGACCCAGTCCTGTGTGTCTCCTGTGTGCTCCACTGAGACCCCCGCGCAGCACCACCACAAGGCATGCCATTCCTTGTTACTCTAAGCCCAGTCAAAGCCCGGGCAGTGCTACCTCTACCGGGACCAGTGGATGTTAAAGGGAAAGAAACTCCAATACCGATGCCCTGCCCCACCCCAGCATAAGTAGCACAGGGTGTCGCAGTGTTGCAAAGTTAAGGTTTTTCAAGGCTCCAAGAATGCTGACCAGAGCTCAGGGACACCCCTTCCCGGTTGCAGAGGCAGGGCGAGCACGCGCGGGCTGGGGGGGGCAGCTGCACCGCGTGGTTTGGGCTGTGAGCACGGGTGGTTGCAGTGGCTGCTCAAAAATGGTTCCCTTTGCTCCCCTGTGCTGAGAGAAACCATGTGAAGGAGCGGAAAATTGTCCGCAGAGCTCCAGAATGCCGGGAGGTGGAGCAATGGACATGGCCTGCATGCATATTAATGAGCTGCGCATCTTTGCAAGTTTGATGTTCTGCAAGGCCCCTGGCATTACCCGTTCTTCGCAAGTGACGAGGTATAACTGTACTTTAAAGGGCTATTGCTTCTAGCTAGTGGCATCTAGCTTTGCCACTTTCTTCTCAGTGTTTTGCAACTTGAAAATAAAGTTATTTCTTTTCTAAGTATCCTCTCAACTGGGAAAGATACCTTTCAGGATTTTCTTCATGATTTTCTGTAGGCAAGCAAGGTGAAAAAACACAGGGCTACTCTAAGACAGAAGTTTTTCATTTGTATGAATGTAGGTCTGATGATTAATGTGAAGTCCTCTTGTCCAAAATACAAAGACTTTGGTGGTCAAAGTGTTGTGGTTTGACCCTGGCTGGATGCCAGAGATTCACCCACAACATCTCCCGGACAAAAAAACCTGTAAAAATAAAACTGGTCACAGGCAAAAAAGCAAGGCAAACTATAAGTAAAGAATATAAAGGATTTATTTATTAACTAACAAGATCAGAACTTATGTGAGAAGCATCATTTAAAAGGCAACCTTTTCCCCCCACCCCTCCTTCTCTTACAATAGATGTCATATTCCCTTTTTCCACCAGGAGACAAAGGGGGAACAGGGATAGGGGTAAAACCAGGCAAGTTGGTATTTCTGACCAGATCCAGGGCAGGAACCATCTCTCTGCCCTTTCATAAAGTTCTCTCTCTCTCTCTCACGGGAGGAAAAGTCTTTCATGACCCTTTCCCAAGTGAGATCTCGACGCAGGGGTGACAGTTCTTCCATCCTCTGTTTTCTGAGAGTCATAGCACAGAATGCAGTGTTTTAAGTGCTACTCTGCTGCTTCATATATGAGCCCATCCCCAAAGTACATAGTTCAGATCCTACCACAATGCAATTCTGTCACAAAATGTCTGTGCAAAGGATCTCTGCTGAGCTCTCAGCTCCAAGCTCATGTTTCTGGGCTCCGAAGAAACATCTACAGCTATTACAACATGGTCCTCCATCTTCAGTAGTGGCTCAGATGGATTCTGCATCACTGGTTCCTCTCTCTCTCTCCATAGGTTTGCACCATGGTCCTTTCCACAAACCGCAGCGGGATGCCTGGAAGAACATTCCTACCCCTTCTCTAGTAGGCCTGGGATGCCTTCAGATCTTTCAGCCTTTCCACACAAGCTCCATTCCAGCACACTACATTTTGCTACTAAGTTTTTTTCTTCTTCCCAAATATAATAATTCACAGAGACATTTCTATCTCTATAACCTTGAATGCCATGGCAGCGACTGAGGCCAAGGCAAGAGCTGAGCTGTTAACCCCCTCACTGCCAGAGCAGCAAAAAACCTAAACCAGGACGCAAAGTCCTTTTGGTAAACACACTTACTTTCCTGGAAGGCAGTATAAAATTTCACATAGGCTCTGCTCAGGAAGGAAAGTTATTGCATTGTAGATACTTAAGTTTTGTATATATAGTACTTTGGAAGATGTTAGCTGGTGTATTTGAACATACTAATTGTCACATCATTCCAAGCTGTCATGTCAGCTCCCAAGAAGATTCTGACAGAAAAGCCAACAAGGACCAGTCATAGTTTTGTTCTCAAGGTCATCTGAGTATGTTACAAATACTTGCGCCACAATTAGCATTCATTACACTGACTAGTAGTACTGGTGTGAGACAAGTCCAGATGCAGGTGACCAGGGAAACAATTCAGCTTGGGAAAAGCCATTTTAAGTCCTTCTCGCAGGGCTATTTGCAGCTGGTTTGCCTTACAGTTGCATACCATGCCTTGGAAATGGTACCACAAACTCTTCAGTGCATCATGGAAGAGCTTATCTAGTCCATGCACCTCACTTTCATCCTACCCCATTCAAGCCTCCCACTCAGGCCTTGTTTTTTCTCCTCAGAAAAGACTTTGCCTATTCTATTCTGTTTTGACATCTATGCAGCTGACTCTTTGATCAAACTTCATGTTAAAAAAACTATGTAACTTGAAGCTGTCATAATAACATGATAGAAGCAGAGACTGTCCAAGGGACATGAAAACATAAAAGCTAGTTGTGCTTTAGCAACACACTATCCTAGAAACTGTGCTGATTGAACTAGTTGTGGTATACTGTGCTTATTTGTGGTTGACTGCTTCATAAATTTTCGTTCGGGAACTGAAATGGAATTTTTTGGTAGATATGGTATTGTAGTTAGGAAGGAAACTATCTGCAATATGCTCGGAGATAAAACCCTTTCCTGGTGGGAATGTGGTTTTGTATCATGTCCAAATTGTTAAAGATGTATTTTACTGCAAGAGATATTTTTATGTAATACTGTTACCTCTCACTGGAGAAAAAGTGAATTAAACATGGATTAATGAGGAAAAAATTAGAAAAAAAGATTTTCTGGCTACAATAGATTCTTAAGAATTAAGCTTTGATCAGTAAAAGCCCATGCATAGCTCCCATATCTGTATAAGTAGTTAGGCAGTTATCATCATCATGGCACTTTATATTATTCATTTGACCACTCTGTTAGGAGCATAAGATCATTATAAAGCATTCACAAAGCCAGGCATAGCTACAACATCTGTTCTATAGCTCATAAGTTCTATTGAAATGCATCTTAAATACAAGCAGTATATTATGGTGTGTGGTTTTTAAAAGTTAGGTAAGAGCTTGATGGTGAATTCTGATTAAGGCTCTGTGGCATTGATCAACCTCAGGCATCAAAACAGAGCTTCTTCAACCTTTTCAAGAGTTTGATTTCCTTTCCAATTGCAGAGCACAGTTTTCTGCAATTGACTCTGCATGGGCTGTCTTGTTCTACTGGGCCCTAAGCGTAAATCAGGACAGCACAACTGTGGCAGCAAGGCCAGAAAAGAGAAGAAAAAAAATTGAAGGATGCTCACCAATTACAGTCAGACATAAAGAAATTAAAAACATCACAATAAGGGAGGCAGGGTCATAAGGGCGGAATGCTATTTGGGAGAGGAAAAGACAAGTTAAAGGACATGCTAGGAGACTGAAATTCATTAGAAGGCTTGTAAAATACATGAAAGCATAGATTGTAAGGAAGAAAACCAGGAAGTGACTGAAGGATGTGGAAAGCATAAGTGGAAATGGGTGAACAACTCCATCAATCAACAAGAAAGTTGAAAGCTGACAGCAATCCAGGACTTCAAAGAATGAAAGAGACAGGCAGATTGTCAATGTGAAAACTGAATTCTGGTCTCCCAAGAAAGGGAGGCCTTGAAACAGAGAGAAAAAAATTTAAAAAAATTAAAATTCCCAGAACAAGAAAAAGGAAGTTGAACTCACCAGAAGATAGACAAGATAGACAAATAGTGGGATTTCCAAGGACAAGAAAGATAAAAAGGGAACAGGAGAAGGAGAGTAAGAGTGGAAGTCTGGCATCTCTGCAGCAGCTTTGGAAGTCAGGCAACAGGTGCCTTGAGCCAGGGCTCAGTGAAACCCAGAAACATAAGAAGCAAACAAGGAAAGAGGAGTCAAAAAAACTTTTGTGGAAAAGCTGACTAAGTCAGAGAGATGGGTTAGTGATGGTCCTACAATCTGTGTGGTACCAGAGAACTGTGAACAAGAGATTGCAACCCATCAGAAGTGCTAATTTGGGATATGCCATCGTGCATTGAGTCCAATTTCTTTGTGGGGGTGCTGTGGAAAGGACGGTTTTGTGTTTCTTAGACCAAACTCTATCCTCCTAAGACTACCCAGGTTCTGAAAAACTGACTGCAGCTGGTGTCTGCTGGCTTGAGGAGAAAGAGGTGTCTTAAGTAGGAGATTTTACCTTTTGTATTAAAGAATATTTTATTCATGGTGGAAAATTTGGAAGACAGAATAAGTAATCAGAAAGGGCAACAATTTCCCTGTCCTGGTGGCAGATGTTGGGCTTTTCTGAAAGCTCAGAATCACAACTCTCCCTGAGGAGCTTCCCGAAGAGGAGCTATCTCTTACCCTAATGTACTTGGCTGCAGAGCTTGCTTTTAGCCACAACATTAAAATTAAATGTCAGAAAACTCAAGGTCAAGCTTTGGTTTTTATCAAAGCTTTAAATAATTAAAAACTTTAAGAACACACTTTAGAAAGGGTCCATGGTTGGAAAACTAGCGGAAAATACTTAGCAGATCTGGAAAGCAGCTCTATTTATTTATACAGAAGACCTCTTCTGCACCAGAGGAGTTTCACTCCATGAAATGCTCAAAGATGCAGTGCCACCTTTTGGACAAATGGATGTCACGTTAGGTCAGGCATAAATCTGAAAGAGGGGGAGAGAAAAAACAGGTGACATTCAGACCCTGGCCAGAATCGGCTTTCAGGGAAATAATCAGTAGCAAATGGAGAAGATAATTGGCAACTGTACTCATAAATGGCTGCCTGCCTTTTCTTTAGCAAATGTATGGCTTTATTTCCCAATTTATTTGAAAAGTTTTTTAAGGTCTGTGATGTCCACACCTGTTAAAAAAAATAGGTAAGTGAAAAATAAAGAAACTGGGGTTGGTTATACAGAACAGGAGAATGTGTGTTAACTCACAGTGCTGGGCCTCTTCTGCTGTTAGATAAACAATACCAAATTCTCCAGTAATAAAAATCTACAGTGCAAGAACGTTCAAACAAACACATATGCCATCATCTAGATGCAAGGGCACCACCACTGTGGTCTTGAAGATTTAAGGGCTGACAGCACTTGCATGTAGTTCTTGTCTAGATGATATATCACTCATCTTCCATGAACTGTAAAGTCCATGTATTATCGGGACTGGCCAAAGCACCAACAAGTAAGAAGTAAGCTAACCATACAGAAGGATGAACTGATAAATCTGGAAATCACATATCCACCCAGTGGTACCCTCCTGCTGTGCTGTACCTTTAGGTAATCTCTACAGGTTACCTAGTTCCTTGAAAATACTAAAAAAGTGCCCAACTCTGGAAGTATCAGGAAAAATACCCTAGGCTCCTCATTTTTCTGCGGCGTAAATGCTTTGGATCCTTGTACCCAGGCCAAATCTGATAATGAGGCATTAGACAATTTCCTTAATTTTTTCTCCTTATACTGTAAGAGCAGCAGTGGACATTGCAGCCCTTGCTCAGGTAGCCAGCTACAGAACTACATCAATCAGTAGAAGAGTCATTAGGGTATCCTAGCACTTTCCTGGAAATGCTGAAATAATGACTTGCAGTCTAAAGATGGAAAATACTGTGATACAGGTTCCTGCTACTGCCAGATCTGTAACCCACCAAGGGGATAGCAAGCTAAAATTCCAGCAGCGTCTATAATATTTCTCCATTTTTGTCACCTCTACCACCTTTTTCAGCCTCCACCTTATCTTCTAGGATAGGAGTTCAGGGATCTGGAGATACTTCTCATTAAGTGTGAAATTACAGCTAGGTGTCTTGGTGATCCTGGGACCCATCACGTATTTAATCTATCTCTCTCCTGTGTGCCAACACAGGGATTGTTATTAGCCTCCTCTGTCTGCTTCCTTTTCTTCTCACTGACTTGGCTTATTGCAGTCACAGATAGTTTTCTCCCGAAGGGTGAAATAGAAAACATGCATGTATTGCTTTCTAACAGGGAAGAGGTGTTTTCAAGAGTGACACAAAGTTCTTGTTCCCAGTGGTGTATCTGTGCTAAGAAAGCTTTCTTCTCCCCAATGTTTAACTTGTATTTGGCAATAGGTATTATAAAACATCCTGTCTCTATCTCCCAGTCCATTCCAATAATGCTGCATTATTAGATATGATTGAATATGATTTACAAGTAAACCAAAAATGTAATGAAGAAAATGCATTTCAACTGACAGAAATCCCTTTAGTTTAATCCCAAATTAGATACTTAGTTTTAGTTTTGTAAACGTTTCTCATGCTGAAAAAAATGAAATGTAGCAGAAGCTAGTCATAAAATACCTTTGGAATAATGCTGCCTATATTATATACAGTCGGGTCTTCTATATCACAGATCCGCAGTCTTAATCGTGTTCTGTGAAGCCCTACTTCCGTGTTGAATGGCAGCTCATTAATATGCAAATATGCCCCGCAACCTCACGCGGCCCCGGCTCTGTTTCGGCACTGTGTTGCTGTGTATCAGTGTTTGTGTTGGCCCCTCCTGGCGCCCACAGCCACACAACACTGGGAAAAACCCTTTCCGGCTCGGCCAGGGACACAGTTTCATAGCAGCACTGCAGTGGCTCTGGGGGAGTGGTGCCGCCACTGCTGCCACCATTGCTGCAGCCGCTACCACTGCTGCCGTGGCAGGTTGCACATGTGCAGTTTTGAAAAAGGGCCACCTTCATCGCTAAAAAATCATGCCGCTAGGTTCTGAAGCCACAATATGGGGGGCGCGAAGTGTGAGAAGGCCGATTGTATAGCGTAATATGTTTCCAAATTTTTAAGTTTTTTGATTGTTCCAGTATTAAAAAATAATTTCTTAGAATTGCATCCCTCACAAAAAAAAAATAGTCCCTTTGTTTTCATCTGTAAATACTTATACATTTTGCCAAGAATTCAAATACTGGCTGTTCATAGCATATTTTTCCTTAGTGAATAAATGATGTAAAGGGTAAAACACATCTCATTCTACTCGCATCTTTTATTTCAGGCATTCATTATTAAAAAAAATTCGTGTTTGCTTTCAATTAGCAATGGATCTAAAAACATAAAAGAAATAAAGGCAGACGTCCAACAGAAAATTATTTTAGAAGTTCATACCATACTCAAATTTAGTTCAAATGCTTCTACTTCACCTCTTGTGCAGCAGTGGCACATCATACAGCATATGGTGAATCCCTGCCCATGTTTTTTATGCTCAGTACTTGCCTGTTCTTGTGCCTTTACTGTAATGTGCTGTATAGCACTTCTGTTGGTTTTTTGAAAATACACTTTGTATGACAATATGACAAAACAGCTAAACCAAAACAAATGTGATAGTGTGTAATTCTGCACACACACAGCAGCTGCTGCATCTATGATTCTGCAAGTGAAAGGAAGGTGGCTGGGGAATGCAAAGCAAAGGAACTGACTCCAACTCTTCCCTTATACCAGCTTGCAGACACCATAAAATTCAGAGGCACTAGAATGGAATGTTAAACTATTGTCTGTCTTGTCATAGGCAACTAAATCTGTTAACAGGAGTAACTCTTTCCCCATATAATTAAACTTGGTAGAATTTAAAATGCTTTTAAAGGAATATATGTGCACTAAAGAGGTGGACCAGCAATCTTCTGCAATTAGGAAAAAAATGCCCAAATCTCATTCATATAACAGTATCCGATAAATGAGATGGAGGAAATAAGGTGTTACCCTGTTTAAAATAAAGTTGCTGCCATGCATAAGTATAAGGTGATGGATTAAACCTGAGGTCATGCTGCCATTATTTTTCCCGAGATGCTAAGCATCTCCAAATCATCATCTAATATTCATGCCAATATGTTGCAATTAGAGAGATGACTAAGTAGCAATACACAGTATTCAGGGAGGAGAAGCTGCAGACAGTTAAAAAAGCTTCTCTTGACAACTGCAACAAGAAGGTCTTCTAGGGAGGGCATTAATTTCAATTAGGACACCGAGTTAAATTTTCAAGTCCATGCACAGATGTTGGTTTCACTTGACAAGACTGATATTGTTAAAGCAAAACAAAACCTCTCCAGGATGAGAATAGCTGCAATAAGCTGCTTTGAGGTAATAGATTGTCCTCTGTATTAGAAGCTGAATCAGTATAATTAATAATAAAGTGGAACTCTCTAGCTATTCTATATGTACATCCTCTATAGCTACACATGGAACTGTGTTTGGGTCTTTATCTGATGTTTGAAATACTGTATTTTTCTATCATTGCTGATGAGCTACAAATCGACCTGTTATGAGCCTGTTACCTCACATGAATGCCATAAGAAACCAAAGGATGCACCCACAGCTGGCATGACATGAAGTGAGAGTGCATGGTAAGTCTGTAGGTTGAAGGTGACCCACTTCAACTTCCCATGGAGATTTCTGGTATTTCAGTGCAAGAGGCCTTGTAAAAAACAGTTGGTTGTTCTGAGAAACACTTATTCGTGACATAAAAGGGTCAGATTTCATCCACTTTGAAGGATTTGCATCCAATTACATTACAGCTGAATCAAAGTTCTTTTCTTAATTCAAATCTGGTAGGAAATTTTCTTTATCTCTTGGTCAAGTTTTGGAGGAGACAGAATTTGAGGATTCAGCAATACAACAGATTACCAAATTTTGTCCACTGTGTCCTGGAGATAACAATACTCTGAAACATTATTAGAAGATTGTGGTAAAATTCTTGGGGCCAGACTCCTCAAATCTTTCTGTTTTGTCCATAGCAGCTTATGTTGTTGTTGGGATCTGCCTGCATGCATCACTTGAGCAGAAACCACAGCTCAGTGGATATCAGAATGTGGTTCCTAAGAAAAGAGTGCTCGTACTTTTACTTTACCATACAGTTCCTGCATTATTGTGTGTATAGAAGTACTTTGCATACAGAAAGTTTGAGGCTTGTTTACACTTAGAGCAATCATGATGCAGTAGTCCGCAGAGAGCAATTGGGGCACTGGAACCAGTTTTAGTCCACTATAGAGCCCACTATGGAGAGAAGCAGCTCTGCTAATGTGTTACTTAGTGCACCCTAATGCAACCTATGTGTGTCCTTCCCTATTCCTAGTTGTCAGCACTGGAGCATCTATATTGATAATCCGCTGCCAGCTGTTCCTAGGAAAAGCCATGAGAGTTGCCTCACATATTCATGCCTGCTCTATATATGCAGCTGTGGCACTGAAGTAGCAAAAGAGAGTGAACAAAATGTACATGGGCCTCTGCCCTAATTTCTGGGCCAGTTCTGTAGACCTTATGTGCAGTGAACTATGTGAGTAACCCTGTTATGCAAATGTACTTTCTAGAAGTAAAGATTAGTTTATATCTTATTCATCAGCAGAAAGTTAAATACATGTACTAGATGGAGGAAGGGTCTCTTCATCCAGATCTTCTCTGTCTGATCTTGCAGTCTTTCTATAGATTTTTCCAGTGAAAAGTACTCAAACATTCATGTGGTATCAGACAGCATTTATGATGCAAAAGAGAGTGTATTTTGACAATACCAATATTTTCTATAATTGGTAAGACCGCAAAAGTACGTACTTGACTGAACTCTTGAGTGGCAAGTATTTTACTTGCAGTAAACAAGATCATCAGAGAGGCATTCACAGGAGAGAGACCAAATCAGTGAGCGAGCAGCAGATGGGGCTTGAGATTCAAAAATGAAGAACACGGGTGACTTCATCTCCTAAATCTATTATTGATTAAACCATGAACAGTCAAGACTCTCATTTCACTCATGTTTAGTGCAGCAGCTCTTCGCTGCCAAGTTTAGGAAGCGAGCAACCTAGAAGGAATTAGAAAAGAGCTAGATAACAAAGTATATGTAGATAAAATGAAATCATACCATTATTACAGATATTAACTTATGAACTGCTGAGGCCACCTGCACAGATATTAAAACCAGAGATGAAAGAACTCTTTGGCAATACTGGTGGCAGCACATGTGCACAAGTGTGGGACTGGCACAAATTCCTTGTTATTAACTGAACTCTTGAGTACTGCTATCTGCAACATCTCCTTTCACTCCGTCCTAGTGAGACTCTCTCATCCCTGTAGTGGCTGATCCACATCTACAGAGGTACAGGCAGCTTTGCTTCATCAGGAAGTGATGATTCAATTTTGTTTTTTGCCCTTAGCACCCAGTTGAAAGTAACAGATTTTCTTTCTTATCATGTTGGTGGTTTGTTGTTGTTTGTTTGGGTTTTTTTGACACAGTTGTTTTGTCAGTAGCTCTGAGTTCTACCTCCATTTCAGTCTTTCTCTTGAACCCAACCTTCTCTTGGGTATGATACCCAACCTTGCCTTCTTTGTCTATATACACTTCGTCAACTATGTCTGTTTTAAGCCCAAGTGGTAAAAACTGCAGTTTCCAGATGCATGGTCCATCCTGGACTGGAGAGTCACTGCCTGTGCAAATCGCTGAGTCCTTTAGATTCTGTGAAAAATTAGACAGTAAAGGCCCTTTTTAGCTTCCAACAGCACTTAATCCAAACAGAGCATGACCTGGTTTACCTGCAAACTGTTGTCAACATATTCTACTCTCTATTTTGCCTCAAGAGATGGTTACATCTTGGCTCCTGCTAGACACACCTGGCCACATTGATTCTGCTCCATTTCTTAAGAGGTCAGGTCTTTAGGCAAGCAGTAATAATTGCCAGTAGTGTTCAGAGATTTATAGGTTTGCTCTACATCCTGCAGGCTTCAATCTTTTGCACTTGTTCAGAAATCCCTGGGATGGCTAGATGAGCCGGTGTGGGGTTTTGGCTCTTTTTTCTCTCCTATCTAAATTTATTAACACGATTTTCAATTACTTTTAGAACCTTGATAGTAATTTATTTTTAATTATCTACACTATGTAGCTGTAACTTGCCAAATATTCAGGTCAGTTTAAGGTCTCCCTCTGAAAATGAGTATTACTGTCATGGAAAGGCTCTCAATCTAGTTCTATTATTACTATTAGTTCTAATTAAAATAATACTTTGTACTTATCTAGTATTTTTATGTCAGGCATATTTTGTAAACATTTGCCAATTAATTTTCACACAATTACTGCAAGATAGGCCAGAAATAACTGGGAAAAATCTATAGCATTGAGTAAAAAGAAGAAAATCACTTATCTACAAGAAAATGAGTTAATGAGTATGTGCTGCTCATAGGATCATCCTCCTGGAAGTCTATATAGTTCCCTGCACATGCATGTGAACCCACTGTACAGTAGCAGAAACTACACATCCTTGACAGCATGTCAGTTAATGCACACTCTGTTTTCTCTCAGCAGGGAATAGAGAGTAGAGAAGTTCACATTACAGGTTCAGCTTGAAAAGAAGAAATTGAATCGACCCAGCATCAGGATTTAAAGAGACAATAGGTCTCCTCATCTTGATCCAGAGCCATAAAAAGAATTGGATTCCTCAGCATATGGTTAAGCACCAAGGGAAAGGACTAAATAGACAAGATTAGATTGAAAAGAAGCGAATAGATTTGAAATTCAAATTAGGGAAGCAATGCTGAGTCTTTGGCCCTGTTACCAGATTTGACACTGACAGAGATTAGTCTTGGCACAATCAGTAATGAGAGATTTGGGGTGCTTTTTAAGCTAAATTTCCTGCCAATATCTAAAAGATTTGCCATCCATGGATGAGCACATTGTGTCAGAAGGCCAAAAGCTATTAATACAGTCGTTACATAATGAGTGGGGAAGACCAAAGGAGTAGTTTGCGTAAGATTAAAGGCAGTTCCAAGTCAGCACCATTTCTGCAGTGTTATAGTTCTGTGGATCAGCTACAACAGAAGTCTGGGATTCCGGTGCAGACTATCAGTGATGTAAAGCCACTGACCACCATATTTGACACAAGAAGCTCAGGAAGCATGCACAAGTTATTTTCTCTGGAGAAAAAGAAATTTTAAAAAAAGTAAAATCAATGAATTGATGGCTTTGCTCATTAGAAAATAATGAACACAGTATGACAGTTCTAGTCACAAGATGGATGCACAGTCTGGTCATCAGCCATCAGGAAATATGGCAAAGAAGCTATTACCAAGTGCTTCTAAGAGCTGTGTCATTAACATGCCATAGGCTGAAGACTTCCTAGGACATTTCTGGTAAATGGTTAAAAGTACTTACAAATATTTGTTGCTTGCAAATGGCTCCAGAGGGCAGAACCCAGGCAGTCAAATGAAGCATGAGGTGGCATGAAGTCAGAGAAACCAGTCTTCTCCAAGACAGACTGATTTTCAAATGTGTAGTGATAGAAAACACTATTGCCATATGCAGGATTGTCTGGGTATGTGCTAGAAAGAATGTTGTTTAGTGCATCCCAAGCAGTTATTCCTGCTGTCATGAGATGGACTGGTAGTGTAACAAGGTAGAAGTATATGGCATTAATTACTGGTGGTGAGTGCGCAGGAAATAGTGAAAGGAGTATACAGAGAACAGAGAGGAATGCCAGAAGCATTCTGCAATCTCAGTACATTGTCTGCACACACACCCCAAACGAGAAACCTTGTTTCCTTTTACAGGACACAGCAGAGATCATTGTTGCTTTTAGCTCTTTTGGGATGTAGAGACTATAAGGAGCATACTCAGATAGAACTTCTGACAAGAAAGGAGCATTTTCAACTGGAAAACTTTAAAGACAACCTGAAGGCTAAAGCCCTGAAGAGCCCAGTTCATTATCTTCTACTCTGGTGGGCAGTTGTACGGCACAAAAAAATCAGAGTTATCAGCTAAACAGACTGCCCTTGCTCAGACAGCTTTAAGAAAGAAACCAGCAGTGACTAACTCTTGGGGTTAATGGTTGAACACAATGACCATGGAGGTAATTTCCAACCTTAACAATTCTATGAGAGGACAATCAATGCCAGAAAGGGTAGTGACATCCATGAGGAACTTTGGCCATGGGTGATCAATGGTGAGACAGGGACACCCCTGAGGGATTGCAGTCATGAGCAACCCATACAGGGACAAGAACATCTAGAGGCATCGTGGCTGTAGGAGACCATCTGGTGGGGAAACAGGGAAATAGAATAGATGTTTCTGCAAATTTTAAAAATCTAATATTTCTATGCTTTTTATTAATACTTAGATCCATTACTGGGTGTTTCTGTTGGCTGCCAAGAAATTAACTAAAGTAAGAATGTCAAACCTAAAACTTTTCTGCCCATGTGAAATGTCCTAGTGCATCTCACTCTAGGGATGTCAGTGGTATCCAAAGGTAAAGTAGTGATGGCAATAATAAGGATAATGAGAACACTGAAACAGATTCTGGATTCAGAATAATCAAGACAGAGTGAAAGACACATGGTAGCACAAACATTACCCAATTCCTTAAACTTCAATAAACATCGTATATATGTATATATACATATTTATCTCATACCATATGAAATATTTATAGATACATTCATGTGTGTATATTCAAACTCATAGGTATCTTTGAAAATATTTTATATATATATATCTTAATTTCTATCACATACTAGCACAGTTTATTATATATTAGCATTTTTATACATAAATATTTGAAACAGTGCACATAAAAATAATCTCATCTATACATACTATAAAGATATATTAGACACAATATAATACATCACAAACAATCAAAATATTAAGCCTTATAATTTATAGGTTACTATACTGCTGCTCAGCCAACCAGTCAGTATCTCTGGTAGACAACAGCTTACTACAATAAATGTCAGATTATTTTGAACTTTAAGCCTGTATTGACAAAAACTTGATAGACTCCCGAAATTTGACTGAGGATTTTTGTTTCTTTCCTTTTTTAAAAAATGTATATTTATATATATATGTGTGTATGTTCTCTTGAAAATAAAAAATATAGACAAGGTGCTTCAAAACTGCTTTTATGAACTTCAAGGAAAAAATTATCTTCCCATGTTTCTATTACGTAGCAGGTTTTCCTCTTCAGCAGTCTTGAGTTCTTATGATTCTCTGGCATGGGAACCATGGGAGAGCTCATGGCAAATCCTGTTCAGGACCTGTTGATGAGAAGAGATGGAGTCCTAAGGACTACAGGAGCCTTTGGTCTGGAGCCCAGCAATGGACCAGCAATACAATGAACCTGTTATGTGAAAAAAATTTATACGTAAGAAAAAATGACTGTAGTGTCTGCTAACAATACATATGAGGACATTTTCCTCACTGTGTAGTGCAATGCCATTTTTTCTTAATAATATTCCTGTTCACCATTCATGACCCAAGGTAAGATAATTCCTTAATCATGACAGTTTGACACCATATCTAAATTTATGGCTCAGGGTAGCTTTCATTGAAATCAACTCCCTGCTGACATCCCAGTAGCCATAAAAAGAAAATGTTCTCTTCCACTGTAGAAAAAAGTAAAGGTGTCTGCAAAAGAATAAATGAGCTACTTATCAAACTGCACTTTAAATATGTACTTTTTAATGTGAAGGGATATTTTAAATTGCTTATTTTCTTTCTATTCTCTCTTACTAATTGATTGTTCATATACTTAAAAAAAAAAAAGCAAATGAGAGCAGAAGTGCTGATTGGAGAATAAATTTAATTTCACACAGCAAGGTCATTTTGTGTTTAAATATCCACCGACTCAAAGGCATGCAAAGACTATTCAAATACACACTGGGTGAGAGGAACCTCTCAGACCTGTGTGTAAGCAATAGGAGTACATACACACTACTGCCCACTTGGCGCTGAGTGGAATGCTATGGTAGTCAGAGAGACTTAAAAGGAATGGCTGGAGAGATAAAGTAGGGAGCTGTCATCTGTGCAGTAAAAAGCAGAGTCACATTCATGCTGTTTACAGCAATATTGGTTGAGGTTTTGGTGTTCCTTTTAATACCATTTTTCACTGAAGTGAAATAAGATGTGAAGGGCTAGAACAGCTCTATGTAACATCTCATTTTACTTTTGGATACCAAGAGAAATTAATGTATGGGGCCACCAGCATTCTCATTTCCATTGTCATTCCTCCAAAATTGAAATACCATTTACAACAACAACTTATTCTTTATGGTTTAATTTCCTTCTGCCCAAGCAGTCAATTAGGAACATAAATGGACAAAACCATTTCTACAATAAAACTGTGTGAGTCTTATATCATTGCCATATTATTCTGAATTTTTGAGCTGTTTCTGTCAACGGATTGATGGATAATGGAAACACAACAGAAAAAATTTTGTTTGTTTGCTTCTTAAAGAAAAACAGAACCACCCAACTGATAAAAAAAATCTATGTGTGCTTTTCTGTGAATACATTTTTGGCCGGCAGTTAAGTATTGAGTAAATAATAAACATCTCAAAACAAACCTTTTATAGCTCAAATAAGACAAGTGAGTTACAAAATGTTCTCTTATAATAGGAAAATTACTCCATTAACATGGAGAAACATGAAACAGCCACTGCTACAGTTCAAATCCTGCTGCTTTCTCAACAGCCCAGTGGAATACTGGGTATTTTTTGGAGGGAAGGAATTCCTTCATTTGAGCATATGAAAACCAGCATTTTCGAGACCTCTCAAAATTGGACGCTGTATTAACCACAGTATCACAGTATCACAGTATAGATAAGGCTGGAAAGGACCTTGAAGATCATCTAGTCCAACCTATAATCCAACTAAACTATCCTCTACATCTAGATCATATCACTCAGTACCTCNCTTTTCACCTCACCACTTTCCAAGTATTCCGTTCCCAGCCTATGAAAACAAAATATTCTCTGTGTCCATCAAAGATGTTTGTCCTTTTTTTTAATCTAAGGGCCTTGAGAGCTATTTTACTTCATAAAGGTAACCAGCAAATGATTAGTTTCCATAATACTAGTATGAAAGACATCAATTATTCAGCTGGCAGAATTGCTGCTCTTTAATTAGTCCAACCTGCACGGTGATTGGTCCTCCATGACATTGTTATCATGTGAAGCATTGCTCGTGCTGAAGTCAATGCTACTAATGACATCTTCAGAGCCAGGTTTCATCTCTCAAGGACAGATCGTGTTTTGCAAAAACACATTGGCACCAGCCTCTCAGGTTGACTTGGGACAATATCTCACTTGAGCTCTGACTGGGGTGAACCCTGAGCCTCATAAACCAGAGATTCCAGGTCCTGGGAATATAACCCTTGAGGTTTGGGGACTCATACCATGCTGTGAAAGCTTTCCTTAGGCAGATGCCTGCACCACACAGAGTTGCAGTTTGGATATAGCCAATTATGAGTGGACAGGTTCACAGACAAGACAGGCTGTCTCCTGGGGACTTTGTTTCCTGTTTTTCTTGAGCACTTTTCTTGGGTAGTCAATTTTCACAGCATATTTTCCTGCATGTTAACTGAGAGTTTTGTTTGACCACGAATGGCTTCTCTGGGTTGTGCCATTTATCACTAATCAATAAGACAGACACAGATACATAATGTGGAAATAAATTGATTTCTGTGAAGAGAGAAGAATGTTACTAATTATTGCTAAGCCACCTGCCACTACAGTCGAATTGGAACATCTCCACTGTTCACTGTCATGTTTAACAGCAAATTGCTAGGTGTGGAGCCTTTCTGCCAGCAAAGGAAATGCCTGACACAAAATGGTGCCTTCTTCATAGCATATCCCATGACTCCAGCTTTTGTAGACAAACTGAACTCAAACTAGCAGGCCAGGTGGCACTAGCAAAATAGGAGGCATACAGCTCACGTGTGGCTTTTAGGAAGGAGCTTTGAAGGCAGTTTGAGCTAGCAACATGACCATGACATGCAGTCACAGAATCACAGAATCACAGAATATTATGAGTTGGAAGGGACCCACAAGGATCATCTAGTCCAACTCACCATCTAACACCCGTAAAGAGACCGAGAGCACATCGCAGAGCATAACACCAACCTAGATCCCTCACAGTCTAGCAGGCCACTCCGAGCCGGAAGGGGTCCAGGGTCATCCAGCCCTACACCCCCCAGCTAGACCATGTCACTAAGCTCCTCGTCCAGTCTTCTCTTAAACACCTCCAGGGATGGCGACTCCACCACCTCCCTGGGCAGCCCATTCCAATATGCAATTACTCTCTCTGTGAAAAACCGCTTCCTAACGTTAAGATTGAACCTCCCCTGGCGTAGCTTGAGGCCGTGCCCTCTCGTTCTGGTGTCGTCAGCCTGGAAGAAGAGGTCTACACCCATCTGGCTGCAACCTCCCCGCAGGTAGTTGTAAACAGCAATGAGGTCCCCTCTGAGCCTCCTCTTTTCCAGACTGAACAGTCCCAGTTCCTGTAGTCGCTCCTCATAGAGCCTACCCTCCAGTCCCTTCCCCATACTCGTTGCCCTTCTCTGGACCCTCTCAAGCAGCTCAACATCCCTCTTAAACTGGGGAGCCCAGAACTGCACACAGTACTCAAGATGAGGTCTGACCAGCGCTGTGTACAGGGGAAGGACAACCACTTTACAGTCAGCAGTATTCTCTCTTGCAGGAAACTACAGTGATCCCCAGAGTTTCACGTGCCATCATGTCTGGTCTCCTCCCATGATCCACAAAGACAGAAAGCTCATGAATATGCAATTAAGCCCCACCCATTGCCCCACCCCCTCAGCTCCAGAGCACTGTGTGGCTTTCCCAAGACTGCACTGCACTCTCAGTTGACTCAGAAGACTGAAGGGAATGGCTTCTGCCCTTTCCCATCCAGGGAGTCCTGGGATTCCTGCCTTTTGCTGCCATACCAAGCTGGGGCTTGTTGGCAGAGAGGTGTGTGTTTAAAGTCAACTCAACTTTATAAACATGGCATGCGGTGGCAACAGCGTCGAGTTGCCTGCTCCCTCTGTGCCTCCACAGCAGCACTGGGGTACCCACTCCTTCTCTGCTGCTACAGCGGCCCCAGGGGCCCCCACTCCCACCACCGCAGCTGCCCCAGGAATGGCCCCCCAGCATACAGGGGATATGAGGGGGCAGGGCAATGGGCAGGGCTTATTTACATATTTATGAGCTGTTTCTCTTCGTGTCATTATCTGCACATGCCCAGACATGACTTTTCCTGGAAAAATGAACCATGAAGGATTGAACCTGCAAAGAGCAAAACCACAAAGAGGCAAGGGGTTTACTCTATTTTTGCATAGCATTTTACCTCTATAGGTCTTGAGGTGCTTGACAAAGACTGCCACAATTGCCATGTTTTCCAGACAGGAAGACTGAAGCAGAAAGGCAGTAGCAAGAACTTTTGATTATCCAGAAGGCAGTGGCCAAGCCTGAAAGTGAACCCATGTCATTGTCAAAAGCCCTCATATTGTACTGTTTCCAAGTATCTGCCCATGCTTGGTCCTTCAGTTTTTCTGGAAAATAATTTACTCTCTTCTGACTAATTTTCAAAGCTAGAGATATTGTTTACAGCATCTCTAGACCTATGAAGCTGACCTGGATATATTCTCAGTGTGGATATCCCAGGTAGCAGCTTGGATTGGTTTGTACTAGGATGTAAGTGGCGCTCATGCCTGTAGCAACTGTACTCATAATGCCTTGATACTACAGTCATACCTCAGTAAATTGCACTGTCATATTTGCAGCTTCAGTAACCTGCGGAAAGTTTTTCCACGGTCCTTACTCAGTGACTCGCAGAGTGGTGCATAGTTCTGCGGGATGGCACAGTGCCTCACAGGACCCAAAACCCGCAAATCTGGAGGTATGACTGTATTTGCATTTTCTAGAGTCCTCATGGTCTTCAGACAAATTGTTCCTTCCTTCTTTGGTCACTGAAAAATTAAGATTTTAGCTCTTCTCCCAGGATCCACATGTGTCTGGGATTCCTTGAACGCACTGAATAAATCACAATGATGTCTCTGGTGTTTTTCAGCACCTGTCTTTTTAATACAATTGCTATTCTGATGCATGGAGAAATCTGCCAGCTCAACATAAGTCTCACAGGTTTTGGTGTTTTTGTTTTTTTCTTTTAAATGCATACTGGCTACATGTCAATCTGGAGTGTATGCTGTTTACCTGCCACTGAGAAATATTTAATTTGTCATCCTCTTTCTTCTCCTCCATCCATTTCCAAATGGACATACAGACAAAGAGGCAAAAAGACCTTCACTTGACTGAGTGGGAATATCTAGGACTGTAGGGGAAAAGTGTAATATTTCATATTTCAAATACCTTACATCTCTGATTTCCTGCTAAAAATCCCTTTGAAGTTCTTTTTTAATTGGATTGGATTTGGAATTAATTATCAGCAGTTAGTGAGAGCTTTACTTCCTCTGAGTCTTGCTCAGATGTTAATGAATTAAGGGCAGTTTGCATCTAATTTGGACTAGGTGATTAAACAACTCAGAAAGAGAAATGTGTTTCTGCATACAGTGTCTCATTTTGTCACTGCTGGAGGAAGTACCTGCTGGGGGATGGCTGACATTTAAGGGCTTGTGCAATGTGGATACTCACCTTTGCAACACGGAGCCATGAGGGTTTGCTCCGAGCAGGCTTTTTTTGCTATGGTGCTGGAAACAGTTGAGCTCTGGCTGCTCCCTCAACACACAGGCAGCTGCATTATTCACTTAGAGGAACTGCCAGAAAGTGCGGACAGCGTGTACCAGGGTAGATGGGCATATTAACGTGCTAAATACATTCAAACATAATCAATGGTTCATTGCTGGTGGGTTAAACAACCTTCTCCCTTGCAGCAGGATTTTATTTGACAGCAAGATTATAGTGAAACACAGAAATTCAATACCCCTTCTATAAAATACAGATGGAGAAAAAAATTACATGGTCCAAAATTATGACTTAATATCACATTTAGTTTGTCCTTTGCTTGGATTGGTAGGCTGTGTTTCAAAGCTTTATAATTGATACTGCTCATAACACTACGGGGAAAGAGAAAGAGGGCAGGCTATAAACTGTAAGACTGTAAGACTGGAGCTGTAAGACAAGCATATTGCAAAGTGACAATAGGGAACGAGGTGGTCTAGGCATCACTAGATGGCAGTCATCTCTCCAGCAAGGATAACTGAGGAAGTGAGATATATAAGCTTGTGGGGACACAAAACCAGCATAGAGGAAAGCAGTTGTAATTCCATAAAATTCTTGAGATTATGTCAAATTTGCTTTCCTTTGGGCCAGAAGTCCCAGGGCAGGCAGTGCTCTCTTGAAAGCAGTCTGACATGAGGAGAACAGGTGGGATTGATCTTGTGCACATGCAAAGCAAGGAAGAGAAAGTAATTCAATTTAAAATAAAAAAGTTAGAAAGAAAATTACATTGCCAAGTCTTTCAGTCTTGTACTGAGAGGTGAATATGTTACAGAGCAAAATCAGGTACTAATTAATTTTTAGATACAGATTACATACATTAATGTTACTTAGTGGTACAGTACCAGGGCAGGAACATCATGTATTTTAACGAAACTCAAAACAGTAGAGTGTCTGATTGTCTGCAGAGCTTATTAATGTTGTTTATTACTTCTATTGCACTGTTTATGGTGCATATGTACTAACTTCAGCAGAGAAGGAGGTGTTCCTAGCCCATAAGATAATACTAAGGAATGTGTTAAAATACCTGAATTTGGAATCATCTCAGCATTTCCCTTACATAGTTATGTTAAAGGAAGACAGAGATTTGGAAGAGGAGAAGTATGGATCAACAGTAGTCATGGTTTAGTTCACCTGCTCTTTTCCAATTCATATGAGTATCTTTTCCAGATTCACACTCATTCAGAAACATGACAAACACAGTTAAGTTCTCTAAGAGGTTTACTAGAATAATTCCTAATTTTAAGGGACCCAAGATTGACTACTATTACTACTACATATTAAGGAAGACCATAGGATTACATTGAGTAATGTGGTCTCCCATCAGTATTGAACACTTATAGTTGAACTAGGGCTATATTTTTCATCCTGTGGAGTCATAATTTCACGTAGACAGTCACAATGAGAGCTGGAATTTGTTAGCATTAGTCCTGTAATCTTTTTTTTAAATGTTAAGTCAAATTTGCCTTGCTTGGGGGAATAAGAAACACATCTTTTTAGAAAGTCGTCTAGCCTTGCTTAATGATTTGGAATGATGGAGGATTTGTGTTGTCATTTGTTTCTTCAGCATTACTTCAATAGTCATCACTCTGAGACAGTGACTTGCAGGCAAAAACCCTAAAACCTGCTAGCACCTTGGAGGAAGAATACACAGAGAAATTCCTTCTCTGAGAACCTTGGAAGTCTTATCTGGGAAACAAAACATTTTGATTTGCAAAACGTGGTGTCTCTCTCTCATTTTTTTCAGACTGATATCCCTTTTTTTGCCCCAACAGTTTAACTCCAGTGTGCTTTTTCGTCATATTCTTAATATGCAGTCCTTGGTTCATTTCTACACTCTAGTATACTTTCTCCTTGCAATATAGCTTGCTGTATTTGAACAAGTCATCACCTCAGCTTCTCAATAAACACCAAAGATAGTACAACTTCAGCCTGTCATGCTGAAATACATTTTTCAGGCTTCATATCTATTATGTTTGTCTCTGAAATCTTTTATCTTTTTTTTTACACCACTTTCTCAAAAGCAGTGGCAGCTGGATAAGACTAGATAGCCATAACATTTTTCCCAATGAAAGGGGAAAAGAAAAAGAAAAGGGAAATACCACCTTCCTACATCCATGTGTAAGAAATGGTTTAATGTCCCCCAAAGCAACCACCTCCACAGGAGTAAACTGCTAGGAGATAGATTAGTTATTTATCTAATAAGATATCCAAGGTCTTCTCAAAGTCACTGCTTTGTAAGACAATCATCTATTCCATTTCAGCTCTGTTCTTTATTTCTAAAGAGACATCTATATTTAGCAGCATTTAAAAAAATAATTTGAGAATTTTCAACACGTACCAAAAAAAAGGCAAGCTAATTCAATAAACTCATAAAGTGACATGATGGGGACACACATATTCTGCATGATAAAATTTATACCTGAGATTTGTATGACATCTTTACTATATTTCCAAGAAAGCTGCCTGCCTTAAGAGTTCTCAAATCAAGGAGTCCTCTGTGCATTGTAGGTAGAGAAGTCTTGCTTTTCTTCTCCCACAGATACAGGGAACTCGTACATCATCACCATAAGAACAAAAGGGGAAAATAAGAAAGGGGAAAACGAAGGAAATTATTTGGATCTTCATTCTGACCCTGTATGAACATTTTCTTCAAAGTCTTGAGGTTTTCAATGGATCTGAAATTTTGTGTGTGTACATTAGTACTTTAATTCCAATCAGCATCATATATTTTAATCAAATCTCCTTGGTGCGCCAGTCACCAGGCTTGGGCTCTTATTTCTGAATAGTCCTAAGTCAGACTAAAATATAGGTGCCTCCAATACACTCCTGTCACTGATGTGCCTTAAATCTGAAGTAAGTTCATAGTCAAACCACTGAAAATAAGGATAGTGTGGGTCTTGGTTCACCAGCAACAGTCTTGCTCTGCAAATTTAATCCTTTCGAGCAAAAGCCCTTGAAATATTATATACCTATTGTACTCCAGCCAACCTAACAAAAGCACACATTTGAAAGCACACAGTTTTTCAAGTAACATCTTTGCTAGCCTTAATTATTATTACCTACAGTATGACTTTTTCCCCACATCAATTCCATGGCGCCCCAGGCGGGATTTTTGGTTTTCACAAAGGCAGGTTCTCAGTGGTCTGATCTGACCTCTACAGACACCAATTTAGAGTCATCAGCTTGGTCTCATTAAGAACAAAGCAGAGGACCTGATAGGACTAGGAGCATCTGGACTCCTAGATATTGCTCACTGATTTCTGGTGCAGTTTCATCATGCTCCATTGACCCACAATCCACAGAGGACTATCAAGGTCTCATAATTTTCAAGGTATCCAAGTCACCCTGCTGTCATTATCTAGCAGTGGAGATCTAAAGCTGAGCTAGCCCTAGGAAGGCTCCTTCTGTAGCCAATGAAGAGAGATGGACCTCCAAACATCATTTTAAATGGCATACATCAGAAACTTATGTAAGGATAGGATTTGTCACCCCAAAGAGATACCATCTTTACTACATTAAAAGGAGCCAAGGGTAATGATGTCAGATCTGTGTGCTTTTGTTTTACATGCAGATTAATCCTATCTGTGGATTCCTTAGAAACGGAATGAAAGTTAAGGTTTTGAAGAAATATAAAATTGAAATTTATATTTCCTAATGAAACCGTTATAAATCTCAGCATAACAAAATGAAAATGCCCAAAATGATGAAAATTTCCTCAAGTAGAAATATGCATGCAATAAGCAATTATCAGTTAAGAGCTCCACTCCCTAGGGTCTGCACAGAGAAAGCATTTTTACTCTGGTACTAATGATCTCACCTTGCTGGAATCATGTCATTTGAATAAGTATTTTTATCTTTTTGTCTTTTGTTATCTTTCAATAAGGCATTTGTCATTTGTTTTCTTGTTGGTGTATTATGTTTCATGCTTTATAGTTCTTACTTTTGCCTGCACTGCTTCTTTACTTGGCAGTATGAAAGCAGCCCCATCCCCTTATTTTTATTCACTTTATGGAGTGAGGAAATGATGATAATTCTTGTCATCATATTGGTATTTTTGGATGTCATCACAAGTCATCAAAATTAGCAAGTCCTGTCACTTGTTCCCTATTATTCTGCAATACAGTTGGCATTTTAATTGACACACTAATTAAAGCTTAAGAGGACATTTAAGTTTTCTGCATAGAAAAACATCCCTCTGCTTCATTGTTCCAGCTTAGTGATATGATTTCTATACTGTACTTGAGTAGCGACCCGTCGCAACCAATATAAATGCCAGGTCTCTCTCTTCCACATCCTCGCTTCTTCCTTTATTCTTTGATTTTTGTCCTCCTGTAAGTCATATAGAAATCAGTAGGGTTTGTAAAGCTTTCTATAGCATTTTAAAACCATATCACAGCACTTAGTAAACACGTGCACTTTTTCTTGTGGGTGCTATCAGTCAGTAAAACAATATATAAATGCCCTGTGGAAATATCCAGACTTTTGAACCAACTTCTTTTTAGTGCAACTGCTTTTACAAGACTTATTCCAAAGATGGGGCTCAGAATGAAGTTTTATCTCCTGGGGATGCGGAAGAAAGACTTGTAATAGGTCTGAGCCACACATCACATCTAAATCCTGCTCATACATCTTGCTATTAAAGGCTTGACTGGCACTTAATTTCCATCTCTATCTAGCTGTTCATATTGGCTCCTTGCTCTTTCCTTTACTTTGTTATGACTTTCCGTTCTCCGTTTCCTTTGAGGACTTTCTTCATAAATTCAATTCACTCCTTCCTGGTCTCCTTCTCATGATATTACGTATTAGGTTAGAAGTGCAGTTTTTTGCTAGAAGCATTTTATTTAGATGATAGAACATAAGAATCCTCTTATTTCAGTATTTCAGATACACTCTGTTTATTGTAATTAATCAAACAGGTTTCTATGTTTGGTTAAGATATTTTTTGAATTATTTTTACTGTTTCTTCTAGTATTGTTCCTAACTGGAATTTTATTCCAAGAAAAAGATGTTTTTTCGACGAAGTTCCTTAGTCATACATCCAGTAACCCTCTTTCACAGTCTTAAGTCAGAACTGCTCCTTGCACCAACCTAGGTGAAGCATTCTGTCTTCTGCATTCTTGAGTTTTTTGCAGAGCCCTACAGCAAAGACTAGGCCTTTTGTTTTGTGCTGATGATCTAAGTAGGAATTAATACTAAAAGCTAAACCCTACCCAAAGAGTGAATCCACTTTTTTTTTTTTTGTGGTGGTGGCTTTGATGCTTTTTGTTGGTGCGATTATTTTTCTTTTGTTGGTTTGTTTGTTGGTTGGGTTTTTTTAAAGAGCAAGGAGGAACATACGGTGCTCTCTGACTTGCTCAGTTCCCAGACATATGGATGCCTTCCAGCCACCCTGATGGCAGAGTAGGCTAGCAACAGACTTAATGCCAAAGCTTTAGGCACACTTGAATGCACGGCCTCCCCTGTGCCATGGGGGGAGCCCTGTGGGGCAACCAGGCCTACAATTTCACCAGAAACTTGTCTTGAGGTGCCCCTCAGAAGATCACAGACTTCTTGAATTAAATGTGTGGGATATTTGTCACTGTTATCTTTTGAAAATTGCTGTTCCTCAGCTGAAAGGTTTTGGCAAGCTGTGTGCTCAGTGTTAAACTCTGACTTGAGTAACCAATAATGAACAATTTGCTGTCAGCAAAGTTTATTTTACAACTGTAATAACAGTTATATGCTTACTATTAAATATTTCTAAATGGAACTTGCACATATGGAACAAAGTCAGTTTTGTGACTTGTCTTAACTCCAGTCCAGTTTCATTAGCTTTTATTTTCCTCACCTGTTTCCACTGTCATTACTGTCAGCCTGGGGGCAGGCATTTTTGAAACATTCATTTTAATTACAGCACAATAAGAACGCAAGCCCCTTGTGATACCTATCTGTGGAATGCTCAAGAAATTTTTAATACATTGAAAATAAATCCTGTTTATAGCCCACTGTTTTCCCAATTGTAGAAGATATTAACTGTTCATATATCATGCACTTACCACCTTTTTAACATTTAAACAGAGCCTGGAATTTATACCCTTTGATGACTCACCAGTCCCTGCTGCTCAAATGTAATCATCATTCAATAAGAGGTGGAAGTCTTGAGTGAACACAATTAATGCTGCAGTGCTGACTGAGGTGGCAGAGCACATCAAAGTGGGTTAATAAATCCCAGCAATGGGCATGGTCACGCCAGAACTAGCTGTACCTGATCCATACACATGCAAGGCCAGGTAACAAAGAAAGTGAGACAGTTGGATGCTCAGCACAGAAGCATTGCAAAAATTTATGGCAGACTTTTACTGGCCCCTTAACACTTGAGAAACTCAACATTTGTTGAGTGAACGTTTAACCATTTGCTGGGAGCTTGGAGAGATGGAACAAAATATCTGTAGAACCTGCATGAGGAGGCTTTGGCACAGAAGATCACCTTTGATGACATTATAATAGGAAAACACTTCATAGATCCATTAGCAAGGAAGAGTCCAAGGAAAAGACTAACTTGTCAGTACTAGGAGTTATTAGCACATGGTACTACTAGCCTTTTTCTCTGACATGTGGAAGGAGTTGAACATAATGGCCAAACACTTGGCCTCACAGCTCTGCAGCTGATGTCTTTTTGCAATTAAACACAGTGAACTGATTCTGCCTTCATCTTGGGGCTTTAGCTGTAACTGAGATCAGGCCACATCTCCTTTACTGTTTTGCATGACACATTGCTTTGGCACCTGCAGTGAAGGCACAGTTGGTGTGTTTAAGAGGTGCAATCAGGTGAGGTAGCAATAGGCTGTACCTTGTTGAAAGGATACCCAGGATTATGTGTGTTATTAGCCAAATCTGGCATAGAGAGAGTCTGCAAATCCCCCTAGTCTGCCTGGAGCTAGCTGTGTGGCTCCTTCATATGCATGAGACTCAGCTGCTCAGAGTTACTCCCACTCGTGCAGTTTAAGGGACCCAATTTCAGAATCACAGAATCACAGAATCACAGAAAATTATGAGTTGGAAGAGACCCACAAGGATCATCTAGTCCAACTCACCATCTAATACCCATACAGCGACCGAGGGCACATCCCAGAGCGTAATACCAACCTAGATGCTTCACAGTCTAGCAGGCCACTCCGAGCCGGAAGGGGCCCAGGGTCATCCAGCCCTACACCCCNCCTCTTTATGATCTGACCATATGTATTTATTTAAAATGCTACCACATTCTAGGTATCCTAAATGCTTGTGTGGTCTGTATTACCTTTAGGATGAAATAGTGTATCAAGTGACATATACCTCAGTACTAGGTACTTATGATATTGTCTCCTTCAAATGAAAGTCTGGCAAAGAGCAGCTGAGTGAAGCAAGGTGGCTCAGGGATGAACAAGTTTTTTAGCAACAATAAAATCATAACACATCACCTTCTCAAGGCCTGACCTTGCCTAGGTGCCTTCTAGTTGGAATGTGAATGAAAGCTCAGCAATGACAGAGGCACCTCTGCAACTGAAGAAAGAGGAGAAACAGGAAGATGCCAGTTAGCTGTAGTCAGAACTCCCTCCTGACAATCCTATTCTAGAGCTAATAAGTGGTGTCCCTCCAACTCCAGTCCAATTGTAGAATCATAGAATTAATTTGCTATATGTATATGAGCAAGAGTCACTGTTCATACACTGTATTCCATTTTCCCTTACCCTCTGCCTTGCCTGTTTAAACACAGCCTTACCGTCAGAGGTTCTCAGTGAACAGCAATGCACAATCTCAGCTGGCCCTTCAAAAACAGTTAAGTTTGAACTGCCAAAACTATCAACGTTTGATTTCAGGTAATAGATATCAATTAGAACTCAGGCCTTCATTTTTAACTCTGATCCCTTTATTTGTCTGAAAGACCAATTTGTGGTAACAGACAGATTGAGGTGTGAAGTACTGTAACCTCCTGAAAAACCTGGTGTGAAAACAATTTTTTTAGGACTCCACATATAGTTGCAACTATGGGAATGTGCTGCAAGTAAATCACTTCTCTGGATGCTTAGGCTGTTATAGTTTGGATTCATACCATCCAAAAAATTAGGAACATAGTCTGTAGTGATCATTTATGTTGTCTCCATACACAGCAAAGACAGATAGACATTCTGAGAGGCTGATTCATCTCACGTGTTAAAGATTCCCTAACACATGTCTTCACAGATCTGCTCTCCAGACAGTTCAGAAAACTGAGTCCTTCCCGCAGTAAAAAACACTCATTGGAGCAGAAAATAAACTGCTCTTTCAGGAACAATTTGTGTTTGTGTCTCCTCTCCACATGCAAATTACAAACAGCATGTGGTCTACTATGTAGTATCACGTCCATATCTGTATTCCACTTTTTTGCAGTTTATTCTGTCTAACGTCATTAGAAGACTGCTGTAAAGATTACTGTCCTGGATGTTAAAATTAAAATAGAACCAGCAAGAAAGATATCCTCTATGAATCATAGATTTTGCAAAATACTAACACTAACATTTGTTTTCAGTACTTGTTTATGAGCCCACAGACCCACTCCCAAGTCTTAAAAGTTGTTCTTTATGCAGGTCCATTTTGTGACACCTGAGAGCTAACCTGCAGGAGACCCAAGTGCTGACTACCTGTTTATTAAATTATTTTATCTTTATGGCCGGGATTCTTTCTTATCACTTTAATCTATTTCAGTTAATATATTTTCTACTGACTTCTGATGGAAACAATTATCAGGATGCAAAGAGCAAGCAATGCATTTCCCCAGATCAAATAGGAAAAGAAGAATCACAGAATCATTGCTTCAGAGTCTTTCATTTTGCTGTGGCTTTTTTTTTCTAAGGAGAGCCAAGAGCGACCCTGATTTAAAGAGTAAAGTAATTGGTACTTTTAGTTTTGATTTCACATATAGAAAAAATAGAAGTTCAAGAGAACAGAGAATTCATCAGAATTGATCCAGTGTGACAAGGCGCAATAGAACTCCTGAAAAGCCATGTCAATCAAACAAATCCAAGCCTATCAAACTAAACCATTTCTTCTCTCTAGAAGAAATGAAAAAAAAAAAAGAGTTTTTAAACGTTTTAAAATTGGTTAAGTTTTGTGGTTTGGGGCTTTTATGTTTTTCGAGGCGGGGGTTGTTGGTGTTTTGTTTGTTTGGGTTTTGTTGTTTGAGGGCTTTTTGTTCATTGACTGGGATTTTCCCCACTCTTTCTTTGTCTGTTTTCCATTTTATTCAGGTAAAAAAGAAATTGGGTAAAATAGATCTGCAGTTGCAAAGTTTGCACTTACCTTAACCTTCAGTAAAAGGTCCAGATTAGTTCATTGTAGGAAGTCTCTTTGATTTATTTAAATGTGTTTGGATGAGGTATGTGAATAAAGACAAGTAGGGCAATTTATAGGATTGAAGACTCTGGTCTTTGCTGTGCTAGCAACTGCTGACCTTCAACATGTGCTAAACCAGCACATCTGCTTACTGGGCTCTTCATGAAGACAGAGGAAGCATTTTGGTTGTTTAGAACAACAAAACAAATACTAATCAAGCATGTCAACATGTTTTTTGCACCTTTTTTTAAAAAAAAAAGAAAGAGAGAGAGAGCATCAATAGCAATGAAGTCTCTCCACAAAAGCAGAGCAAGACTGAAATAGATAAAGGGTAGTCAACGTTAAGGAGGAAATTGCAGATTCTCAAGGTGAGAAATACTTTTTTTCACAGGTTCACAGTTTATTCTGAATTGGAAGGGACCCACAGGATCATCTAGTCCAACTCCCAATTGAACAAACCAGGAAACTTTTGGCTGTAACTAAGAGTTATGAAGAGTAGACGTGGCTGTTCTCCCTTTGACTGCTGGGCCATGCTGTTACTCAAAGCTTTGAAGTCAGTCAGATGAGAGCTTTGGTATCAGACCTATGCCAAGACTACCTTTGTTACCTTTTTGTTTTCATAACTTTATTTTTGCCTTTGTATGCTACGACTTAACCTTTTTCCTGGTGGAGTAAATATGGAAGGTGGCTACTAAAAGCTTATCTACTATGAGGGTGAAATTTTACAATGATGAGTGACCTTACTTCTCCAATGGCCACCAGTCATGTATCGTGGCTGGTGAAAACATCCCACTCCAGGCAGAGACCAAAGTGTCTGAGGACACCAGCACAGAAACTATATCATTCCAACAGAGTAGCTAAATAACAACTACTGTGCCAGGGAGGAGGCAAAAATGCAAAATCCTCACTTCTAGTACAGACGGGTCTTCTATACTACAGTACTGCAGTCTTGTTTGTCTCCTGCGAAGCCCTCCGGCAAATAGAATGGCAGCTCATTAATATGAAAATTTGCCCTGCACCCTCACACAGCCCCCCAGCACTGTTTCGGCACTGTGTTGCTGTGTATCGGTTGCTGTGGCGGCTGTGCCGGGGGTGGGGGGAGAAGCAGCAGAGCCGCTGTCACTGCAGTGCCAGGGCAGGGGGAAAAGCGGAGGAGCTGCTGCCATGCCAGGTGGGGGGGAAGCAGCAGAGCCACTGCCGCCACCGTGCCCAGGAGGGGGAAGTGGCGGAACCGCTGCCACTACCATGCCGGGGGTGGGGAACCGGTGGAGCTGCTGCCATGCCGGGGGGCAGACCCTCCGCCGTGGCGGCTGCATGGGTTGATTTGCATATTCATGACTGCCTAATTGAATATTCACAGACTCACAGAATCACAGAATTAGTAAGGTTGGAAAAGACCATAGAAGTCATCAAGTCCAACCTATCACCTATTACCTAACCTAGCCAAACCTGTTACCTAACCTGTTGCCATCCTGCTACCAACACACCATCCTACCTATAACACACTAACCTAATATCTAGGTCATGTCACCAAGTACATCATCCAACCTTTTCTTAAACACCTCTAGGGATGGTGACTCCACCACCTCCTTGGGCAGCCCATTCCACTGAGATCACCCTCTCTGTGAAAAAGTTCCTTCTAATGTCCAGTCTAAATCTCCCCTGACGCAGTTTAAGACTG
>WEKX01026003.1:149086-205973 GCA_013390025.1 Pitta sordida
GGTCATGAAAGACCTTTCCCTCTTGTGAGAGAGAGAGAACTTTATGGAAGGGCAGAGAGATGGTTCCTACCCTGGATCTGTTCAGAAATACCAACCTGCCTGGTTTACCCCTACCCTGTGTTCCCCCTTTTTCTCCTGGTGGAAAAGGGAATATTACATCTATTGTAAGAGAAGGAGGGGTGGGGGGGAGAAAGGTTGCCTTCTAAATGATGCTTCCCCTGCAGTTCTGAGCTTGTTAGTTAGAAAATAAACCCTTTATGTTCTTTATTTATAGTTTTGCCTTGCTTCTTTTGCCTGTGACCAGTTTTATTTTATTTTCCAGTTTTATTTTCCAGTTTGTTTTTTTCAGTTTTCTCCTTCAGGAGAAGTTGGGGTGGGTCTCTGGCATCCAGCCAGGGTCAAACCACGACACCTTCTTACATAAATATTCTACTCTCAATATTCCCATGTTACATAAAACCTTTTTCTTTGTGCTGGGAAAGCAGTATTTTCAGTGCAACTTCATTGTTTTGAAAGTTCATTAAAGACTGATTGTATATGGAAACCTGTGGCAGCTATGCTGGCCTTGTGACTTCAGCGGTCTTTGAGATACAGTTCTTTTTGCTGTGCAACTAATTTTCAGGACCTACTCCCTCTTTAATTGGTAAAAAATAGCATAAATGTAGTGCTGGTTAAGAATCAAAAAACCCTTTTCCATGGGTCATGCTACAAGAACTAAACCAAGTGCGAACCCGCAAACCATGTTTATTTAAAACAGCTTTATCCATAAATCATGTTTCCTCAAAACAAATTTATCCAGCATCTATTGACCTCCTGTTCTACACATGGGAAAGGAAAAGAATGGGGTTTCCTGTCCCACTGCACCTGCATATTCAGGGCACAGTTGCTTCTTACAGCAATTTTCTAGAATTATGCAACCACTCAAATGGCTGAGTCAGCACCCAAGGGAGCATTTTTCATTCTTATGCATGACACTGGGTGTAGTGGAGACATGAAACAGGAAGATGTAATATGTCATCTTGCCTTCCAGATTTTGGGTTTACTATAGCTCAGAGACTTTCAGCAAGAAAAATAGCATTTCCTTAAAGAAGAGTAGAAATATAAATTTCGTTTGTTCACCATGTGACCTCTCCCGATTAACAGAATGCACAAAAGGGTACTTGACAGTACATTTCCATGCAGAATCACAGAATCACAGAATTAGTAAGGTTGTAAAAGACCACAGAGGTCATCAAGTCCAACCTATCACCTGTTACCTAACCTATTGTCATCCTGCTACCAACACCCATCCTACCTATAATACACTACCCTAATATGTAGTTCATGCTACCAAGTACGTCATCCAACCTTTTCTTAAACACCTCTAGGGACGGTGACTCCACCACCTCCTTGGGCAGCCCATTCCACTGAGAGAAGAGACCGACGCTCACCTGGCTACAGCTCACTTTCAGGAAGTTGTAGAGAGCGATAAGGTCTCCCCTCAGCCTCCTCTTCTCCAGAATGAACAACCCCAGCTCTCTCAGTTGTTCCTCATAAGGCTTATGTTCCAGCCCCTTCACCATCCTCGTCGCCCTTCTCTGGACACGCTCTAGGATCTCAACATCCCTCTTAAACTGAGGAGCCCAGAACTGAACACAGTACTCAAGATGTGGTCTAACCAGTGCCGAGTACAGGGGGAGAATAACCTCCCTAGTCCTACTGACAACACTCTTCCTGATGCAGGCCAGGATACCACTGGCTTTTCTGGCCACCTGGGCACACTGCTGGCTCATGTTAAGTTTTCTATCAAACAACACTCACAGATCTCTTTCCACCTGATCATCCTGCAGCCACTCCATCCCCAGCCTATAGTTCTGCATGGGGTTATTGTAACCAAAGTGTAGGACTCAACACTCAGACTGGTTGAACCCCATGCCATTGGATTCAGCCCATCTATCTAGCCGGTCAAGGCAAAAAATAAAGAAAGGCTCTGTAACAGGCTTGCTTTGCATTAGCACTTGGCCTCTGCAAATCCCTCCATACCTGAATATGGGCAAATCTCATGTGGAGTGAATATAAAAATGTGCATCTGTTTTTAAATTATCACAGAATCACAGAATACTACGAGTTGGAAGGGACCCACAAGGATCATCTAGTTCAACTCACCAGTTAACGCCCGTACAGAGGCCGAATGCACACCCCAGAGTGGTGAACATAAACCTAGTTCCCTCACAGGCTCACAGGCCACTCNCTATGTATTATTTGTAACAAGAGGTGTTTTAGTATTTAAATAAAACTCATTATCTGTGCCAGTACAGTAAACAGATACTGTCTCTGTTATATTTCCCAGCTGAGTAACAATTAAATTAGGAAGAAATTCTTTACTGTGAGGATGGAGAGGCACAGAAACCCAAAGGCACAGGTTGCCCATAGAAGTGGATGCCCCATGTCTGGAAGTGCTCCAGGCCAGGTTGGATGGGGCTTTGAGCAACATGGTAGGGGGAGATGTCCCTGCCTGTGGCAGGGGTAGATGGAACTAGATGATCTTTAAGGTCACTTCCAACCAAACCGTTCTATAATTCTATTATTCTATGATATGATCTTATTTATTAAACTTCGATGTTGAAAGAAAACTCATTATTTTTTTACAGTCCTATCCTGAGAGGTTATCCTCATATCAGGGACAATAGCAGTGTAAAAGACATCAAACCTTTCTTGATAGCATGCAACAAGACTCAGTGCTCTCTCAAGGACGCAGTAGCTCACAGATAGAAGCAGAACTTCATTAAGTCGTTTCCCCAGGAAAAACAGGAAACTTCATAACCACTGAGAGAGTGCCCTACCATTTACAACCAAAAAGGCAGAAAAGATTACTTGCATGAAGATCCTTCTTGAAAGCAGTTTCCTAATAAATACAAAATGTCTGGAGGTCAGTTGAATTAATGAAAAATTGTTTCCTATTGATTAGGGGATAATTAGGCAATGTAACTGCTCTCCTCCCCTATTCTGAGACCTAAACTATATATTCATTTTCCTTGCCTTTTGTCCATGTCTCCTGTGATATCCATATCCCCAGGAAACCAAGGCAGAGATGCTCAGCTGTGCCCACACTGATTGGCCAGAGGGCTGCAGAGTGAACAGAGTGCCCAGGTCCTTCCCACTACCTCTCAGAGTGGAGCACTGTTTTACGGTCTCTCCTATGCCAGTCACTGCCTCTTACAAACACACAGAAGTTTAATTACCTTTGAAACTTACAATCCTTTTCAGATTTGGCTAAGATTGGCCATCAGTTTGAAAACGTTATTGCATGCAGACAGACAGCATGATCACACAGACTTCATTTTTTAGGAAACCAGGCTAATAGAACTAACAGTGAAAAATATAGCAGATACATCAACAACAGAGCATAATGTTCAGTTTCTGTCTTCTGTTGTGATTGTAAATTGTTCAAAGGAGAAAGGAAAAAGGGGGAAAGAGAACAAATATTTTCTCTTCAGTACCATTGCACAGATAGAGGAGGCTCAAGAATTACCTGCAGGTCTTCACTTCGTGAACCTTTTAAATTTCCTTAAATCTTAGTATATAGTCTGACCTGCTTCAGTTAGCTCCCTTGTAATGTAAAATTCCAGGCTGCAGACTACATGACTTGTAAGCCTCACCTGGAGTTCAATTCTTTTCATTTAAAATTCCAAGGGAAAGGAGAAGAATTTCAGAATAATCAAAGACACTGAAGTTGCTGCCTCCAGCCTATCTTTTGAGAGATATTGTTCTTTCTTGTACTTGTTACCAATACTCATTTTTAATTCCTTTCCATTATGGCATATTCTTTCATCGTTTAATCTTTCCCTCCTCTGTTTAGTCTTCATATCTCGCATCAGAACATACAGGTAAAATGGATCTAGCATTACCCAACAGAAGGCAGGCTCCTTAGAAGCCATTAAGTAAACAACAGAGTAGGAAATTTAGCACTTCTACTCATGAGATTTTATTGCATTTGTGTTGATGCATTCTTTGAATATATATTTAAAAACCCCACCATATGGGTTGGATGCATGTATCACAGAGTCATCTGTTGTTAAAACTGTGCACTCATTTGGAGGTAGCAAAACCTGCTCTGTGGAAGCACAACCTGCCCTTTGGACCTGCCCTTTAGCATCCAGCTCAAGGTAAAACCCTGCTACCTCTACAGACAATGACAAGGTTTCCAGTGGTGAGAGCAAGTGCTCTGATGGAGATGGATGAGTTTACATATTGGGGATCTCGCCTCTGTCACACATTTGCTTTTGCATTTATCAGGAAACAGTATACAAATGGGGGCACACCAAGTGCCCTTGTTGCTTTTGTTACCCAGGCATCATCCAGCAGACTTTACCTTTTGCCCCTTACTAGGTATCATAGAATCACACAGAATCACAGAATATTATGAGTTGGAAGGGACCCACAAGGATCATCTAGTCCAACTCACCATCTAACACCCATACAGAGACCGAGAGCACATCCCAGAGCGGTAACACCAACCTAGATCCCTCACAGTCTAGCAGGCCACTCCGAGCCGGAAGGGGCCCAGGATCATCCAGCCCTACACCCCCCAGCTAGACCATGTCACTAAGCTCCTCATCCAGTCTTCTCTTAAACACCTCCAGGGACGGCGACTCCACCACCTCCCTGGGCAGCCCATTCCAATATGCAATCACTCTCTCTGTGAAAAACCGCTATCAGTTAGCTCTGTCCTACCTGAAGATGAATTCTGCTATCTGCAGACATGCCATACTTCAGGAGATGGCTCAGGCCTGCCATACACTGTGTAGTCTTACTCATATTCTTGCCTGAGCTCTCTGCTGTGACCTAGGGCTTGCCCAAAGCTTGTCATAACAAAGTGACTTGGAGAATCAGAAAATTACAAATTTAGTGTGTTAGGTAAGGGCATAGAGATTTAGGGATTTTAGTGAATTAGTGAAAATCTAGTGAATTTCTAGTGAATTTTAGAAGGATTAGTAGACTTTAGAATCATTCAGAAGGCCTGAGATTTAAGGTTGAATATTAAGGGTGTCCTGCAGGCTGTGAAAGTAAACAAGGTAGAATACTAACTACAACAAGGGGAAAATAATGGAAAACATTGAAGCCAGTTGGTTGAAGGATTCATAGCAAATGACACAATGTTGAAAGGATGAATATTAATGGGACAATTTGCATACGTATGAGACAAGGGGTTAAAGATGGGTGACAAATCTGGGCGGCGCTCTTTTGGCACCTGGCAAGGGCAGGGGACACTGCTGTGCCTCTTCCTTGGCTCTTGGGCCAAAAATAAACTTTTCTGTAACTTCCAGGCAATTACCTTGAGTCCTGATTGATTTTCCTTAAACCAAAAGACTCTCTTTTTTTACTTTCAAAACATGGAAAACTCCAGCAGCAAGAATATATGCTTCTTAACCAAGCCTTGGTTTTGTAGATGCTTGATCCTAAGTTTCCCTGACATTCATCAGCCAATGTACACATCCTCACTAGAGAGTCCAACTAATCTAATTCAAGCTTTTATGGTCTATCAGCTAAACACCTTTCTCTACACTGGCATGTTCACTAAATTCACTTAGGCTCTCATTTTCCTGCTCAGTCTTCTTAACTCTTCCATTTCTGCACGAGGAATCAATGGAATTTCAACTCAATGGAAATTTCTGTTGTGGAAAAACACATAGTTTGGGGGTTTTTTTCTGAAGAGTGCAATTTTAAACAATCGTCACGTTAATGCCTCATTAGAATAGTTGAAAAATGAATGGATGTCTAATATGATAAAG
Organism: Pitta sordida; assembly: GCA_013390025.1. Lineage (NCBI taxonomy): Eukaryota > Metazoa > Chordata > Aves > Passeriformes > Pittidae > Pitta > Pitta sordida. The sequence continues at coordinate 154,858 of WEKX01026003.1, forward strand.
ATCACTTTTTTTCCAAAGAATACTTAAAAATACTGGTATTAAATCAGCTATTGTTGGGCCTTCTTTGTCATACTTTCATATGGATAATAAATGAACAGCTATACATAGGAACAACATATGGGATTTTTCCACTCCAATTTCAATATCATATTAAAATATTTACAGCATATCCAAACATCTTTCAATTAAAGATTTTTTAAAAATTCCTAATGATTTCACTACCCCTGTTCTGAATTTAAGGAACTATCTTGGACTTGGTTTTTGCAGTGAGTACCTTGCATGCAATTCTACTGCAAGAACAGCTGTTTCCCTCTTCTCCCAATTGAAGAGCTTATATTTAAGACAAGATTTCTTCTTAAAGGTTATAGAGGACAGACATCCAGGACTGTAAGTTCTGTCAGGCAGGTTAAACACACCCAGACACACAATAGTGTATGGAGAAAAAGTCAACTTTTAAGCAGCGTTGTTCCAAGTTCTGTACTAAAAAACATACCCTGGTGCCATTAATGAGGTAGTCCCGTATATCCAGATTGGTAGTTGTTATTAGGCTGTGTTTTCTTCTGCAGTCGGTCCAGGAAAGCATTATTTACCCTTAAAGTACAATAAAAAAAATTAATAATGACTGAAGGTATCTGAGAAGTTCACAAACTGTTAAAATTAAACATTCTGTGAGTAGCTCTCTCTTCCCCTCTATTCAATGCCTATCTCCTTATATTTTTCAAGCCTGTGCTGCATAACCATGGACAGGCATGAGATCAGGTAGATTTCATTTTCAATTCACTAGGTGCATCCTTATCCTGTGATCAGTCTGTTATGATTAAAAGGCACACCTTGGCTGCTGTGAAAAATTCTCCATAGAAAGATGACCTGCATACTACCACCCACCTTATCAGGGAGGTGACCTATTTTGAAATTTCACCTTCGGTATCATTCAGCCTTCAGCACACAATGAAAGTTTCTAAAGTACTTATTTCAAACGCAAATGGAAAACCCACCTAAGCTTGTAACAAATGGAGACAATTTATGCAGCTGACAACTTTCCCTACCATCCAGCTCTGGAATCAAGTCTAGCATTTTCTTGCACTGCTCTATCAAGCTGGAAAGCATGGACAAATACAAACACAAGTTTTCCTCAATCTATTTTAAATATTTTCAAATTGGAATTGGTCAGCCTGGAGAAGAGAAGGCTTCCAGGGTGACCTTACAGCAACCTTTCAGTAACTGAACGGGGCTACAAGAGAGCTGGAGAGGAGCTTTTTACAAGGATAAGTTGCAACAGAATAAGGGGCAATGGTTTTATACTCAAAAGGGTAGGTTTAGAATGGATATTAGGAAGAAATTCTCTACTGTGAGGCTGGGAAGACTCTGGCACAGGTTGCCAAGGAAAGCTGTGGACGTCCCGTCCCTGGAAATGATCGTGGTCAGGTTGTACAGGGCTTTTAGCAACCTGGTCTAGTGAAAGGTGTCTCTGCCCATGACAGGGAGATTGGAACTAGATGATCTTTAAGGTACCTTTACAGTATCACAGTATAGATAAGGCTGGAAAGGACCTTGAAGATGATCTAGTCCAACCTATAATCCAACTAACCTAGCATCTACATCTAGATCATATCACTCAACACCTCATCCTTCCTACCCTTAAACATCTCCAGGGTTGGCGACTCAACCACCTCTGCGGGCAGCCCATTCCACATCCGGATCACTCTTTCAGTAAAAAACCTTTTCGTAATATCAAGTCTAAACTTGCCCTGCTGAAGCTTAAGACTATGACCTCTCGTCCTGTCACCAGAGATCAAGGAGAAAAGACCAACAAAATAATTTAATTATTCTATGAATGTTTGGAAAACTGTTTTTTTCCCCCCTATTACTGCCTAGGAATGGCATACAATGTTTAAATGTAACTATTATTTTAATGTTTTACAATGCTGTTGGTAAGAAAAATATAAAATACAAAGCACTGGGTTATTTCTATCTAGGGACATGAGATGCACTGAATAGAAAATCCTTCATTAAATTCTATGGGTAATTATCTCCATGTCTTTGCTAGAGAAAAAAAAAGAAATAAAGCAATATGGGGAATGGTTGCCTACAGAAGCATTTTTTTTTATATTTCCGTAATAACAAGAAAAGAAACAAATAGTGGTTTTATTTTTGAGCCTAAGCATTATTTCTTTTTACCAGCAGAAAACAAAGCTGAGAATAAAGCTGTGCTTCAGGATAATGGAAAGTCAGATAAGTGACAGAAGTGGAAGATGAGAACAGCTGAGCACAGAGAGGTCACAGCAGTGGGGCACAGCTTGGGGTGTGAAGAAATGGAACTGCAGAAGTCCTTGCTGCACTGCAACCTCTATATCTATTGATATCAAATCTCATTTTTAGCTCTGTCTGTTAACCTCAGTGACAGTCAACTACAGTATGTGGCATGGACAAAGTAGCTCATTCTAAAATAAAGTAAAATTGAGTAGATTTTGTATCTAACCTATGGATAGATAAAGTGTGTCCCAGCAGAAACTACTGTACAAGTACTGATCTAATAGTTTCAATCCTATTCTGTATCCTATGCTGATAGCATAAAGAAAGTGAAAAAGGCACTCTGGGTCATACTGCATTACAGTGAGCAGTAATAATGATGGATATTAGCAGCTTATTGGAAAGAAAAGCTAAACCAGAGATGAGGTATGGGATCCTCATTGCAATCATCTTCAAAAGCTTGAGTGCCTGCAATTTTGAGACCTTTTCCAGGTGGGAATTGAATTAGAGTGTATTCTGCATTTTTCGCACCATACCTCCTCTGCTCATTTTGATGTGCTCTTGTTCTGGCTTCCTCTTCCTGCTTTTGTTTAAATTGTATTAATTCAGCCTGGAAATTATAAAAGTGAAAAACAAACAAACAGATGAACAAACTTATTTTATCTAACATACTTATGCTGCAAACCCTATTAATTCCACATGATGATAACCTCAGTTAGAGCCATGTCATTCCCAGAACTTCTCTCAGCGGCATTTTATTTACGTGACATCACTATGTTAAAAACGGAGTTAATTTTTCTGTTCAGCATATGGATGATTTTTGGTTTTACCTTAAAAAGTGAGAAGTTACAGGATGCAGACATTTACAGTCCTATATGGGGGTATGCCAGACACCAATCTGCTTTCCTTTGCCCTAACCCACGGATTTGAATTTCTCGGTTGTGGGTCCAAGGTGGAAGACATCCAGGATCAGGAGCTGATCCTGATGTGGACACCTCTCATGTCCACAGGGTAATAAGGAGACATGTCCTTCACCTCCTGCCTCTGTAGAGCGTAACAAGAGGATGAGATCTGGGGTACATGGCATGTTGTGTCACCTCCAGCTTCCTGGGGCTCTTACCAGGGTGAGGAGGGCAAATGGTGCTTGTTGGTGTGGTGGAGGTATATGCAAGCTCCCAGCATTGCAGCAGACCACCATCCTCATGTATTATTATTAAGGTATATAAACAATGTCAAAGGGAATTCTTTTCAGAGGAGAGTTTGCTTATGCCATTTTAGCCAAGACAATGAAGGACACGCAGTTGTTATGACTCTGGTCTGCGCGTCTTGTTTGTCTAGCTCTTGCTCCCTGTAATGAACCCAAGGTGCAGATTTTTCTGCAAAGAAAATTTGTCTTGCAGGGAAATGGGGAAGGGATAGGAATAGAACCATCTTTCATACTTTCCATAGCAACAGTGCAGAAAAGGACTAGAAACTAAAATAAAATTGGGTGGTTAGATAAAAGTTTCAATAACTGAATGGAACAAGGTGCTTTTAAAAAAAATCAATTTAAGTGGAACATTAAATAAAAACTGTGCAATAAACGTATAAAAAAATCAATAACTGAGAATATGTTGTGTATCAATATTTGTCTAGCCCTAAAAGAAGAAACAGGATTAAGAAATAAAAAAGCCAACCTTAATTTTCACTGTTTTAAATAACTATTCAACCTGAAAATTAAAACTCAGTATCTGACTTTCTAATATGTCGACTCCTCTCTTGGAGTAATGTTCTGAAATATATTGTATATATATGATACGGTGTTCAAAGTGTACTGAAAATTCTTAAATCAAGCAATACATACCTAAAACCTGTTCTGAATAAAAAAGGGAACTGACAATACCTACACATTTTATAGCTACACTGTGCCGGGAGGTACACAAAAGACAGAATTCACAATTACTTAAATAAATACTAGTTTGAAGTAGAAACAAGCCAATAAATATCTGAGGGACAATTATTTGAGCTTTTAAAATACATACTATTTCCACTAGGCTTGTAAGTAGTGCATTACTCTGCTCAACAGGTAGCAGCAACTGTGAAGCCAAGGAGACCTTGTAGCAAATGAGCAGCTTTGAAAGCAGCCAACACTTTAGCAACCTGTGGAAATCAACAAAGAGGCTAGAGCTCCTCACAAGTCCTTTAAACCAAACTTATAAATTAGGGGCATTTTAATTTACATTTGTAGCTATTTTCTCTTTGGAAGAATACAACAGCTGCCAACCTTACACCCATCAGGACTGGCTTTCAAACATTTTTCCTTTTTATAGTTCCTGAGAATAAGCATACACCTGATGTAGTATCAATGAAGAACCTCCCTTTTTTTTCCAGTATCATGGTTGTTAGAACAGTTAGAACACGTCCCCAACATCTTAAGAAAGATATCCATGAGAGAGGATCAGTCACTTCTCCAGCTCCAGTAGGAACTTATTGCATGGGATTTTTTGTGCTATGATTCTGCTACTGGGGAAGTAGTTTAACATTAATTTGGATGTTAATAACAACATAGGCACACCAAGAGGCTCAGTAGTTGCTCCTATGCTTTCAATTTATTTGCTAGTATGATTTTCAAATGCTGCCCTCCCCGTACTTTCACAATCAGACCTGGTGCAAAGACAGATAACTTTAAGCACAGTCCCATCACCTTCGGTAGATGAACTTTATGTGGATATAGTACCCAAATCTACACCAAAGGGACTACAGGGTTCAGACACATTTCAGGCAATGATTGACACATATGCAGAAGATGAAGTTCAAAGTTGCAGTTACAGCATGCCTGCTTTTCAGACAATTCAAAACTCTTCACTTATGTGGTTAGCAAGGGAATTCATGCTTCTGTGTTCTCATTTGAGAAAGTGGAGAACACAAGCCTCAGTTCTCTAGAAGACTATTCAGACTGAAGTCATCACGAATATCTCAGTAAGATGACTTCTGCCCAAAAGAGAGTAAATTGGTTTCCTTAGTCTATGAAATCAGGTGACACCATCAAAAAACACTATGCACAATATTTCATGTGCAGAAAATAGAGAAGTGAACAGGACTCTTTATCCAGATGCAGACTTGAACCTAGAAGATAATTCTCCTGTTCCTGTCCAAATTTTACCGCTTGACTCATCTCTCACAATATTTGAAGAGTGACTGAATCACTTCCGCTAAAAGAGAAGCTATGTTAGTAGGCCGTAAGTAATCTATATATTTAATTGATTTCACAGCACGCAAAAAAGTTACAATATGCAAACTCTTAATGTATAATTACCTTCCTCCGTTGTTCCTGCTTCATTTCCTCTAATCTTCTGTTTTCATCCTCTCGAAGAGCTTGCTTGTAAGCACGGCTTCTTCTCTGTTGTTCATCACAAAATAAAAATATATTGGTGTGGATAGAGAGGGCTCAAATTCCCAAACTTTATTCTCAACTCATTATAGGGGTAATTAAGAAATGGTGACATTATTCCAGTTACTTAAGAAAAAGATTAGTCTTAACTAGAACTTAAACAAGAAGTGGCCTAAGGCCTCTCAGTCATTTAGCTTGTCTGAATGTCTACCTGCACATCACAATGAAGGAGTCACAGCACATGCTATTCTGAGTCCCAGTGACAAGCATAAAGACATCCTGAGCAGCCAGAAAATGCAATTAGGATATATGATAGTGAGATGGGGTATTCTGGAAAGGAAAAAAAAAAAGACTGAAAATACCACCAAGATAAAAAAGCAGAATGGAGGCCTGGCACCAGAGGGAGAAACAGGATTATTTGTAGAGGTAGGGCAACAGAAGGTGAGAGATCAAATCTGCTCTGTTATTTGTGGGGCAGAAAAGACAGCTAAAAAGCTGAACTACACATCATGAATAATGTATTCAACTGTCCAGTTGGTATTCATTACAATAACCATTCCTGTTTTTTCACAAGTTGTAGTTAGCAAAAAGCCAGTGTGCCAATTAGGATCTTATAGGATCCTTAGGATATTTTACACTGGAACTTTTACTGTAAAGTCTTTGAGCAGAGACATAGTGCAGCACACTAAATAATGAGGCAGTATAATTTAATGCAAGAATTGTGCAGGTTTGACTTTAGTAAGGAATTTGTAGCAGGTCTACACAGTGTTCTCGAAACTTGATATATGCATGCAGAATGACACCATTAAAACAACAGGCACATAATTTGCTAAAAAGACTGAATAGAGAAAGCAATTATTAATAGCTCAATTTCGAGCTGGGAGAAGTTGTTACATGTGTCCAGGGAGACTCATTCTGAGTCCGATATTATTCATTACTCTCGGTAATGGCTTGGAGAATTGTGTGGAGAGTATGTTAATCAAGTTGGAAGACAATAAAAATCTACACAGGACTGGTCACACTTTGAAAGACAGGATTAAAATAAATTATGAGCTTGATTAAATAAGCAGACCAAAAAAGTCATCAATGACAGAGGCACTCCAAAGATATCAAATGTGTTCATAGACATCAAGTAGCATTTCACACAATAGCTGAACTAGGTGTGCTAAATTAGTATCACTATCAAGGAAATAATGTGAGGGAAAAACTTTGATCAACATTACATTGTCCCAATCTGGTTTTAGAACATGAATTTTAAATTTTAAAAAATCACACACACATGTACATATATGCCCCCTTTAGCATTGTCAGGTATGTCCTAAGCTTATCACTACTTATCAATACTTATTCACTAGTACAAATACATTGTTCCTGAATCTTTAATTACTCCAGACAAAGAACATATTCAAGATAACATCCAAATCAGATTCCTAGCTTTCCCATTGGTTTAGCATTTTGGTACTATGCCAAGTTTATTTAGATAACAACTCATTGATGATATGCTTCAGATTCCTCACCCAGCTCACAGAGGCTGTGTGTATGCCTACAGAACATACCCCATCCAAGTTGCTTGGGAAGACTTTGCTAACTGCATTGCTGTGTTATAAGCAAATGATTAATTGATTGCTATGCAAAAGACAATTATAATATCAGCTAGTGTTAAAGAACAGTACAGATAAATTATGTATGTTATCTGCTTGGACACCAGTGAAGCAAAAGATGAACTATGGTATGTAATTTGGCATAATTTATTAAGAAACCTGTCAAAACTTGGAACAACAAAGCCACTCATAGGCAGGTGAAGTAGAAGGCCAAGGCTAAACGTAGAACCTGTACACCTGAAAGAATTCAGTGCTCCTTCAGACATCCACCCACTTTCATGTGGATATGAAGACACCACACCAAAATACTGAAATCCAAGTCAGTTCTGGGAACATGAGCTCACTTGCTCAATGCCACTTGTTCAATGGTCACATCATACAAAAGCTACAGAGCTGGGTCTTCCCTATGAAAGAACAAGCTGCCCACTGTTCAGAACGTTCCTGCAAGAGGGAGGTAGAAGGGGTTTAAAGACTTCTTTTCTTCTTCATCTTTCTTGTCTATCCAGGACTACAAAAGATAGTTTGAAAACCACTCTCCTGCAACTGACCTCCTGTCCAACAATGACTCCTTCTAGCTATATATCTGCTCACATATGCTAAGATTTCCTTAGGAATTTCAGAGGCAAAAAATGACCTATGAAATCAAGGGGGAAACGAATCTATTTTCAATATCACCTTCCCTCTTTGTGCAAACCGGGAAGAGATATTAGAGGCAAGACAGAGCTATCATATACTCTGCTGGCAGCAATTCCAGTAACGGAAGGTTTTCTGCACATTTCTACATCTTCTGAGGAAATAGGGATGGTCAACTGTGGGTGTTCAAGGTCTGTACAATAGAGAGCTGCCCAGATCAGATACTTCCAAATTTCTGCTGAGTTACTTATAACAATAATTTCTGTCCACTTGTCTGCGTCTTCTCTGTCTTCCCCCAATTACCAAACTCCCTACAGGAGAAATACTTCTGTCTCAGGGTTAATATTCCTCACTGAAAGTTTTTACATTAGTAGGAAGGCTTGGTTTAGAAATGAAGAGACTAATTGTATGTGAAAAAGCCTTTTAGAGGCAATTAGAATAATGGAACTTGAGCAATACTTTATCTATTTCCTAATTACATTGATACTTACCAGGCTCATTTAAAATGGGACAAAGACTCCAAGCAGTGGATAGAATCACTTCTAGGATGAAGTGAGAAACAAGCTTCTCTTTTGACTTGATTTTTAATGGAGTAAAGCATCTGCTGACATGAACTAACTGAGATTTCAAAAAAGCTTACCACCAAGAGATGACTACAGGTCATATTTAAGATTCTGATCTGACCTTAGAATAAACATCTGCTTCTCATTTATCAGAGAGAGATCTGTAAGTAGTCTTCTACTATATAGAATTCTCTACTAGTGCGTAAGAGACAATATAGGAAATCTCATTCACCCAGAAAGACTCCATAGTACTCACTGAATTATGTCTAGCCAATTAAGATCAATTAGACTACTCTCACATTACACTATTGACAAGACTTGGAAAGCTGATAGAAAATTCAGCACATGCCAAAGTTTTGCTTACCCATGCTGTAGATTCTGGGCCGGGATTAGCAGTCTGACAGGAATCACTCTTTGGCAAACCCATGTCCAATCTGTTCAATAATTCATTGGTTTTGCTATGAAGAAATCCAATCCAAATAGAATTGTTAGTGCTTCCATAAAATTAAACACAGCTTTTTATTCCATTTGTGGAATCTAGCCTATACATTTTATCACGTGTCTGCTGAAAAACACCACAGATGAAAGAAGAGGTTATGGAAACAGACAAAATGGAATGGGACAGGGCATACAAACCTATACTGTAGACAAGACATTTGCTGTGAGGATTTTTTAAGAAAACAATTATTTTCATTTGCATATTTGGGGTATAAAGTGGCTATACTTCCTTTTGCAACTGTAAAGCTCCTGTAACACAGACTCACATGCTTTGGACTTCATCAGGATACAGCTGCCTCACTGAATTATTTCAAATCCTTCTAGCAGATCTATAAATCTCCAATAAGTAATTTAAAAGATTATTTTAAGGAATTTTCCTTCATGGTTAATACTATGCAGACTTACAACAAATTACTTAATCAAGTGGAAAAGCTTTGAAGAATTTTGTGGCAAAAATGCTTGTCTTTAGTTGAAGCAGAATTGCACAACATTTTCATTTTTTATTCTGTCAAGGGCAATTTCCTTTTTCCAATTGCATCCCTTCTAAACCAGATTTTCAAGGTAGCACCACTTTGCTCACAGTTTCAACCAAATATATTTAAACAAGGTCACCACTAACAACAAAAACAAAAAATAAAGAAAGGAGTTTGTGTGTTATGATCAAGAATTAGTTTCCTAACCTAAGTGCAGTCCCTGACATATCTATTGAAGTCTTTGCTCACTCAAAGGAACAGTTAGAGGAAAGAGGCAATTTTATTTCTGTATGCAGCTTTGGAAGCCATGAAAGCACTCAAGTGAGAGCAGAAACAATGCTTCAAGAGACATTCAACACAGAGATTTACTCTGCTAATAGGGCAACCAGCTAAATCTAAGGGAGAAGATGCATCTATCAAAGACTTAAGCTTGGAGAAAAAGCCTTGGTTGCCAAAGAGTGATGATGACTGACAGCTGAAACAGACTACCAAGTGTCTTTTTATCTTTCACTCCATGACCTGAAATGGCTCATAGATGACTTCTAGGCAAATGTTCTGCTAGTCAGTGATGAATGGTATATTGAGGAGAAGCTGGGAGAAAGAGCAAGAACCCACAAACTCTTCACTGTGACTCTACAAAATACAAACTCATGTTACCACTTCAGGTACAAAGTATTTGCCCTAGTTGGAGCAAACCAGGCTTTAAGAGTCTGATCACTCCCAGTTCTCTCTTTTTTCCATTACCTGGGCAGTCACTATAGATCTCAGCCAATGCACAATACAGAAAGAAACAGAGAAACATTGGTTTCCCTGATCTACAGAGTATCTGCATATCAAGGTTAAACAAATTAAGTCTATTAACACAAGTGCTAGGCACTCACATGTTTTCCATGAAAGATGAATTAATAAGTGGTAAAACAGCCCAGAATAATTTTTGAAACTTGAAGTTTTAAATTGCAGATCTTGTGTTTCTCTACCTATGCTAAAACTGATAAAATGACAATTTATTTCTACACCAGAAAATCTAGGAACTCCTACAGAAAATCTGGAATATGTATATTTGAGAAGGTTGGAGCTCTGCAAAGAAATAACTGGCAACTTGAGTATATACCTGGATGTCCTATTTCCTTACGCATGGTAAAAGAATTTCATGGGGTATGTGGAATTTCTCATCATTTGCATAAAAATGTGGTGGCATTTCCAGGATCGGCACGCTGACAGATGAAAAGTGAACTCAGTTTTGGTATCAGAAAAGATTATTAGAAGAGTAAAAGCAAATAAAGTTTCTCGGCAAGACTTTGCACTGCTGTTGAATAGAGAAAGCACACTACTACACCAAATTGAGTAATCCATTAATAAAGTATTAATAAAATATCACAAGAAAGCACCTCAGGTTTCTGGATCTGATGAATAACAAGTCAAGTCTTACAAATATTAATTTGCTGTGTGTCATCTCTATGGAAATCCAGCAATGCGTCTAGAGTGCCAGACTGAATGTCTGAAAGTTATTTTTCATAATATTAAACATGTAGTCACAACAGTGAAGACCATAGCATAAGCCATGCTGCAGAGAAAGGGGGAAGTCAGAGACATGACAGTTCAATTAATGTTCTGGAAAGGAAAGTATTATCTCAAGAAGGAAATCAGCATATCGAAGTGAAGTATCCACATTCAGACAGCTGGAGCAACATCTCACTCACTTGATAAAATTTCAAGAGCTAATAAAAGATGATAATAAAATGTGCTCCTCTAAGCTAACTAACCTAAAGAAAAGAAGAGCATGAGCTGAAGAAATTTATTTGAATACAGCAGAATTCCGATGCCCTTCAAATATAGCTAGGCATAAGAAGATCCAAGATTTAGACAAGCCGAGAAGAAGGGACTCTCCTAACAGGCTGCTAACCTGAGTTCTGACTACCCCTAAGCATCAGGCTGAAGAGAAGATAGCCATTCAGAAACACTGGTTAATCTGGAGCAATCTAATGCGGGCATTTTGCCTTTCTTGGTAGACCTGTTTCCCATTACACCGTTGGGTAAAAGCCTTTTGCTATGTTAATTAAAATACTGGTATATTCCATAGAACCAAGCAATACTCTTAGCATGGGAACCGAGCCAGCTGTACTATGGTAGCTATTCCTGAAATTGTTTTGACCTATTCCAGACAGCACTTTCCCAAATACCTCCTAGCTGCTGTCCAGGATCAAATATCTACCACAAGTAAACCCCAACAACCTTTGTAGATGCTACTGCCCTATTTGGGGAGGTAAGTAAGTTTTCTAGCAATGGAAGCAGGCAGTACCTGGCCTGTGGGCCTCAAAAGTCACAGTGATTGACATTGTGTAAGTTATTAGTACAGATGCAGCCATGGGGGAGTGAAGAACAATACTGGATTCGAGGGCTGAAAAACTCTAAAGAGGATCATGGGAAAATACTAAGACTGCTGCTAGAATCATTGAATAATGTACTAGGAGGGGACAGTGCCTGACAATAGAAATCAGTTCATGTTTCAGATGCTTTCTGTGGGTCCTCAGATATATAACTTTACATTTCTCAACTACTCATTGAGCAGAGTCCTTTCTTAAAAGCTGCTATGTAAAATCTTCTACCTGAAGCTCAACAAATACAGTAATCCCATCCACTTTAGTACAGTGGTAAGTGTCCCCACCTGTCATGTGGGAGACCTGGGTTCGATTCCCACCAGGGAGACGGTGTTAAGAGTTGGACTTGATGATCCTTGTGGGTCCATTCCAACTCAGAATATTCTGTGATTCTGTGAACTAATATTGTGCGGGATAGGAGTAGGTGGGTGTGGTGGTTCCAGAAAGATGCTGTGATAAGTGAAATCCACAAAGTAGTGGTAAATACAGTAAAGATGATGAACACAGTGAAAATGGGGGGAAATAACCCCGCAATGTATTGTACTCGCGAATGGTGAACAATGAAGCAGCGAGGCATTATTGTATATGTAAAGTGCAGAAATACAAATTTTCTAGGCGTTCCACTGAGAATGGTGTAATTCAGGGATTTAGAGCAAATTTTTTGCAATTTTGATTCAGCCATCTGCGAGTTTAACCAGCCGACGCATGTGCAGTGCCTCTGCTCTGCCGAGGGGTGGTGCTGCTGTACCTGTGGGGCGAGACTCACCCCGCCCTGAGGGGAGGGGGCTTGCAAAGGCAGCACCGTGCCCCCATCCCTGACCCGGGAAACTGTCCCATGAAAATGAGGTAAGCGAGGAAGGGCAAGCGCTGTGTGCTGGGAGGGGGCATCTGTCTCTGCCCTCTGGGACCGTACAGGCAGCGCTGCCACTCCCGCGACCGGTGGATGTTAAAGGGAAGGAAACTCCAATACCAACCCGACACCTCCCACCCCAGGGACATCCCCGCCAGGGAGGAATGGCAAGCATGCATGATGGCAGAAGCCAGGTTTCCGAGTCCCCTCTGACTCGAGAGACACCCCCCTGNGGGGCCGGGGGGAGGGGGAAGTGGTGCAGGGTTTGGGCTGTGGGTGCGCGGTCGCGGTAGCCCGGAGAGGCCCGTGGATTCTTGGGGGTGGGGGTGGGGGGGTGTCTCCCGAGTCAGAGTGGGCTCAGAAACGGTTCCATTTGCTCCCCCGTGCTCAGAGAGCCCGAGGGGAGAAGTAGAAAATTGTCTGAAGTGCTCTGGAGTGCCGGGGGGTGGAGCAATGGGCATGGCCTGCATGCATATTAACGCCCTGCACTTCTTTGCGAGTTCAGTTTTTCGCGAGGCCCGTGGCCTGACCCGTTCCTCGCAAATGACAGGGTATAACTGTAGTAACAAAAAATAAAAATAAAGAATCCATAGCCAGGTAAATCATTATAACCATTTAAAAGAGAAGATAACTTGAGTAGTCACTAAGACCACAGAAGTTGCATCTAGTGCTGAAAGCTCAGCAGCAGCAGCTTCCAAATTAATTGCCTGTAAGCAACGCTATAGGGAACATGTGTACCTAATTTTGGGGCTAAGAACAAAAAATGTGGTGTTAGTTCATTTTACATATAAGCCTTAAAGAAAGTACAAAAATAGATTAAAAAAAAAAGGCAACTCTCTCATCAGAATTACTTTCATCACTTCCTACTCACATCCAAAAAACTAATCTATCCTGTCAACCCACCTGCTTTTTTTAGTTTCCCTGACTGGATAAAATAACACAGTTAGACTATTCTTTCCTCCCATCAACTCATCCAATATTCCTGGATGTTATTTTAGATATAAGTTTCATTTATTATCTGAAGTAATAAGCATAAATCTAGTTTTAAGGAAAATGCAGTTTCATATCAGTCTATTGCATAGATCTTCCATTCTATGTGCTCCATCTGCATGTGCAATCTGCTTCTATATTTTCAGCCAGCTTGCATGGGCAGATTAATGTGTACAATTAGAAAGCAACCTCACAGGCGTTCAATAAACTGCCTTCATTATTACACTCAAGAGAGTCCCTTTGGATGTCTATAAAAGCCTAGTTTTCTGCCTGTTAGCTAAATAATTGACAACGCTTAAAATAATCAGGAGCAAATGAACAAAATGAAGACAATTGTGGTGAAAAGAAGCAAACAAAGGATTCTCAAGGCTGCAAACACTTTTTGTGTGAACCCTCTTTCATCCTCTCTAGCAACCTATATTAGAAGTCCAGTCAGGTTCACATTTGCACTTCTGTGGGGAAAATTTGTTGCCAGCCTGCTGTTTGAACCACACATCATAGGGGACTGAAAACTGGCAAGGACACTAGCATTTATCCTGTAAAAATAGATAAATAAATAAAAATTCTGTTTTGATTCAGGTTTTATTCTCTTGCATTTTATGACCTTTGAGAAAACTGCTTTGGCAGGCAAGTGTATATCAGCTTGGTTTGGTGAGCCTCTTGCATTGTGTTTGGAATATGCACTTAGAAGCACTACGGCAAATTTTGTTTCCAGCTCCAAATTCTGAGCAGAATATATTGAGTGTGCAGATGTACCCGAGTGTAACAGTGCCAGGAATTTTTACAGGAGTATAACCTTCACAAAAAAGGGGCATGGATATATAATAGAGGGAAGGATGAAGTGACACAACAGTCATCATGTATTATTAGAAAGTTCTAGACTGCTTCTCTCATTACATAAATAGGTAGATGGCTATTAGGAAAAAAAAGTGGACCACATCCAACAGAACAGTTTCTGGAAAGTTGAACACAAATCTAAAAAAGCATCTTACTAGAGATCTGGGCTATAACTGTATGATGACACACCCTATGCATATTTCAAACATAGATTCACACACCCTGAGAAAAACAAATCATGAGAAACCCATTGTCATTACTGTTTAAATGACAACTTTGGTGTACTACCTAAAGAGAGATGTCCTGAAAAATTCTCTTCTTTGTTTCTATTTGGAAAGATGGACACTCAGTTCTTCTCTCACATGGACTAACAATTGCAAAGCATGGACTATACAAGACTTCGCTAACTTTTAATGCACTCTGACAGAAACACAATCAGGCCGATGATGCAAAATGCATCCAAGATACCATGACTCAGAAGCAAGGACTCAATTTCATGTGTAACTAGTTTCTGATAAAAAGTCAACACATACTCCCCATTTTCTAAACCTAGCATCTGCAGGGACAGAACCACAACAACATTATCACCAATAAATTCCTTGTGCTCCTCCTTTGTTAGCACAAACCTTAGCAAAACCTTATGCACCAACTTCTCCACCCCAAAGTCTGTTCTTGTGTGTAACTTCAGGAGATATCTTGTGACTTTTGTCCATTTTAGTCACCGAAAAGCTTGGGTGCCCCTTGGTCAGAGTAGCTGCTGATCACAGAAGTGTGAGGCTTGCAGGCTTTTCCATGGCACTCTGCATGCCTGTCTAGACTGCATTCTCACAACACATAAAACACATATTCATGATACTGTGCTAACAGATACAGTTGAATTTCAAGGACCTGTTGTGCACAAAGAAGCTAACAAAGATTTTAAAAGGTAGGAAAAAACTGTATTCTGTAGACAGCTATCAAGGTTGAAAACAATTTTTGCTTTTAGCCCTTACTTTATGCTTGACCTTTTGAAAGGGAATTTCATTAAAAAGATTTTGGTTTTAATAGTGACAGGAACTTAACCAGAAATACAAAATTCTAGGCAGCATCAGACTTTATTGTCAGAGTATGTTAATTACATGAGAATCTTAAGTGCCTTTCCATATCAAATAGAATGACACTTCTTGCAAGAGAGTTACTGATTGGGCTGTACCCCTTAGAGGCTGATACAGCTAGAGGTGGTAATCAATTTTAAAAGGTTTCCCAGCTAATGAGAATGCTGGTAGGCATTGATCTCCTCAGGAAAATTGTGATGTTGCTACAGATCTTACAAAGTACTGACTAACAAGGGAGCTTATCTTTTGAAATGGCTCTACAGGCCACGACTTCACAGAGGTCACTGCTTTATATGCAGCACGTGACCTTCCTTCCCCCCTCTCCCAGCAAGCAGAGAAGGAGATAAAAATACTCTATCAGAGACAGCAAGGATTGGGGCACAACTTGTATTTGTTCTCTTTGCAAAGGGTCTTAGATGATGCAAGTAATGAACCACTCAATTTTGCACAGTAGGAAAAAGCACACCTTAGCAACGCATCTTCAACAGCATCCAGTGGTACAGATTCCTCTTTCTCTGCCCACCAGGGGATTCCTTCAGACCAGGGGTGACATTAGTGTCACTCTGTAGGTTGAAGAATATGTTCAGTGTGGGTAGCTTGGTGTGCAGCTGCAGTGTGAGCTGCAGGTTGAACTCCGGGGGAGCTCTAAGGTAAGACGCCAAGAACTGCAATCCTTTGCATAACAAAAGGCGCAGGGACCTGTGGTCCAGACAGGGAACTGGACACTGACATAGTGCAGGAGCCAAGGCCTCCCAAACTTCCCTGCCCTTAAACTGCAAGGGTATAAAAGCCCAGGCATTCCTTTGTTCAGGGTCCCTTCATGGAGGCACCAGCCCGAGCTGTTATTTTGTTATTCAGTTATTGCACCAAAATTAAATTATTTTAAGGATCTGGATGTCTGAGACCGTTATGGGACACCGGGCATCGAGCCAGCAATGAAATCTGGTCTGGCTGTGTGAATGTGGATGACTCCAACAGTATGAGGTTTAACAAGACTAAGTGCCGGGTTCTTCACTTCGGCCATAACAACCCCATGCACCGCTACCGGCTGGGGGAGGAATGGCTCGAGACTAGTGAAGTGGAGAGAGACTTAGGTGTACTGATTGATAGGAAACTCAATATGAGCCAGCAGTGTGCCCAGGTGGCTAAGAAGGCCAATGGCATCCTGGCCTGCATCAGGAACAGTGTGGTCAGTCGGTCCAGGGAGGTTGTCCTTCCCCTGTACACAGCGCTGGTCAGACCTCATCTTGAGTACTGTGTGCAGTTCTGGGCTCCCCAGTTTAAGAGGGATGTTGAGCTGCTTGAGAGGGTCCAGAGAAGGGCAACGAGGATGGTGAAGGGACTGGAGGGCAGGCCCTATGAGGAGCGACTACAGGAACTGGGACTGTTCAGCCTGGAGAAGAGGAGGCTCAGAGGTGACCTCATTGTTGTTTACAACTACCTGCGGGGAGGTTGCAGCCAGATGGGTGTAGACCTCTTCTTCCAGGCTGACGACACCAGAACGAGAGGGCACGGCCTCAAGCTACGCCAGGGGAGGTTCAATCTTAATGTTAGGAAGCGGTTTTTCACAGAGAGAGTAATTGCATATTGGAATGGGCTGCCCAGGGAGGTGGTGGAGTCGCCATCCCTGGAGGTGTTTAAGAGAAGACTGGACGAGGAGCTTAGTGACATGGTCTAGCTGGGGGGTGTAGGGCTGGATGACCCTGGACCCCTTCCGGCTCGGAGTGGCCTGCTAGACTGTGAGGGATCTAGGTGGTGTTACGCTCTGGGATGTGCTCTCGGACTCTGTACGGGTGTTAGGTGGTGAGTTGGACTAGATGATCCTTGTGGGTCCCTTCCAACTCATAATATTCTGTGATTCTGTGATTCTGTGATGTAACTTCAAAGGGGCCTCAGTCCCAGCTCAGGTGGTGTGTGTGTCACTGGCACAGTGGCTCCCGGATGGTGGGACAGGGAAGTTTCCTTAACAGTATGGGAGTGTTTTGCTTAACTAAAATTGCATTCCACTGTAGGGAGTTTTTCAGCTTACTTCCTCCAGCTCCAGTGGCTACAGGGTCCTTCTGGTGTATATTCAATAGGTAGTACATACAAATAATGTTCTGATAGTGTAACATAATCCCAAGAAATGGAGCTAGACAGGCCATCTCTACTTTCAGTTGCATAAGTCAGTTTGGTTTCCAAAGATGAATGCTTCCAAGCCTTTCTTAATCAGTGCACAGAATGGCAGCCAGCCAGTCCACTTGTCAGTGCCCAGGCAGCCAGAGCTTCTGCATCACCTGGGGGCTATCAAAATTCCAAACAGAATCATTTAGGTTGGAAAAGATCTCTATGATCATCAAGTCCAACTGTTAACCTAGCACTGCCAATTCCAGCACTAAACCACGTCCCTAAGCATCACATCTATATGACTTTTAAATACCTCCAGAGACAGTGACTCAACCACTTCTCTGGCCAGCCTATTCCAATGCTTGACCACACTTTTGGGTGAAGAAATTTTTCACTTGTGGCCATACCCATATGTCCTATGTTTCAGAGGGTTTGGTCCTGCTTTCAACAGAACTAAACTTACTTTTAATGGAAAAAAACACTGAATAGCAGGATTCATTTCACCCTAAGCAAAAAAAAGTACAGACAGGGAAGGTGAGAGAAAGGAAGAATTATGTCTCTGTTCATAACTGAATATGCCTTAAGACAAAAAATCATATTAAATGGGAAGATAAAAGCCCTTAGGAGAAAGCAAGGCCCATAACTGAGGACCTTGCACTGCAAAGACCGGATGTATGTGTTGTTGATTTAGGCTCAAAGAGAATGAAAGCATCTAGTCTGTCAGAAATAGCAGAGATCTGAAGTTGTGCAGGGTCTTCAGAAATCCCAAGAAATCAGGACGTGTTTGTGGAAATTCACAACAGGACAAACCAAGTTAAAACAGCATGCAAAAAACCTGAATCTAGAGAAAAGTGCTGGCAACGTATTAAAGAGCTGTGCCTAAAGCCAAATGGGAAGAAACAAAAGGAAAAATATAAGAAAGGCTGAGATCAGTGACAAAGCACTAAAATGTCTATACATTAGAGAACAGAGCCTGGGAAAATTGTGAAGGAACTAAAGCTACTATCATGGGACAAAAGTGACTTCTTTAAAGGTCACGGAGGAAGAAAAAGCAATCAGTCTGACTAAGAATACAGGTGAGTAATTTCAGAAGCCAAAGATAAAAAAGGTAAAGGTGGCTAAACAGTATTGTGTATTAATTACGTGATAGAATCAGTCTGGATCAGTTAAAAATAAATTAATAGGGTAGAGTGAACGGGTAAGGCAGGACCTTCGCTGCCAATGGAACTAATTATGTCAGGATTTAAGCTGTATCTAAATCTGACATTATGGAGGTATTCTTGGGAAGCAGGTCTTCAAAACAAGTAACATTTAAGTAGGACTCTGCTAAATATAGGAAGTCCTCATTATTTCCACATGGGTTAGATTTCTTTACTGGTCAATAAAAAATGGGTGGAGATGTAATTTAGATTCTGTTTCCATAACTAACCTTATGTTGAATGATCACATATTGATTCAGCTAGAGGAAGAAAGCACAAAGTCGTATGTTTCACAGCTTTCATTTCAAAGTTTTTGTCTTAGGAAGCTAAGAGAAGTCTACAGAACAAAATTTCTCACAGAATAAGGTATATAGGAGGCTTGGAATATTTCACAGAATCATAAAAACATCGAGGATGGAAGGGACATTGTGGTGTCATCCTGTTCAACCCCTGCTCAAACAGGACAACCTTGAGACAGCTGACAAGAACTTCTGAATATCAACAAGGATGAAGAATCCACAACCTCCCTAGGTAACCTGTGCTTATGTTCAGTCACTCATAAAGCAAAATAGTGTTTCCTGATACTGAGTAGGAACCTCTTGTGTATCAGTTTGTGCCCCTTGACCTGAAGTCAAAAGTTTCAAATGAAAATTTTCTTTCCCAAGCCCGGGGGGGGGGAAAGGCAAACAAATAAATATGTAATAATAAATAATAATTTAAAAATGCAAACAAACAAACAAAAGGACAATCAGATGAGAAATTTTAGGTAACAAATTTCAAATTTTACTTACTAATTTTGATCTTCAAGGAACATCTCTCTTCTTTGCATTTCTTGTTGAGTTTTTTTAACTTCAAGTCTCTCTGCCTACATCATTAAAACCAGGAAAACATATTTGAGGTTTCAAATAAATGGGGAACAAACATTGATTATTTCAATACCAGTATTTCAATACTCTGGGTTTTTAAACGTCTACAGTAGCAGTCGAGTACAGAAGTGATCCAAATTTTAAAATGTTCAAACATGACCAAACATCTCCTAGCCAAGAGATCTGTTTAAATTAGAAAATTACATGGTGCTCCTAGTACATCCATCTACCCAAGGGGCCTTGTGAGCCTTCACCATTCTCATGTCACAGCCCTGCTGGGAGACATCTCTTGGTGCAACAATGGCCCTAGTAAGAAGGTAGAGGACCTGAAGCACTGCACAAAAGCAAATGATAATACTGTAGAGCTGACAGTGCAGTGATATGAGTACATGTTGTTCATAGACCTGACCTTCAGGAGCATTAGGTACTGGCCACTTGGATACAAGCTAAGACAAATGAAAGTGGGAGACAGTGGTACTTCATCAGTGTTATTCTGACTCAGATACCATATCCAGTGCAAGAGTCAACTAAATCCAACATATACAACTCCTTTGAAAATCTGGATGCCATAAATTATTAAGTCCCTTAATATAAAATTGCACATAATTTTCAGTGGAAATATCATCTAAGCTGCCCAAATCCCAAATACAATCAGAATAAAGCATTAAATATAATAAAAGCTAGAGAACTTGCTGCAACAGCAATATGTATTTCAAGCTAAATTCCAGTGAAAAGGAGGCCAGCCAAATCTTTCTTCCGGTTCTCACATAGTAGTTAGGGCAGGTGGGAAGAACAATCAAAAGACAGAGCAGTGTATTAAAAAAACAAATTAGAAGTGTCAACCTGAGATTTCAGCCTGCTGTATTTTGAGCACAAGCTCCCACACTGCAGTTGGTGGAGAGACGCTCCAACAAGAGTTCCCAGCCAAGGTTTACAACTCGTATGTGGAGCAAAATACAGACTCAGATTGTCACTCTGCTCATCACTCACCCTCAAAATGACAAAAAAATAATTGTTTGGTAACCCAGCATCCTGCCACTCTTCTGAAACAAAGTGCCCTGGAAATTTCAGACAATATCTTGCAGAGATGAGAAGAGAGGTGTAGGTGACAATGGTCTGTTTGGCCAGAGCCCCAAATCAAGGATGAACACTGAACCTGGGCAGAGATTCTGTGCAAGGGCAGGTAGAAGAAGGTGGGAGGAGTGTGCAAGCAGGAAAGTAGTGTTAAGAACAGGGCTGAAACTCTCACCTCCATAATCTTCTTCCTGTCCTGTAACCACAAAAATACCAGAAAAAATATGATTCTGATGGCAGCTACTCCTTCAGGGATTTCAGGATGGGTATTTTTTAACTGGATAAAGAATGACTGTCTGGAAGAGATTTCCAAAACAAGGACAAATTTCTCCTTCACATGGATTGGATTAAGAAAAAAATCCTTTCAGATGTCTGGAAATAGGAAAAGAATCACTATGTTGTGTGACAATATAAACGACAGGAAGGCAAATGACTTAGAAGTGGTTATTTGGAAAAAGGCAGTGGAAAATTTTTTAAAAAGGAGGAAGACAAATCCCTGAATAAGATGTCCTGTTGTTCAGTCATTTTACATGGAGAGACAGTGGTGAGTGTATGATGTACTGATGCAATTAAAAAATTTAACCCAACTGGTAAGGAGCACAGTATAGGTAAAATTCGAGAGTGTTTAAGGGATATCTTATTTGCTCCTAACCAGTCCATTCAGAGAGAGATTATTTTTTATGCAAAAAGCCTTCCACCCATTCGTCTAACTTTACAATTTACAGGGAAAGAAAGAAAAAAGGGGTAGAAATAAAATCTGATGGCTTCTATTATTGTCAAAGGTGATGCTGATATCCTCAAGACACCAGCCATAGCTCCCAGATTTTTTCCTACACTGCTCAACACGGCAAGCTGATGTCTTCCTCCCTGAAAAAGCACTGGATGTGGGATCCACTATCATATTGCAAGACTCCAGAAAGTTCAAAACTAAAGCTCATGGGAGTTGTCGTCTAGCTCCTTGCTAGAACAACATAAAGTGATATTAGCTTTGATAAATATAAACCTTCAGTATCATCTCTGTCTCCCCCAGTAGAAAAAAGAATATCCTACTGCTATTCTACCATGGGAATGGTACCTGAAAAAAACTCCAGAATCTTGAAATAACTCATTTGTGGCTGGCATGACTATTTTCACTCTGCAAGCTTACCATGGGACCCCTGCTTAGGATGCATACAAGTGACAGGTAACAGGACTGGAACACTCTCTAACTAATGACAATCTACTAATAGGCATTGGCAAAGCACTGTACATTTGGCAGGATCTTCAAGAACAAAGCCAGGAATGGAACAGCTGTGATGCTGAAGGTAAATGTTGAAAAACATTAGCAGAAGGTCTGTAAAGTACCTTAATTTAACAAATTCCTGAGAAAAGGCCATTCATGCCGATCAACTAAGTCGAATTAAAAATCACACAATTTGATAAGGAATAAAATGAAATTACAGTTTATCCTAAATAAGACCATTGCTATAGATGATAGGACTCTTTACTCTGTAAGGTAAGAGCAAAATGCTGTATGAAGCAGAATTGCACAGAGACTTCTCACTTCAAATTGCTTGAATCTTTTAATATTCAGGTAAGACTTAGACTATACAAGGAAAGGCCAAAGGCAGGATAACAGCAACAGATACTGAATGACAGGAAACAGAAAAACCCAGTGCAGTGAAGTTATTTTATGTGCAGCACAAATACCAAAAGTTTAAAACAAAGAAGCCAAATACCAACCACTTTCTTATTTTGGGAGAACTCTGACAGTGTTTTCACTCAAAATACACAAAGGAAGTTATGATTTAGTCTGGTCAAAATCTGTGATGTAAAGGGCTACACAAAAGACAACAAACTGTAGACACGTACTACTAATATTATTTAAAAACTGACTTCCCATGTACTTCCACACTTTCTGCAGATCAGACACACATCTCAGCACCGGGGAAAAATACAGAAATAGGGAATTTCCTGCTAACATTACAAAGTCTTTCAAATTGTTTCAGTGAGCACGCAGAGATCACTAGCTTAGAATACTCAGACTCATGCAGCCCATGGTTATGCCACGAACAAACCACAGAAGTCACAGGACAAGCTGCCTTTCACGCAGTGCATAGGAGACTTGAGTATCTGTTCACACGAACTGTTCCTGTGGAACACAGAATGAAGAATATTTCTTCTCTCTGGGTGTTGGAGAGGGACAAGGTAGATGCAAAGTGCCTTGGTATTCCAGCACCTAATAACCTCATGGTTAATTAAAGAATGACAGAGATAGGCAGGTGGACTCCTACAGATGGCAAGGCAGACCTTCCACATTTGGGTATTGCTTTGGCAGACACAGTTTTCTCTTGTTCACAAAGATAATGGGAAAGTGGATGCGCCTTTTTTGTGCAAAGCCAGCACTAATGCAGTAACATAAACAGATCCTAGGTTCAAAAGCAGCACTGGCTTACATCATTCTTACAATCAAGGAAGAACTGAGCTAAGTATCAGCACCTGTTTTAGTCATTGCACATTAGTCTCTATGGCTTCACCATTCACATTTGTTGGCAGAGTAGCTCTCCCGCTGTGAAAGTTCCAGGGCTCCTGCTGATAAAGCTGGCTAGCCATTATCTCCTCTCAGACTGCCAGACAATTTAGTTTTTATTGAATTAATAATATCCTTGAGCAAAAGAATGACTGGCCAGCAAGAAAAGACAGCTTCTGAATTTGCAGAAAGACATGCTCTCCACCAATGGACTGCAGGTGCAGTTGAATACAAATCTATCACTTCAAATAAAAAGCTCCTTTCCTGTGGTAACCAGAACCCAACATTGGTGGTACAGTACTACTTCTCTAGAATAACTCTCATCCTCAGGTCTTGGGTGCCTTTCATCTGCGGGCAAGGTGAGATAGTCAAATTAACACCTCTTAGTGGCTTATCACAGAATCACAGAATATTCTGAGTTGGAAGGGACCCACAAGGATCATTGAGTCCAATTCTTAAATGGCACCACTGCCTCCCTGGTGGGAATCGAACCCCCAGTCTCCCGCGCGCCAGGCAGGGACACTCACCACTACGCTAAATCAGCATGCTCTGCTTAAACACAAGGTTGAATTTTTAATACATTATCATCTTCCAAGAAAAAAATCTTCATCGGCTCAATCACTATTGTGGAAGACAATCTGAATAAACAAATTCAAATTAAGAGTTCCCTTTCATGCTCCTCTGTTTTGTTTGATTGCTTTGTGGTATATGTATATTTAGTCAAATTAGACAGCCTGTTTGACAAAGATGTTTGCCATGCTGTTGCATCCTCCTTTAGAAAAAAGTGATAGTTACCATTTTACTATCTACAATGTCTATAAATATTTTATGATCTTTGGGAATGAAGGTAAGGAAGTTAAAGAGCATGAACACAAAACTGATACCTCAATATGTTTTCCAGGTGTAACTAGAAATTATATATAGGAACCTGGTAGCATTTTTCTTCTCCAAAACCCATGGGAAAACAACATATATTAAGTAATGAAATCATTGTCTACCATTGCTATTGTCATTGTTTCTGGAGCTATACATGAGTTGCTAAGTATTAATGACATTTTCACTTGATAATATTTCTTTCTCCCATAAAGCATGGGCTTATCCCCAAAGAGTAAAGCTAACCACTGAAAGACTGAGAACAAAGTAACTTTTACCTGGAGGCAATTACATTTATTTTTGTTTACATATGCACTTGTACACCAACCAGTATTGACGATTTTTTAATTCACTCTCAACATTCAGTTTCTGCACAGAAAAATATTTTTACTTCTGTTGAGACAAAACTTGCAAACCTGAAATCTCCTTTTTTTCTCCTTGGCATTGTGCACATCATGTTCTCCCTCTTTTCTTTTTTCATTTAAATTCGACACTGCATTCTCAAGCGAGTACTACTTGATTGCCACCAAGGAGACACAAATGAACTTTTACAGAAGTTTTGCACACAAAGGACGGGAAGATGCTCTGTGAGAATAACTAGGAAAAGAAAACAAATGCAAAACAATAAAAGAAAATCTGAAAGTGAGTATAAGGACAATATTAGAAGGAAAAATGATCTTTGATTCCTGCCAGGGAGTCAGTGGTGTTGTTTAAGAGTTGAACTTGGTGATCCTTGTGGGCCCCTTCCAACTCAGAATATTCAGTGATTCTGTGATCTGACATATTAGCAACATACCTGCCTGTGCAAGCCTCAGAGGGGCTAGAGGGGCAGATGGTTTTCAGGGTGCTCTCAGCACAATATAGGTAGACCACACTGACCTTTTCATGTTTCAAATGCCTTTTCCACCATGACAGGCTGGATTTTCTAGTATTCTTCTCATGTCCACACGCAATTATGGATTTCTATAAGGTCTTTGTGCCACCTGCCACAATTCAATCTTATAAAGAAAGCTCATGCCAAAGTAAACCATATGACCTGCATATATAATATTGCTCCTGACCTTAGTGTTCTACCTTTCTGTTAACTCTTCAGGATGGATGCAACCAAAAGGCTGGAGTTACTGAAGAGCCAAAGGAACAGTCAAGCCCCAAAGAACTCTGGGTCAGACACCCTTTAGCCAGCTACAAAGGAGCTTGAGTGGATGGAGCATGGTGCCCATGGTTCCACGCTTGTGGGTCTGATCCCTGGGTGGGTGTTCGCTTGGGAGTTGGACTAGATGATCCTGTGGGTCCCTTCCAGCTCAGAATAACCTGTGAACATGTGACTGGTTCCTAATTCCTTGATGCCATCTGGGGTTACCACTTAATTTAATTAGCTGCTCCATGTAGTTCAGCAAAACCAAGCATCAAGACATGAACTCTGTTATATAGCTCTAACGCTGCAGTAACTACATTTACCTTTTCTCTCTGAATTGCTTTCTTTTTCAGGATTTCAGCTTCTTCAGCTGCCTTTTTGGCTTTCACATATTCTTCTCTCTTGTGCTATATGACATAAACATAGGAAATTATTTTACATATGTATTTATACAAGGAATGCATAAGGTAACTTGACTCGTGTACTGCACATCTCTCAAATCTAAAGCATTTGGGAGGGGGTGAAGTTTCCAGAATTTTTTCCTAAAAATGAGGCACTAAATAATGCAGGATGTTCAACAGCTACACTAATACTGTCTTCAAGAAGGTTCTGAAATCCATGACTGATAAATGGGAATCCATGCAAGGAGTCACACAGCTGATTGATAATTTACAAGCATTTATATCTCTTATAACAGGAACATTTCCACGTAAGCATGGGACAGGGTGGTACATTGATCAATTAGTTGAAGTGTAGGCAGCATGCTGGAAGGTACGGCAAAGCAAATAAGTGTCTACAACCACACTGGTTATTATTTTCTATATCATCTGCGATACAGATTGTGACATATTTATGGCCAGATTTCTCATTTTCTTTGGTGCAGAACATTGGTTTCTGATTTTCTGCTGCTTCCTTCAGGTTTCATGACTTTCTTCTGTCAAACAACTCTGAGTCCATTTTATAGTCATGTAAAATACTTAATGAAAAGCTTTCTTTTGAGTTCTAAAAATAAGCAAACAAATTTACTCTTACTGACCTTTTGCTGGTATTTAGATTGCATGAGCATAGTTTGCTGTTTTTGCCTTGCTTGAGCCTCTGATTCCTTTCCACCTTTAAAAAACCCAAACATAGAGTAAATTGTATTTTGTGTGAACATTTTAACTGCAAATGCCAGTCACTTCAGAACACAGTAATATAACAGACTGGAGGTATGCACATATAGGAAATTTTTCATAATTACAGTAGCTGTCTGACATTAAAGAGAACAGATATGAGACCTTTTTGATCATTTTATTCATCCATCAAAAGCACTTGCTTATTATTTACAGAGCATCCACTGTATCACCCATTCTACCAACAAATATGTCCCTACAGTATATGATCAGTTTACTGAGGAACTATTCCATTTTCAGAAAATCAGTCATGCTTTGCAGGCGAGTTTTCATTTTCAGATCCAGCTATCCCCACCTTTGCTCAGTTTGTCACACACATACACAGCCAGAAATTCTATTTTCAAAAATACTCTTTTAAAAAATTTAGGATTTTGGACTCTGACAGCTCTAATGGGATGATATAATTTTAATATTTTCTAACTAATGTCTTGGGGCTCAAGGCAGAATCCTCTTTCTGAAATGGAAGACAAAGCCTTTTCCCACAGAACTCACACTCTTATCCAGGTAGCAGAAAGTGGCCTTGTTTGCTCTGGGCATAATGCTCAGCATTCAACAAAAACAAACAAATAACCCATAAACAAAAAAACCCAAAGAACCAAAGAAAAGCCAACAACACGAAAAAAGTTATACTAGGTCTTAAGGGACGGAGAACTTCTGTTATTCTGCTCTACTATTTTCCAAAGTATTTCCTTGCCTTGGGAGGGGAAATAATTCATTCTCTGAGTTGTCACAAAAAACAACTGCTGCCCTTACTCCATTCTGAGAATAGGGGTTATATTTCCCCTTAGTGTTTTCATGAGAAATTCCCCTTTATGTGACTCATAATTCTATAGAAGTAGCTGGACCAATCTGTCCTTCCCGAGGTATCTGATATCCTGGACAGCATTAAAAGCAGCATAGCCAGCTGGTCAAGGGAGGTGATTCTGCCCCTCTACTCTACTCTCATGAGACGCCACCCAGAGCGCTGCAACCAGCCCTGGAGCCCCCAATATAAAGATATGGACCTGCTGGAGTAAGCCCATAGGAGAGAATTGAATATGGTCAGAGAGCTGGAACACCCCTCCTATGAAGACAGGCTGAGAGAGGTAGAATTGTTTAGCGTGGAGAGGAGAAGGCTCCAGGGAGACCTCATGACAGCCCTCCAGCACCTGAAGAGGACCTACAAGAAACCTGGAGAGAGATTTTCTGCAAGGGCATGTAGTGATAGAACAATGAGGAATGGCTTTAAACTGAAAGAGGAGAGATTTAGATTAAATATAATGTAGAAATTTTTCACTATGAGGGTGGTGAGGCACTGGGACAGGTTTCCCAGAGAAGCCATGGTTGTCCTACCCCTTGTAGTGTTCCAGGCCAGGTTGGATGGGACTTTGAGTAACCTGGTCTAGGAGAAAAACTAGAGAGGCAAAAGCCCCGATTGAACTCAAACTAGCCGTTTCTGTTAAAGACAACAAGAAATGTTTCTATAAATACATCAACAGTAAAAAGAGAGACTGCAACTCCAACTCCTTATTGGATGCAGAGGGGAATATATGTTGAGCTGCTTGAGAGGGTCCAGAGAAGGGCAACAACGGTAGTGAAAAGACCGGAGGACAAGCCCTATGGGGAGTGGCTACGGGAACTGGGAATGTTCAGCCTGGAGAAGAGGAGGCTCAGAGGTGACTTCATTGCTGTTTACAACTACCTGCGGGGAGGTTGCAGCCAGGTAGGTGCGAATCTCTTCTCTCAGGCTGATGACACCAGAACAAGAGGACATAGCCTTAAACTACGTCAAGTGAAGTTTAGACTGGATGTTACGGAGAGGTTTTTCACAGAGGGAGTGATCTCTCATTGGAATGGTCTGCCCAGGGAGGTGGTGGAGTCGCCATCCTCCCTGGAGGTGTTTAAGAGAAGACTCGATGAGGAGCTCAGCAACATGGTCTAGATGGTGGTGCGTGTGGTTCCACGCTTGTGGGCCTGATCCCTGGGTGGGTGTTCGCTTGGGAGTTGGACTAGATGATCCTGTGGGTCACTTCCAACTCAGAATAACCTGTGAACCTGTGAAGAAAGACCAGCCACACAGTATACAGAAGTATATACTTATAGCACAGAGTAGCAATAAGCATACAGCTGGCCTTGAGTAGAGTTACTCCTTCCCAGATCTAGACAATAAAATTGTTAATAAACAAGTTTTAGGCTTCTATGCACTGTACTTTCTTTGCAAGTAATGTTAAATACTGTCTCTAAACAAGTGTTTACCTGACTTTTATTAGTTATTGGCTATAGCCCTTCAGCCAGGTTTAGTTCATTCAAGTGGGCTTGGCTACAATGTGTCAAATGTTTCACCAAAGTCAGAGTATCTTGTAATTGGCTGTATATACAGTTATACCCCATCCTTCACAAGGAACGGGACAAGTCACAGGCCTCGCGAAACATCAAACTCACAAATACGGGCAGGTCATTACTATGCATGCAGGCCACGCCCATTGCTCCACCCCCAGCCAATCAGGAGCGCTGGGGAGCCTCTTTGACTCCTCCCCACGGGCTCTCGCAGCACACAGGGGGAAAGAGAAGCATTTCTGCGCCCTGTCTGCCTTGGGGGACCGCCCCCCCAAGAATCCCTAGACTTCTCTGCAGCCACATTGTCGCTTCCGCATCTGTTGCCAGCAGTGAAAACCCCANAACCTCGCAAATGCCTGAAGCCGGACTGCGGGAAATTTATATCGCAAATTGCCGGGGTAGCAATGGGGAAGTCGCGATGTACTGGGGACGTACTGTAATACGATCAAAAGAGACTATTGCATTTATCAGGCATGACTTGTTGCTCCACTCATTGCTTATGGAGGAGGGTGTAACTTGCATGCTTCATTGCTCTTGCCTCTCCATGGTGCCAGAAAGTTTGCCAGTTAAATATGCCAGAGCTGAAATCCAGAATACTTATTTCCCTATTGAGAGCATGAGTGTTAAGCAACTTCTCCTTTAAGAATTCTCTGGTCATGTGGACTAAATATGTAGTCTCCTAGAATCAGTCTAAGAAAATAACACATGATACTTTTTTACCCTAATGAATACCTACAATAGTGAAATTAGAGATGCCACTCATATTTTTTTCTCCTTCCTTGAGCTCTCTTCAGCTCCAAATTTGTTCCTGTGGGAATGATAACATCTCATAATCTTTGCACCTTACCTCTTTTCTGAGGTGCTGAACATAGCGCCTGTGTCAGTCTTCAGAAGACTAACTGACAGCTAGCTAGTGACTGAAGAGATAATATTTTCTTTTCTTTTTTCCCCCTTAATTTGCTTTTATCTAAGAAAGTTTTTAAATGCTGTGGGGCCAGAAGAAGCTAAGACTCCACACACAGACTCACTGCAGCTTTGACACCACATCCTCAGTCACACAGCCAGCCTGCACACATTCTACATGGATACCACACACCAGATTTTATTTTCAGATTTCACTTTCTTCAGCAAAAATCTTTTAAATCCTCTGGTGATAGAAGCAGGTCTTCTAGGAACTATTCACTAACAAGAAGCAGATATTATGCATGAACTCACAAAGACCATGTCTGGTCACACAACTGCACATAACAGTGGGAATACAGGGCATTACCAGTGCTACAAACTGACTCAGGCTGCAGGGCAGAATATGTGAGACCAGTATCACCTTGATCTAAAGACCAAGTCTGGGTTGGAGTCAGTTCTGATTCCTCTATCTCTCACCTGCTGTCTATTTTTATACATGGTATACGACCGCAAACCTATCTCGTGTAACATGGCACAGAAAGAACTTAATTTGCAGGTCAAGGTAGACAATAGCCTGCACCATGTACATTTACAAAACTAATAAAGGTATAATTATAATAATTTAATTTTCTAGAATTAATTTTGCTTGATTTTTATTAGTGCAGTTCCTCAAGGTCACCTCATCATGTTCTATATGGATGATGCTTTAAAGTTGTCTTGTCAGCAAGTTTCATCAGCTCTCTCCTTGCTTTTGTGCCAAAGACATTGAAGTAAGATACTAAAACAAGGTAAGTTTGAAGACTGGTACTTGAAAAGCACTTCTAATAACATTTGTCTTGCTTCAGCACAATCTGCAGTTCTTCTCTTTAAACAAGATTTATGTTGGGTGGGGTTGGGTATTTTGTCTTTAATTATTTTTAAAATTAACTCTGAAATATCACTAAATTAAAGTTTGAAATTGTTGCAATTTATGACATCTCTTAGTTTCTCTCACCTGTCTAGAAAAGATGTTGCTTATCTTAGCAAACACATCATTTCAGTTCATGGTGACTTCAGTTCTTGTAGCTTTTTATTGTGTTTTCCATTTACACTTCTTTGTTATTATCTTTATGAAACTGGTAATACAGAGCTTCACACACATTTAGCCTGCAAATGTTGAGGTTGCAGGGATCACTTTTGCCTCTTTAAGAGACAGCAGTCATGAAATCACACATACAAACCCCTAACAGAGAGGAGCTTTCTTATGGGTAACTGGAGAGTCGCCAGTACGTGTTGTCTATCTGCACAAAAATGCCAAGTGTTAGGCCCCTTAGAGACATCAACCACAGACAGTGGCAGCAGCAGGAGGGTTAATCCACCTGTTTTCCCCAAATGTTAGTGCAGATTTTCAACTCTGATCTCAACAGATTTATTGAGTGAATCACAGAATCACAGAATGAGTAAGGTTGGAAAAGACCATTTATTGACAATCTCTGCTGTTTTGTTACTGAAACATCTTCATTGTCATGACCATCAAGAAACACAGAGCACATACAGTAGGCTTCTGGTAGCCCTTACTGACACTGAATCTTTTTAACAAGTAACATGTGAGAAAAAGTGGAAAATGTCTCATGTCCTCAAAACCAAAATTTTGCAATTTGCAATCGGTGATTCATCTCTTACCCAGCCTCTGTGGAACCAATGTAATTGGCCCTGGTCTCTGCTTTTGCTTCCACTGCTCCAGGTCATCTAGCTCTTTCTTAGCAACTGAGCAGGCATAAAAAGAAATAAATATATGGAAGTTAGACAGAATACTAAAAAGGAGGTAGTATTGCTAATTTCATGCAATCCTGAACACCATCCAGGAACAAAACTTGTTCTCAAGGGGTGCAGACACCCCCCAAGCGGTTACTCAATCACTGCAATGATTAGCTAGCAAGACAAACATTTCCCCTAAAAAACAAAACCAAAAACATTTCCACAAAAAATTTCCACAAAAAACCAACCAACCAACCAAAACAAAACACCAAAAAACACCCTCAAAACCAAAGCAAAAAATACCACCAAACCAAAAAACCAGATAGGGGACTGCTAATAGACTGCTTTATAACCTCTGGGAATCTGTAGAGAAATGCCACAGTACTTACTCCTGCAGGTAAAGCAGAAGTTTTACAATTAAGATGTTTCTGCTGCATGGAGGAAAATACTTGTGGTGTAAAGCTCCCCAGTACAGAAATGAAAAGTAATTTTCTTTCCCAAACACATGTTCCCTAAATAAAAAACAAGAAGAATGTATGAATCAACTTAAAATTCAGACACTTCAGCCTAGGCATCTCCATGTGAGATGAGCAGCAAGTTCCCAGTGTAGTCAATGGAAGTCAATCCAGCTGGGGCACCAGCTCTAGGAGGGTTGGTTGATTTAATTTCTGTCTTTATTGACTGATAAAAGTAAACACCCAACAGTTCCTTTCAATAGCAAGGCCAACAAAACCTATGGCAAGAGGACCTGTGTTTTTACATTAGCACTTCAGTGACTATAGGAGCTCATTTCACTCTTACAAACCACATTTCCTAATGGCTGGCTATGGCTATCAGACATGAAAACAACCTCTCCTCTAAGAGGATAAAGCCAGTACCTGGGCAAGTTCTTAAAGAGAAATAAAAGAGACACCAGCTTTTTATCTCACTTTTAAAACAAGCATTTAGGTAGAGGTTGCATTCAGTGAGGCCCTATTTCTCCCAGTATCCAAGACATAAATACTTGGCATGCTTTAGACCTTACATGCTGGTGGCACAAAGTGAAACTAGATCTTTACTAGAGCAGCAGCACCTTTGCTGTTAACATCAATCAGGTCTAAAATGATCTGCTTCTATTCATCCTTCCAGAGGATTATGGTTTGGTTCAAGATAAATCCATTTTCTTTCTTGCAATCAAAGGAAGCCCAACTCATACTAGCCTGCTGGTGAAGCATTTCAGCCAAACCCATCATGTTTTAGAAGAAAGGATTTAATTGTTTCCTTGAGGCCTCAAAACACAGGAAGTGCTGACTCACACTATTTCAGCTTTCATACCTTGTATAAATCAACATCCGGGAGTGTCAGGCTGCAGTGCTCAGTCACCTCTGCATACAAAATTTATTTCACAACTGACTCTGGCTGTAACTTTGCCAATGAAAGATTGCAACATATGTCTGACCTTTCTGGCTGAGGTTCAGGGTGTTCCTGCTTAGCTACTTTCACCAGCAAGACCCAAGGCCAAGCAATAATGAGCGTAAATCTACAGATAATTTCCCTATAAAATAACCTTCACCAGCTTCATAAAAAAAGCCACTTACAATCCTTAAATGCAGATTCAAGAACTGGGTTTAGCTTTTTTCAACAGGGGACCATTTTCAAAAATATTTCTTATTTATAGTCTATTTTTTTCTTCCTCCTACTAACCTAGAGACTGTTCAAAACTGGGTTCTCCAATATGAATTAAATCCTGTAAATGTTGGATAGAGCCAGTTCCAGCTGTCTTGTAGAAACCATCCTGAACAACTCCAGCACTGAAATTACCAAAACCTTTCTCCTGAACAAGATTTATTCTACATGAAGTGTAGCCAGATGAGGAGTCAATCTTCAGAAAAGCTACATGATGATGGAGAATGCTCATAGCACTGGCTTTACTGCCACAGCTGCACATATAAAACCATTGTAAAAGTGAAGTTAAAAGTTGCAAGAGCAATAAAACGCACAAGCCTCTAAAGTTATTCAAGTAGAAATAATATATTATCATTTTAGACAACTCAACTTACTTTGCAGCAATTGTTTTCTTCTGGTTTCATTTGGAGTTACCACAATATATGGGCCAACACTAAAATGAAAGAAAACACACTTATTTTACCCATTTACACAAAATGAGGGGTAGAGCAGAGTCAGAAGGTAGTTCCTTCATCAGCAAAATCAGTTTTCTGCTGTTGTAGCAGATAACTTTATATAAAAACTGGTATTTATTCCGATTCAGCTCTTTAGGAATATTTAGTAAATACTCTAGAAATACTTGTTATATTTGGAGTTGGCAGCAGATAAGGGTAACATTTTCAGAAACTTTTAGTATAGTCTTCACTGTGCTTATTCAAGTCTCACTCTAGACTGCTGACCTCAAATCTCATGCATTTCAAATCAAATCACTTCCTTGAATCAAAATGCTCCTTGTG
This sequence comes from Pitta sordida, assembly GCA_013390025.1. Taxonomy (NCBI): domain Eukaryota; kingdom Metazoa; phylum Chordata; class Aves; order Passeriformes; family Pittidae; genus Pitta; species Pitta sordida. The sequence goes on from WEKX01026003.1 coordinate 188,726, forward strand.
AAAGACCACTGTCTATTGGGAAGAGCACTGGTGCTGGTAGCCCCGTACCACAGCGTGAAGGTACCAAGCACCTTGTGGATTTAAGCAGTCTGCCCAAAACTTTCCTAAGGAGAGTGCAAAGTCATACTGTCTGTGATGGTCCCAGGTGACTTACTCTCAGCCTGAGACAGGTTTCTTGTCTGCCTCTCATTTTCCGGCACCAGGAATTCCTTGGCCATATTCATCTTACTGTCATGCCTGAGGTGCAACTCACTGAATCAGGACAAGGGCCCGGTTTTGTTAGACTTAATTCAAAATGCAGTTGCTGTCTCCAGGAGCTATCAATCTAATGTGACAGCAAAGAGGCAAGACAGGGTTCAGAGTGTATTAAGAGACTCAAGATGATCAAAAGAGTGATGAAAACATGCCAGTTCCACTTGGAGAAGACAAAGGGTTTTACCTACATGGTGTATTTTGTGGGTAGTTTACTCAGCTCCTGCTCAGCAGAAGCTGTGTCAAGGGGGTGCAGCTTTACCAGAAATGCACTAAGCAGCAGTTGACGGCATGTATCAGAGTAAGATCACGTCTCTATTGGCAAGGTTTTATATGTACTCATGGGCACAGATATTTCATCTGGCTTCATCATGGGGAAAGTACACGGAGAAAAGCAGCCAACCAAGAATAATGAGGGGTGAAGGTTTAGGCTTTTAAGGAAGGGCCACAGGGGATGGCTAGAGGACAAGCTAGGATGCAGAGAAAGCATGATTGGCTGTGGAAAAGTAATGAAACAATGAGGACCAAGATTAAGGTTTAAAAGGGAAATGAAAATCAAGCAAAGAGATTAAAGCGCCAAAAGCTGCCTGCTGCCGTATCACTGTAACTCAGGGTCTGGGAAGGAGAGTATATCAAATTACCTCTTTCTCTTTGAAGACTTATTCTAGGAGGATGTGGATTAATTTATGAGATTAAACTAGTAGAGAGAGCTGTGAACTTTAATGGTGCCATTTAATGGGATTCTTTCTCTTCCTGCCATCATACTTTGGCACCCCTGATACAGATACCTCTACAATGAATCCCAGGTGCTCAAAGGGAGGAGCTAAGAGAGCAGCAATGCCCCACTGACATTCACCACACAGCTGCTACCGCTGCCTAAAGCTTTATAGCATCTCACCTATAGCATAACATCCTCCATCAGTGATGTTGTTTCAGATTTTTCTTTACTTGAATGCGTCGTAGTATTTACAATTTGTCCCAAAGTGCCTTTAACAAGCTGCTGCACAATTTATCTGTTTCAAGACTTTTTTAGTAACTCTTGTTGTTGTTTCAGATAATAAGATCATATTTCTCTGAAGTTCATACACAAAAATTATTAAGTAGCTTTTACACTCCACTCCCTTCCCTTTGGCAGTGATAAAAATGGCTGAAATTGTGGGTTACACAGCTACGTATTTTCCCCTTCCACAAATCAATCAGTGCATCTCAGACATCACAGTTGCACAGCACTAGAGGGCAGAAGAGTTTTTATAGTACCATGTACTTTGTTGACTCCAAACTGTTTGTTTTACGTTAGAATCAATTTTAAAAGAAAGTAAGGACCTCTGTTTATCTGAGTATACATGAGAAATCCCTGCATAAAACTTAGCCCTTATGTCATGAATCATTTTCTTTATCTGCTTCTGCTTTTTGGCTCGAAAACTCAAGAGTCCAGGAGTCCAGGTGGGAGCCAGTCTTCTGTCATCTGACCATGGCCTCACCTTCAGAAACTCAGAAGCACGGTACATGAAATACATAGCAAAGATCAATCAGTTTATGAGAGGGATAGAAGCGACACTATATTTACCATCTGTTCTCCAAAGAACAGATTAAGAGTCACTGTGGTTAGAAGAGTGCTGAATTAGAGGCCAAATTGGTTTGCATTAAAATAAAGGTAAAGTGAAATAAAATGAGGATGACAAATTTCTAGTCAGGGAGTGAAAGGAAGAAGAGGATATAAATTTTTTTTGTCTTTTACCTACATGCTTTATTTTTATACTACATTCATTGTTATAGTTCAAGTTATAAGAAAGTAAAAACAGTATGTCAGAGTGTGGCTTTTGGTACTGGGATCAGGAATGGCCTTAAGCTAAAGGAGGGTAGATTAGATATTAGGAAGAAAGTCTTTACTGTACAGGTGGTGAGGCACTGGAACAGGTTGCTCAGAGATGCTGTGGATTCTCCACCCCTGGAGGTATTTAAAACCAGACTGGATGGGGCTCTGAATAGCTGGTCTAATGGAAGGATCTCTGCCCATGGCAGGGGAGTTGGAACTAGATGATCTTTTAGTACCCAACCCAAACATTTCTATGATTCTGTGATCAGGGGAAACAAAGAGCAACTACACAGTAAACTTGTTCTGGGATGGGTAAAAGCCAGAGTATGAACTGGCTCTTGATTTTCAATCCTACACCAGAAGAGGAGGCAGATGAGCTGTTACCTGAGAGACTCCATGTCCCCTACCAATTCTAAAATCCACACCTAGGATTCCTTGTTTTCTGGAGGGTTTTTTTTTGAAGGAAAGAAAGTTAATGCAAACCCCTAAATACCAGCTTTCACATGGTGTTTTTATCCAGTTTGCAGGATATTGCATGTTATTTCTTTGTTCAGGCAAAACCTCTGATCCAGTAAAGCCTATAAAACCTGCTACAGCCTGTCAATTTAATATTCCAGTCAGTTTCTGGGTTGCCACAGTAGCCTTAAGTCTGGAGCAAATTATCCTACTTACCTGGGTAGCAATTAAGGAAATGTGAAGATTTGAAGCTATCAGTGGTGTGCAGACTTTTTGTGCTTTATACCAATAGGAAGTGCTTCAAAATCCTCAGCCAGAAAAGATTATAAGGAATTTAAATTTACAGTTTCCTTAATAATGGTTTTAATTGTTATAAGTATTAAGCCTATCTTTGAGATAGGGCTGTTTTATAAATACAAATACAGAAGTCACTGGAAGAGGTAGGAAGAACATCTTAACCTGGTTATAGCTCTTCCAAAGAGAAAAACAATCTTCTACCCTTATAGATCATACTAACCTTGAATTAAGGTTTTTCTTTTATTTTTGCCACAGAAAATGGAAATGTATTGACTTATTGCACGGAATGAACAGATATTAATGAGAGTAAGAAAGTTATAACCTAATAAGAGAATGTATATACAGTAATCCCTCACTACTTCATGGTTCACCATTTGCAGCTTCAATTCATGGCAGGAGGTTTTCTCTGGCTTTACCCTCTTTACCATATTTACTGCTACTTTGTGGATTTTGCTTATCATGGCATCTTTCTGGAACCAACCCCCCACAATATTCAAGGGATTACTGGATATTGAAATAAAAATGAGAAAGAACCTTGTATGATTTTTCAAACAGATAGATCACAAAATACCACAGTAGTGGAAGTATAGGTACCTATATTGCAATATATTTTTGTGGTCTAACCCCAGCCAGCAACCAGGTACTACACAGCTGGTCTCTCACTTCTCCTTGATGGGATGTGAGACAGAATTAGAAGGGTTAAAGTGAGAAAATTTATGGGTTGAGAAAAAGACAGTTTAAAAGGTAAACTAAAAGCTGTGCACACAAGCAAAGCAGAAAAAAGAATTAATTCACCACTTCCCATGGACAGGCAGCTGTTCAGCCATCTCCAGGAAATCAGGGCTCACATCAGGCTCACATGCATAACAGTGACTTGGGAAGACAAGCACCATCACTCTGAATATCCTCTTCTTTCTTCTTTACCCAGTTTTATATACTGAGCATGCTGCCATATTATATGGAACACCCCTTTGTTCAGTTGGGGCCATCTCTGTGTTATCAACACATTGTTTTGGTCACAAACCCAAACCATAGCCCCACATAGCCACTATGAAGAAAATAAACTCTACTCCAGCCAGATCCAGTACACATATATAAATATAAATATAGATATACAGGAACATTTCAGTCAGGAGAAGCATGCAATACAGTCTTAGAAAATCTGCAATGATAGTTTACAATTTGAGTGAGCAGCAACACAAGAAACACCATGCCTGCAACCTTAAATTGTGAATCCTGTGTGTAAGCCTATTTATCTAACTAGCACCACTCAAGGACAACTTTTCAGTACTTTCAAGGCATTGACAACAGAAACTTTTATTCTACTTTCTTTCAGGTTTGTACAAAATAGTTTATTTCTAAAATTGAAAAACCACATGAGAACTCCTGTTCACAAGTATGTAATATATTTTCAGAGGTGTGCTCTTCAGTTTTTCCTCAAGTCCACTCCAGCCATCTACCACTGGAGAGCTTTCCAAATGAAGTGTGAAATAATTTAAAGAGTTATGAAGGTAATGGCTGTTATAAACCATTTCTAGTTCCACTGTGCTTTATACTATGGATGCATTGGTACATGAATGCTATAGAGATGAAAGCTAAATACCTTGCTCTGCTGGGCTAAGTGCTCTTTGTAAGAGACCGAAACCAAGGACAGTGTAGGTGGAGAGCAACACAAATGACTAAAACCTGGAAGAAGACCTGGGAAGGTTGAGTCTTGAGGAGGAACTCAGGGGAAGATATGGATGAAACACTGTATTAAATAGTATGTTAAGACTGAATTTAAAAGAGAAAATAGACCAAACTGCCAAGGACAACTGTTGAATTTCCTTCAAAGGTACGCTATGCAAATTCTTGCATTCATTTATCAGGAATTGTTTTAAGACCTGTCAAGTCCATGCCACCACAAAGTATTTTTTTCTCCAATGCTCCCATGACTGATGAAGCAGCCATATGCTGCTGAGCACCAGGGAAGCTGCCAAATCAGAGGACTACAAGATGCCAAATCCAGCAAGCAGACAACTGTCCTGTAGGTATCTCTGCTTTGCAATGCACACACAGCCAGATGCTAATGATAACTGACAGCCACAGTTCTAGACCTCAGTCAAGCAATATGCTCTGTGTCCTGGCACTGCCATAAGCAGAGCTCTGGGAGAGTGTACAAACCTTGCACGCAGACTTGGTGCTATGGCTTTCCATCTTTATCAGCAGCAGCATCTTACCAGTTTGCAGCTCAGAAACAAAAGGAAATTACTGGGATTTAGCATTACAAACTGAATCATCCTCACTCTGTGTGTGTTTTTAGCATGAGAGGCAGCAAATGAACTGCATTAGCAGAAAATGTTGATCATCGAAAGTCTAGGTACATGGATTTTGTCCAGTGTTTGCCACAGGACAGGAATGCACTTAATTACCAGAGTTCAAATGATGGCTGGAAGTTTATAAACCAGGGTAACTCACTTCTGCATCTGGTCCCTCTGGTCAGCTAAAGCTTTCATTAGAATAGTGAAAATGTTCATCATTGTGAGGCATCGGGATAAAGCAAATAATTAAATCTTGAAGAAGTGAACACGCATAGGGAAAGAGAGAGAAGGGAAACTGCAACAGAGAGAGGCCCAAGAGAAAGTGTGAGTCAGAAATCTGCAGGAAAGAAACAGACCCGAGGTTCTGCTGTTATCTACACGCTTGTAGAAAAATTCCTTAAGTTAAAATTTGGTTTAAAGACTAAAAATGAAACTTGGAAGTGAATTTCCAAGAGTTTAGAGAGTCACAGGTTCACAGGTTATTCCGAGTTGGAAGGGACCCACAAGGATCATCTAGTCCAACTTCCAAGTGAGCGCCCACCCAGTCTAGGCCATGTCACGGAGTTCCTCATCCAGTCTTTCCTTAGTTTAGATGGTGTTCAGTCTCAGCAGTTGTTCTGTCTTAACACAGAAGATAGAAGGGCAGATTCTTCAGGCAGAAATCTGTTTTGGATGATCTCAACCAAATTCTAAAGCTTTAAGGAACTTGCCACAGTGATAGATCCAATCAGGAAGCCAAGGAGTAGCTCTCAGCCTAAATTCGGCTCACAGCACAGTTTTTTTCTCTCTGTAAAATGCTAACAAGGCATTAGTCAGCCTCTACTTGTGTCAGATTACACCAAAGAGGAAGAGTTAACTGTGACTGTGTTCTAGATTAGTATCAAAACCAGCAAAATCTATGAAGTCAGACACGGCCATGCTTGTGCTGTCTCCAGGTCCTAGAGCAGCTAAGTTACCTCAGTGCAGCACAGTGTCAGGGATGTAGCCAGCATGCCAGAGCCAGCTGGAGCACCTGGTAATCACTAGCCGTAAGGAGCATGGAGCATCCATACATTGGCAAGACAGGCGCTGGGCTTGGCAACGCCAAGCGCTGAGTCGAGCTATCCCCTACAGAGCCATCCATGTATTGTGAGTCAGGCTTGCCAGCATGCCTGGAGAGCTCAGCCGGTCAGATGGTATATCACATGAAGATTAAGACCTACTCTAGTGGCATGTTCATCTCTGCTTTCCCCTCTTTTCGACAATGTACAGTGTTTCCTCCTCCACTGCATCAGAGAATTTGTCCTTTTATTGTCCTTGCCCAAACACAGTATCCTCCCATACACTCCTTATTCAACACCTCACCACAGCTCCTCATCAACCTATCCATCAAGGGAACATGCTTGTGCAAATCAAGCTCTTCAAAAAAAGCCTTCAAATACAAGATTTGGAAGGATTTCCTCCTCTCCTCCAAGCATTAGAAGGAATACAGCGACCCCCACAATCTAGACTAACAGTATAATTATTGTCATATATAGACTCTGCCACCAAACACTTGGCTGGAGAAAAGGCTGGCCACTGACCACAGTGAAGCTGGGCATCTCTGAATCACCCCACTGGGCAGTAAAGATCAGTACATTAGCCTGAAAGAGAATCTGGGGATTTTTTCCTGTGCAGCAAATGCAGAACTCAACTCTGAACGGATGTCCATAATTCAAACTACCCTTCTAGCATTTCCACTGGTGGCTGGGCAGTGGGCAAAACAACCATTTTCCTAAGCATTTATAAGAGTTTTGTAGAGATTATTATTTTTTTTAAGTAGCTTCAGACTATGAAAGAAAAAAAATTCAGAACTGCTAAGTATAGCATATCAGCAAAAGATTGAGGGGGTCTTACAACTCTACAGATATTTTTTTATGTGTGTTTTTTTAATTTAGAATGAAGATTGGAAAATGAAGGAAAGAATGTTCTGATGGATTTGGCTGCAGTAGTCAAAGAATATAATTTCTTGAGTCAAGCATTCTAGCAACTCCACTCTCTTTTCACACAAAACAATGAGGGAGTGCTACCAGCTGTGAGGCAATACATGTATATCTTCAGGTTTTATTATTTTGAATTTCATTTTTTAATGGATTTTACCAGAACAAATATTATTCCTGCCAGCTTTAAAGGCTCTGAGGACAGACTGCTGGAAGGTGGCAGCAGGTTTTTTTTCAGGCACCAGCTATATTTTACCTTCTAATTTCCCCACTTTCCTCCACCTTTTCTTCTGTACAGACTTTTGTTTCTGAAAAGATATGAACAGGGACAGTTTGAGAATTTCCTTTTTACAAGTTAATTTCATGGCACTTAGCAGACAAAGTGAAGCAACTTAAATGTAAGCTTATTATTATAAGCAGCTTCAAGCACTTGTCATCCTGGTGACTTTTTTCTCCATGCCTGAAACCACAATCTATAAATAACTGGAGGAGGATGTGCAAAGTGTGGTTTCAATTCTGCATTTGAACTTGTATTTTTTTAAACTTAATTAGAACCATTTTATTGTCACTTCTCAGCCTCAACATATTTTATAAGGACTTTTCCAAAGCAAAATTATGCTCTAATAGCAGCCACCCACCTTGTACTTTTTAATAGTCAAGTTTGAATATTGACTAGTGGATCAGACTGCAAAACGCCATGTCCCACAAATATTTCATGTGTCCAGTCTACATGAAAGGTCCCCTGATCCCACCTTAAGATGCTTCTAAGGTGTTTTCCCACTCTCAATTGCTCTCACAGCCTGAAACTGAAAGTTTGCATAGAAACAACTCACACAAGAACCTTCAAAAGAGATTCCAGCTCCTGCTTTGCTGGCAGCAAAACCATATCCTGGCTGTTTAAAAAAAAATAGCAAGCAGCATAGAAGTTGGAATAGAGACAGTCCTTGGCACAGAGGTATCCTACTCAGGTCCCTCATGTTCGCTCTGCTATGCATACTCCAGAAAGCCCTTAGTTACCGCTAGTCTGTGTATTTTTTCTTCTACTGTCACTTCAGCTCCCCAACTGCTCTGGTTATCCCAGAGCCTGAAAATCTGGACCACTCTGAGGGTGCCTCAGTAATCTAGTTTTAAAGATCATATTCAAAAAGATTGGTGGCTAAGAGGCTGAGTCAACTTTATCAACACTAAAATGGTATTTTAACCTGAGATCTTTCTGGAAATGTAACTTGAAGTATCAGAATTAAGTAATAACGAATTAAATAATTTTTGCATTGAGAATAAAGATCTTCCCTTGTCTGCTTCAGTATTTCAGATACTATCTACCAGGTTAATCTGGGTTAGTGAAGGAAATTGCTACTTAAACAGCTTCAATGCATTCAAATTGACAGGTAGCATCCCTCATCCTCAAGGGAAGAGTGCAAACCCCAGCCTTGTTAATTTATTTTTTTAAGTATTTGTTTCCCACTCATATCATGTACATGGTTTCTGTTTGAACCTGCCTTTCCCTCATCCCTCTTCCTCATTAACTACATACTAAGGCAGACTTTAATTTGTACACTTGAGATTTAGGAATTAATTCTTTGTTAGAACTTTATGAAGATGCAGGATTTTTTGTATCACATGGCAAAAAATATTATGCAGTCCTTGTGGTAGGTGCACAACACCTTTAGCTCTGAAAGCATTATATAAGATGGAAAAGGGAACAGAGCTTAAAATTCACACTCCCTGGAAGCTTACTTAGTTTTAAAGGTTTCCCATCATGTGGTTGGAATTTGTGTGACTGTATTTGCCCCAGCCTTAAATTTTGCAGGGAGCTCTGGCTAACCAACTGATTACTTATTCACCTAACCTATACCAAGGGGTTTGTATCCCAGACAAATCTGGGTAAAGACAGTCATGCCAATGGGAAAACTCCCATTATCCCCCTGCCTCACAAACAAACAAACAAAACCAACCAAACAAAAACAAATTAACAAAACCAACCAAAACCCCAAACCAACCAAACAAAATTCCAACCAACCAAAAAACCTACCAAAGAGAGAAAAAATGCATAAGCACAAATACCTAAGCAAACTAGGGCTGCTCTCACTCTGCTGTGGATATTTGACACTGCGAGGGCAGGCAAGGCAGAGGGTCTTTCATATTTGGAAGTGGTAGAAAATAGACTGTAACTACGGAATTGCTTTTGCTCTGCTGAAAGTAAGTCATTAAAGTGCTGATGGACTTCAAAGGGTCTTAGCTCTTCACAGTCCATGTATCACTACTGCCTAGAAGGAAAGCATTCATGGGTTACAATGGACAGCCGCTGATCACTGCTTGCCATTGCCTGCCCGCCCCCTCCCTCACAGGGTGGCTCCACCTTCTTCATCCAGCAAAAACGGAAAGGAAACTGAAACCGATTGCAGTTTCCGCCAGCTGCTCTTTGAAAGCCGAGAGAAAAACAAGCAAGCTAAGCAAAATTAGCACATAATAATAATAATAATTATAGCACTGCATGCAGTGTTACTAATAGCTCAGAAAAAGCACATTTGGGGAAAAAGACTGAACAATTAGCTTTGGTCAGCTAAGCATATTTGTATTAATATATTTATGTGCATAAAACACACACACACACAACTTTCAATTTCTATTCTGTATTATATACGCATGACACAGCTTATACAAAGTATCCCAAAATTGTTACAGGACAGCCAGAGACAGAGTGAGCATAGACTCCAAAAAAGCAGAAAAGAAAACTGGAAGCTAAAGTTTGGGTTTACTTTTGTCAGCATGAAATTGCTGGAAGCTGTTCTATGTCCTTGACTGCATTCAGATCAGTGCTGGAATGCAGCCTATATCTCTTAAGCAAAAGGAAGTATTTTTAGACCTTCTAGAATGAAATAATAGGAGAAACAGGAATCAGGGAGCTAGAACCAAATTTGAAATTTCGACACCACATACGCCAATATCCAGCATTCCAGCATACAGAACTGGCCAATTCCATGGCATGGGAGGCAAGCCATGCTATCACAAAGCCTGCCAGAAAAATTCGTGTCCCATGTAGGAAGCATCAAAAAACCTGCAAACAAGCTGCTTGGGTGCTCAGCTCCATTCACAGGCTCTCTATAAAGTATTTCCACCTTTAAAGGTACACACCTTGAGCAACTGGAGAACAGGCACACAATAGACATAACATCATTTTAGTCAGGCTCCTTGTTACTTACTACTGCTCTTGCTGTCGTTGGTAGGCTGATGTTTGGCTGCTTTGTTCCTCTTCAGAAGTTGTCAGCTTCTGGGTGTTTTCAACCTTTTCTGTTTTGTTGTTGCTGTCCAAGGGGTAACCCTGAGAAGGAAATTGAGTACTGGAGCCAGCAGCCGTCCTGTTCTTGCCACCTTCCCTCCGTTCTCTAACCCCAGACATTGCTTTGGGAGTTCTTTGCCTTGTCAGAAATGAGTACTGCTGCTAAGACTAGGGAAAGATTCAAAACTTTGTAATCATCACAAACTGGTTTCATTTCCTTGTAAGCCCCACCCCTGCCTGGACTTCAAGCTGTCCAGAGTGCAGATACATGTACTGGTTTCTCAGTCATCCTCCAGCTGCAGCTTAAATTTGATCATCTCAATTACAGCACCTAGGCAGACAGGAGTCAAAGGGGGACAGCAAAGCGAATTTGTACTAATAAACCACAACTACATTTGTGCAGTCTTGGAATAGGCTGCTTCAGCACAAGCATGCTGAATGCCATATTTCTGACAGATTTTTACCCCAGGACATCAAATTTTCCTATGAGAGAGGGAATAACTCTCAGGGGTTTACTGGTTTCTATTTTGCACAAATGTACAAAAAAAGATAGAAACTAAAAACTAATCCTCAGATAAATCCTAAAGTAATGGTTCTACATAACTCCAATTCTGCCTTTCAGTTCTGCTCTATCAGAAAAATTCTTTACCTTAACTTTCCTAATTCTTCCTGAATAGAGGACAAATACATGATCCACTAATCAAAAACGCAGTTCCCTTCAGTGATCACATGTGGTACTGTATTTATGGGATCTGCATGGCTGGGATAACCAGCAACCTTCTCAAAACATTACCAAAATAAAGATGTTTGGCAACTTCTAACCTAAGAAAAAAAGAACTAGTAATGCTACTTCAAGTTAATGCAGCAGATCAGGGAAATCCAGTTCCATATATAGAGGTCTTGTCGGTTTTTGTCCTCAGCTGACCAAGCTGCACTAAAAACACATTGCTGAAGGGATGATTGTGTGGCTAGGTTTTTTGACTGTCCAGACTGTATACGTCTTACAGTACACTCCGTGTATACATGGAAAGCCACAGGCTGCCAGGTGATTGTTGGGTTACTGTATGGGAGTCCATCACCAGCAGCACACCTCCCACAGCTGCCATGTCCAGAAGGAAGCCTCTCCTAGGGCTGTCCCATGGAGCAGTCTCAATAGTCTCTCCCTCCCACAATCCTTCCTAACACACTCTGCAGCAGGGACAATCTTCATTTGTACACAAAAGATTATGCAGACACTCGTAAGTGCAATGTCAGTGTGTTTTAAAGAGATAAAGCATTGCATAGCCCCTTGCACCACTTCTCTTCACAAATATTATATACATTTCATGGGGATCGGAGACTGGAAGAGTCCCATGATAGCTGAAATCCACTAAGAGAAGTGGTTCATACACATGCAAATAAGCCACGCCCACTGCACCACCCCCTCAGCCCTGGAGCACTTGGGGGTGTTCCTGCCACCTCCCCGTGCCATGTGATGGGACAGGGGAGCAAAGAGGGGTCTTCTCTGCCCCACCTTGGCACGGTGGGCAGGGACAGGGGAGTGAAGGGAAGTGTCGTCGCTGTGCCGTGGGGAAGCTCCCATGCCCCTGTGCCCTCCCCCAGTGCAGCAGGCATGCCTTTGTGGGGGTGCCCCGGGATTGCACTGGGGGACAGAGGCAGCCCAGCACCACCTCACGACTCCGCCAAGTCCCTGTCCCTCCATGGCCCTGGGCCGAGCAGCTGGAATAAACCATTGACACTGTGTTGTAAAGCTTCCTACCATGTACTCATCTCCAAAACTCATAAGGGAGGGAACTCTGGGTGGTCCCTGAGCGAGCGAGAGGCACCATTCCCCCAACCCCTGGTGTGGACTGGTCCCGCCCCCTGGCATGGCAAAGGCACTCACTGCACATGTGTGGCCATGCCGTGCTCATGTGACATGGAGAAACTCCATGATCGACCGAGGGAAGACAAAGATGTCTTTGTGGGGAAAAAACCATGAAGAATTGAAACTGCAAACTTTGAGCCAGAAAGAACTGAGGGATTACTGTAGACACAGAGAAACCCCACATATTCACAGTTCGCATATTCGCGTATTCAATTAGTCATGCTTGTATTTTCAGCGAGTTGTGCGACCGCATATGCATGGGCATAATGTAACAGACCCGGATTCCATGGCCAGAAGGCACTAAAAGGTGCTTCCTCTGCTTTAATGAGGCGCGACAGTGCAAGCCAGGGCTCCCAGGACTGCCCTCCAGACATAATTAGTGGAAGGTGGTGTGGATATAGGCAGGGGTTAATTGAATATTCATGGGTTCGGTATCTTCACGGTTTGCATAATTCACAGGACCTGCCCAGACCTGTCCCCCTGTGACTTCTGGGAGCGCTCTGTATATACATATATGTGTACATAAATATAATGTAGAAGATGCTGGCAAATGAAAGCAAGCATCAATCTTATTCCCTTACATAGGAGTTCAGGGTCAATACAGGAGATGCAGAGGCACTAGAAGTAGCACAAAAGTTATACAAAATCATGTCTGATGACTGCAAAGATTTGTAGGACAACAGCTGTGCCTACAGACACCCTATCTGGTAAAAATGCAGCTTTGACATCTGGAGTCTTCTTATCTAAGTAGATTGATGTCTTAATAATTCATATTCAATTACAAAAATTGATTATAATTAATGTGGCCACTGCTGCTGTGCCTTCAATCCTACAATGATATGTACAAATCAGATCTAATATCTTTTTCCTGATGAATTTTTGAAACCCTTGGCTGAAAACAGTAACTGCATAATTTAATACTTTACATCTATATTGCTTAAAAAAAAAGAGGGATGCAAAATGAACACAAGCACCAGAAGCTTGATCACTTCCATGCTTCAATGTTTGTTTATTTCATAGCTCTGTTGTGGACATTCCAAACTAACTCTCTCCAGGACAATATCCAGGCCTGGCTGTAAGGATAGTTCATGCCAGACATGACCCCTAGAAATTCAATATTAACAGCTGTACCAGATTTAACTTTCACCAATCTCAACATCTCTCCAATACTGTCCCAGAAACCTCTGCATCTCAAACACATCCCATGTGCCTCTGTGTGTTACTCCACAGTGTATTCATCAGCCCTTCAGTTTCAGCTACATACTAAAACAAAACACTTAACGGACGCAACTCATCCCTCATATTGCTTCAGATATATGTATTGAGCTGAAATATCCCCCCATCCCCAAAAATTAAGTTCTAGAGTCACGCAGGACAACTTAAGGCTCTCACTTAATTCTTACTTGGAATTTAAGTAGTAAGGACATGAATATTGTCTCCACTAGCATCAACCTTAGGTACCCTTAGACTAGTGGATGCTTGTCTGGGCAGCATATATATGAATAAATCTGTGCTAGCCGGATTTAGGAAAAAGCATCAGCCCTATTTTACTTAGTGTTGTAGATACCAAATAGATGCTAAACTATCAGAAAAGCCAATGTATTCAGTGTTCTGAAATATGCAAACCCCACCAAATCTCAACCCTTCCCATATCCTCCATAAGAATTTTAATTCAGTACTTACATTTTTCTAGGCCCACTAAATACTGGCTACCTATTCTATTGGATGGCTTATATTTATACTTATCTTACATTCCTAACTGGGCCTGATGCTGTGATGCGTTGGTCCTTGCTAGCAAGTGAGCACCCAGCTATTGGCTCCCTGCCTCCCTCGCTCCCTCCCTTCCTGCCAGTGGGACAGAGGAGAAAACAGGAAAATGAGTGAGAAAATGAAGCTTTTATTTTTCTGTAAAGCTCTGTTGCCTCCAGCTATTAACAACAGTTTTTTCTTTTGTTTTGTGGGAGATAGAAAGATAAAAAATGCTTGTTCTTTTACTTCGAGAAAATCCTTCAGTGGACAAGAAATATCAAGAATCTCCATATTCCCACCTTCACCTGTGTTCTTCATGAAATTGCAATGCATAATAAATCAAAATAGCTTCCATAGAGGAACCTTTATTTCCAACTCAGTGGCGCCATGAACTAAAGTCGGCCCTCTTGGACTTCATGCCCCCACATCGCAGCTTCACATCTTAGTGGCATGATTTTTCAGCGATGGAGGCCCCTTTTCACAACTGTGTATGCGCAACCTGGCAGGTATGAATATTCAATTAGGCAATCATGAATATGCAAATCAACCCAGCCGCTCTGCTTGTGCTGTCTTGGCCGCAGCTGTGCTCGCCCCGTCCCACCTGTGGCAGCTCTGCCGCTTCCCCAGCCCCCTAGCATGGCCACTGCGGCAACCGATACACAGCAACACAGTGCTGAAACAGCACCGCGGAGCTGCCTGAGGGTGGGGGCAAATTTGCATATTAATGAGCTGCCATTCAGCACAGAAGTAGGGCTTCGTGGAACCCGATTAAGACTGCGGGTCTGCGGTATAGGAGACCCAACTGCATATCAAAACTGAGAGGTATCAGAGATCCTTTATCACTGTAAAGGATACTCAGAATCCCAGTCAGCCATGTCATAATTTCTTTGGGAATGTTAGATAGGATAAAACTCTCCTCTTGGACAGAAATATTATTTAAAACTCCATAAAATTGGAGCAATGTCATGTCTCCTATCTTTCCTTCCCTGAAAACACTTGTTCATTCTTCATTATTTCACTGTCGATTTACAGATTTTAAGGTTTTGTATTTTTATGTTTTCTTTCCACAACCATATATACATCTCACTAAAAGCTGAGACTTTTGTTTTATCTAAGGGGACTGGAAGCCTAAAGCCTGAAGAAAAACATCAAACTGCAGGAGACCTTTGAAAAGGCAGCCAGGATGGCCAAGCTTTCCTACAGCCCACTCTCTACTTTTCCCAGGAGTCAGCAAGTGGTACCAGAAGGCCTTGATCACTGGAAAACTGCTTTTTCTTCTGCTGTCAGCACTAAAATACTTAGCCCAACAGGTGAATATGATGCTCAAGAGTTCAAATACAAAGTTTTTTTCCCCAGGATATTTTGGCTAAATAGGTAAGACACACAGCTGAATATACTACAGAGCATATACATGTAACTGATCATTGGCAACGCATCCCTATATTTTAGGGCAATGACAAACAATGACAAATATACCTAGAGGCATATCTGTAATTGGCACTGCATACAGAGATTTTAAACCATGATGGCAAAATAAAAATTGAATTTTTAGAGATGCATTTTACATTACCAAGGTCTTTCTGTCTGAGTATTCTGCCTTGCTGTACAATTAGTTGTGAACAGAAAACCTTAAACTAGACAAGAATTGTTCACCTTGACCTTTAAAATACTTGATCGGAAACATGCCTATGGCAAGCAAAATATCTGAATTCACTGTATACCAAACCCACAAAACATTAATATGAATGAAAGCTGTAGTGTCATTTTTAGTTTTGTGCAGTTGACAGAAAATATTTCATTAGGGGGAAGTTTGCTGTGTTGTGAGGACATTGCATTCTGCAGGGTTATAGCACTAATTGTTACAGCTCAGGATGCTGGAGGACAGAAATTTCTCTGCTCCCTGGAGAGGCAGTCCCAGAAGGAGGGTAGAATGTCAACATTTGGCCAAGATTTATTCTTGTTTAGATTTAGGGCTGAAATTTGTCAGGTTCAGCAGAAAGAACACCATGTGTGTGTGTATGTGTTGGGTAATCTATTTAGGAAATGTAAAATGCTGCACATACTTCCCATTTTATTGCAAAAAGCTGAAATTGACGGTACCTGTCAAAAGCTATCATCTTCCACTCTCTAAAAGAAAATTGACCCTATAGTATCCTTCAGCATTATAGCTGGTCCACCTCTCCTTTGGTTAATAATACTTCAGAAAATGGAACTGGAGATTGAAAATCTAATTGACCTGATGTCCTGAACTTGCTGTATTGAGGTCCAAAAGCAGTTCCTGAAAATTATTGCTACATTTTAGGAGTATTCTTATGTCTTGAGAGTGCTATGCATATCTATATTGCTATATAAATAATACTAAATAATAAAGCAGGACTATTTTAGAGGTCTGATGTTATAGCAACAATCAAGACTACAAATGAATGCTTTATCCTATTAAAAATGCCTGAGACAAATCTATTGTAAAAGGCAAAATTAAAGGTAAATACACGAATGCTATCAGAAACAAAGAACACTAAAAGCTATTGCTCCAGCATTGTGTTTAGAAGAAAAAAAATCCTTGAGAAGTTTGGAAGTATTAAAATAGCATGTGTAAGATTCCTGAATAGATCTTTTTCTTAACAGTTTTTAAAGCAGAAGAAATTTACTTATCTACAAAAGATACCCGAGTCTTTTCATATACATATCATCTTCTTCAAGGAATAATTGTACTCTTGTAATTCTTGAAGGCCATGATCAGTTCCCTTTTAGGATTTTAGATAATATTCTACCTTGTAGTACCAGTCAACCAAAGATATCATACAGACAATTATTACAGTATCTACATTCTTTATAGTCTAATTTTTCTGAATTCATTACCTAAAGAAATTAGTATAAGGGCATAGCTCATGCCCCTTTTTGCTTTTACAGTATATTTTTGGTAATTGAATATACAAATGCTTGTAGAATAGATTAACTCTTCCAACCTCTAATCCTGGTGCAGTGGCTGGGAAGATTTATTCATTACTCATTTGTATGTACATGACAATTCAGCAAGACTCAAGTACTGACTTTAGCAGTTTTATATGATATGGCTCATGATTTCTATGATAACTCTCAATTATTCTCTCTCCTCTGCCTGACCTCAGAAACTTCAGTTTTTAACAGGCAACTTTGGTCCTTGCTGTTCTAATTACACTGGTCAGATGCTACATTTACAGGTACTTTGGAAATTCTCAGTGGTGAAAGGTAAATCCAACAGAGACAAACACACACACACATACACCCCCCCCC
>WEKX01026003.1:205987-246232 GCA_013390025.1 Pitta sordida
TTATCAATTTCCCAAGATTTAATCTGGTATCTGTTTCTAGGTTCTCCTTCACTCCTGACAGAGATTCTTGCCAGCAGTGATCCTGACTCCAACATGGAATACTGCAGCACAGACTGTTTAGGAAAGTAATTTATAGGAAAAGTATGTAGACAATTAACTTAAATGGCATAACAAATCTGGACAACATTGCTACGCATTAATAGTGACAATATGCTGGAACATACTAGTGTTTAGTATTAAATTAAACAGTAATGGACAGATTGTCTCTACCAGCAGCATCCTGTGCATAACAGAGGACACAGCTGTGGCATGCTGAGAGGAGCTTTGGGAGAGAACCATAACCAAAGACTCAGCTGCTTTAATTCCTCATCTCCTTGCTTCCAAGGGAAACAACGTATAGTCTTTCCTTCCTGGCAAAAGATATATTTTCCTTGTGTTGATTATCTGGTTTGCTCTGCTTAATCAATAAGCTTCCTGAAGCTCACTGTCCAGAAAGCAGCAGTAGTAGTAGCAGCAGCAGCAGCATGGGTGGTGATATGAGGAAGACTTTCAGGGGCCTGTTTTCTATCTCACAGCTTGTCTAAATGTATTTGGATGGACCATAGTACAGTGCAGTGTCTTTAAAAGCAAAATTTTGGTGCCCTGACAATGACATGTTTCCTGAGAACACTGATTATAACTTCCTTGAAAAGGTGATTAAGAGCTGATAAGGGGAGATGGTCTTTTAATTCTGATACTTACAAATGGGGAAGGATTTGGCTGCTGCGACCATGGAAGAGTAGTATGTATTGGGGCAAAATAGCAGAATCACAACTCTGGATTAGTGAGAGCAGACTTTGACCTGTTCAGGGGTCTCAGGGATTAGCTGGGAAAATTAAGGAAGAGACCCTTCTTTTTTAATAAGTCACATGCTGGTCTGCATTATTTCTATTCAAAGAAATGAACAGAAAATGATTACTTGAGGACATTTTTATTGATTTTAAAATAGGCTTTAAGTTTCCAAGAAGTCCAATTCCACTGAAGGTTTAAAAAAATCAGCCATATATGACTGTATGTTGCATGTCCAACAAAGAAGTAAAAATGAATGCATTTCCTGACAAAGGGATCATCACACAACTTCGAATGACTTCCGTACTCTAGAAAGTTCAAATTTCACATCTGTTTAAGGTTAATGAAATGCTGTATGTGGTCAAGTCACCTTCATGGTGCTTTAAAAAGATACAGAGATGCTCAGAAGAGCAATCATTATTTCAAATAAGAGTTAAGAAGAGCAATTCTTTTTGTCCAGTCACAGCGCTTAGCAATCCGCAGATGATGCAATTCCATGGCCAGCACTACCAGGTGGAAGAGAAGAAAAACCAGCCCAAGGGAAAAGCTGTTCGGCTGCTGTACTGGCTCCCTCTCAAAATCCTGCATTCAAGAGATGGACATGAATGACTTCCGTGCGGCCTGAGCGTTTTGCCACCTCCTTATCGTTTTATCGGTTTTTTTTAATGCATGAATTATCTCTTACCCCTTCATCCCACCCCTCCCCGCTTTGTTCCCGGGATGTACCGCGCCAATGTTAGCCCCGCCCCTCGCGCATCGCAGTCCGTCCTGCTGCGCGGTTTGTCCCTCCCGCAGACCCGTAGCGGCCTCCCCTCGCCGCTCCGCCATGGCTGGTGCCGAGGGCCTGCGCTACGCCGAGTACGTCCGGGCCCCTACGGGCGCCGGCAAGGGCCAAGCTCAGTTGGACCGCGGGCCGGTGAGCGCACGGCGGGAGGCGCTGCCGCCGCTTCCCCCCAGGGCCCCGCGCTCTCGGGACGGCGGGGAGCGGATGGCGCTGCCCAGAATACGTGTTCCCCGGGCTGGGCAGGGAGGGTGGCGCGGTGGTGCCCGGGGACAGCGTGGGGGACGCGGGGGACGGCCCAGCCCCGAGGGGAGGCAGCGAGCGGGGCTCCCGAATGCTCGTGGTCCGCAGAAGTGACAAAAGTCAGAGGGTCCGCGAACAGTCGGACAATTTTATTAGTAAATTGCACCCTCTCGGCGTGGAAATCGATGGTGTTAGTCGCTGGCGTGGCACATAAACACGGAGCAGTGGATTTTGGATACAGGGATGGGGTGAAAAGGAAGAGAGAAAGAAAAAGATGAAGAGAGGGAGACAGAAAGAAATGAAAGAGGAGAAATAAGAGAAGAGAGATAAAAAGAGGTCACCGGTCCTGGTTCTAGTGTTGGTCCAGCTGATGGGGTGTTCATGGTGCTGGGGTTACCCCCTGGGCTTGGTGGGGGTACTTTTTGATGGACAGGTTTCCCCACGCTGAAGACACGTTTCTTGTTTTTTATGGGAATTAGTTGTCATGCACTTACCAAGTCCATTCTTCCAGATCTTTCTGGAAACAGGTTGGAGGGCTTCAGGGGCCCTTGCATGGTGTTGACCCCCCTACAGTCCATGCCCATTCCTTGTGCTTGTGCTGTGCTGTGTGTGTCACAGAATCACAGAGTATCCTGAGTTGGAAGGCACCCACAGGGATCATCGAGTCCAACTCTTATACAATACCACTGCCTCCCTGGCAGGAGTGGAACCCCTGGTCTCCCACGTGAGAGGTAGGGACACTCGTCACTGTACTGAAGTGGATATCTCCAGGAACTAAAACAAGAATGTTTGTCCCAGAAAGGTGCTGCCCTACCTCCCCAAGTCTTCCTTCTCCATCCGCATCATGTTGTTTCCCACAGTGTTTTAACACGAACAATCCTTGGTTAATACCAACAATGCTTGTCTGTCACTACCCACAGCCCTTGGCTGTCGGTGTTTGAGACATAGACATTGGCCCCTTGTCTTTTGGGATTTTGCAGCAGGGTATATGGGAGCACTTCAGCCCTGGCATTTGCAGGTGTGAGCAAACAAGGCTGAAAATTTTGTTCTCCTGCCATGGAGATACCTGTGGTGTTTTCACCCACTGCACAAGTGTTCTTATTGCAGGCGGGTTTGAGTGTTGGTGGTTCCCTAGAGCTCTGCTTCAAAAGTAATTCTTACCTGGTACTTTGCCATGGGGCAGAGTCTGGTTTAGTCTGGAGTGGTAAGGTCCAGATACTGAGCTAGGTCTTTAGAGGATAGAATCTGGATTACTGTAGTTTTCTATTGAAATGTGTCTTTTAGCCAGACGTTTTAGTCGCGAATGCAATGGTTTTTAGGCATATCTACATTGTAAACAGAATCACAGAATTTACTAGGTTGGAAAAGACCTTTGAGATCATCAAGTCCAACCTGTTACCCAGCACCATCTCATCGACTAAAGTGTTGGCACACAGTTGGCAGTGGAAGCGATTTCAGAGTTTCTCTGGATGGTGTTATTTAGATGATGGAAGAAAGAACAGCATACATGCTTAATGTGTTCACAGCTAAGGAATTCAGAAGCAAGTCAAGTTGTTTATAAATAAGTTCTCAAATTTTGCTGGAGAGAAATAAACCATAGTGCTGTGCATCTCTCCTCTGACACTCTGCAGAGCGATGAGACCTTCTTGCCATGGTGGAAGGAAGCAGGAGTAGAAGCAGAGTCAACAGCAGACTCCATCTCTTAGGGCTGCAAAAGCTCTGTTGAATATCCTACCCTGAATCTCCGTTGTGAGTTGTCCAGCTGAATTGTTCATGGTCACCTTTACTCTTGTAGTTGTCTTACAAAAGCATTTGGAGGGATGGAAGAATAACAGTGGAAGCACAAAGTCTGTTCTCAAAGATACCAGCAAGAGGGCATTGTTAATACATACTCTAGAAGATTAATTTGAGCACCTTGTGGTGATACTTTTGTTAGTGAATCTGTTTGCTCTGGTACAATTTCCTATGAAAAACTCAGGAACTGTGGTCATAGCTTTGTATACAAATCAAAAAAGCTGCTGTAAAATCTGTTACACAAATTGACGTAAGAATTGTGTCGATATGGAAAACAGCATCTAGCTGAAATTACTTTTAATTCACTGTTGGAAAGCAAATTAAATTTCACAGGAAGGTAAGACTGGAAGGAAAACATTAGAGTATGAAATCAAATTGGTTGCAGATAGTTTGTAATATAGTCCCGCTTCAAAATGTTTCTGGCTCCATATAGCATTAATTAGGTGGTTTGCTCCAAAGCATTATTCTGGCTTCCATACCAAACAATGATTTATTCCAAGTTAAGAATTTTTATTTGAGGGAAAAATCTAATTTCAGAAGTATTTTTGTTTGCTTGTTTAGTATACTTGGGTATCCTACTTCTTAGCAGTGTAGAGCACTAAAAAAACCACAACAAATCAAACCTTCTTAAAATGAAATTTTTAGATAAGCAACTTATGCTTGGTTATTTATTTAAATCTAAGTCCATAATTCCTATTCTGCTGCTCCATGACTAAGCATGGATTAATTACAAAATGCCATCCAACCCATGACATCAATTTATCACTTTCTCTGTGCTTTTTGTTCTATTGTACTGTTGCCTTCCAAGGCAGAACACTGTAGACCTCTTGCTATGTGTCTAAAAGCAAAGTTAGGAGGAGAACAAATTATAGTAATTTTCGTTTGACCAAGAAGGGTGTTTTCACTGATTGTGGTAGATGAACCCATGTGTAAAAATCAAAATTCTGTGTAAGCAGATATGTTGTAACATTCCTAAAGGTGACTCTTGCAGATGTACTAAATTTGTGCTGAATTTTAAAATGACACCTTTGAAATTCTCATTTTGTTTCTAAGTAGTGCTAACAACTACATAAGTCATTATGTTTTTTAAGTGTGATTAAGCTGGCAGAGCACTGTGTATTGGAGATTTGCAAAAATAGTATCTCATTCTTCCCTTTTGCTTCTGCTAAAAAGTTAAGACTACTGTAAAATTAAGTATTAAAGGATTAGGCAGCAGATCTCTGTATGCCAACAGTATGTGAGGTATACCTCTGAACATTCTGTGTGTTAATTAGGATGCTTTACCCTATCTTCTTTGCCAAATGCTTGTATAAATCAGATCTTGCTGTTGCCTTTCTAACGCTTGTGTTTTCTTACATGCATTTCTGAAAAGAATTTTAAAAATTCAGGTTTTGCAGATTTAGCATAACTATTAGCTTTCTTTGTCTAAGAGGGTTTATTACTGAAAACCGAGCTATGTAGTAAAATTAAAATACTGAGATCAGCAGGATAGTGTGGGATTGATGACTAACCTTTGGGAGCTGATTCGCTGAATAAAGAAAGGGACAAATGTTGCTTTTTAATCTTTTATTTCTTTATTTTTCCCTTTTGGATATTAACAGAATGCTTTCATTTAAAACCCACATCTTGGAAGTTTCTTAATGGCATTTTTGGAGGGGAAGGGAAGGTCAATTCTGTCATAATTGAAAGTCAGTGTGTATGTATTTATTTATTTATCCCCTATGAGTGTGAAATAAAGTGCAATTTCAAGCAATAGGAGACAAAAATGATTGTGATGTTAGTTGTATTAGCATGCTGTAAATGAACTGCTGCTTTCCACAGTGATAACGAGTTGCTTTCATTTAATATTGACGTTAAAGGAGTGCATTTCATTAAACCCTTGAACTTTACAGTTCAAAGATCCAGGCCAGCCTTGACTGATTCTTTTAAATACAGAACTAAGTGAGCATGGAAAAGTAAACTGAGTCAAGCTGAACTTAATGGTTCTACTGGTTAGTATTTGAATTTGCCACTAATTTTATGAGAGTCTGTGTCAGTAAAAGACAAACCATTCAATCTCTCTTAAGTCTATTCTAATTCCGCTTTTATCCCGTGGATGGAGATAGGATATGTTCACACTGTAACAAACATTCAAGATGCTTTGTATGACAAGTTATCACTTCTTTGCTACTATGTGGCAAGTGACTCTTCACTAACCTGCTCATAATGCAGATAATTACTGATACCTTCACAGTTTCACGCAGTTGAACGGCGACTTTCCAGCCAAAATTCATAGGATCATGAGTTAGAAGGGACCCACAAGGATCAACACGCCCAACTCTGAAGTGAATGGGCCATACAGGGATCAAACTCCCAACCTTGGCATTACTGGCATTGTGCTCCAACCAACTGAGCTAATCCAGGGGTAATAAGACAATTACCTTAAACCGGTATTTCTCAGGTGGCTTTACCTCACTTCAGAATGTGGCCAGTCTTTCATGCTTCTCTGGCTTGAGCT
Organism: Pitta sordida; assembly: GCA_013390025.1. Taxonomy (NCBI): domain Eukaryota; kingdom Metazoa; phylum Chordata; class Aves; order Passeriformes; family Pittidae; genus Pitta; species Pitta sordida. The sequence goes on from WEKX01026003.1 coordinate 212,131, forward strand.
TTGTGTCACTTGTACAGAGTTTTCTGTCTTGTCTTCATTTTCCTCTTTATCCCTCATCCTGCTCCTAGAGATTTTAATAATGCATTGCAGCAGACATGGCTGCTTCTGTCAAAGGTCTCTACACTGGGCTTCCGCATTACTGTGCAAAACCACACTATTTCTGCACTAAACTGACTGAATCTTGGTATTTTCTATTTGCCCGTTCTCTGTGCTTGTTCTTACCTTCATGAAGTGTCTGCTCCTAATGCCTCATTCCCGGCTTGCGGATCATGTGGGTAACTGCTGACTTAAACCTGGCTAAGCAAGTATGGCTTAATTTAGACAAGCACAGACTAATAAATATTTTAATTTTTTTTTGCCAGTGTGATCTATTTCACACATTGTTGAGCTCTTAATTGACTGTAACCACTTAGTAAAAGATTTGTACTGTCACTGAGTAAGTCAAGAAAGTTCTCTTGCATATTAATCCATGGTCACAAATCACAGAACAGAATAATATAGAATTGCTGTAGGGGTATGATATTTTCAGAAATGTGGTTGTTTGTGTTTCATGTCTATACAGAGGAATTAATAGGATTTTTTTTTAAAGTTTGAATACTGATAGCCTGGGAAAACTGATTTGTGAGAAGAAATGAAAAGAGTTTTAGTTTAGTGATTTGAACTGTATGCTTCACTGTTTTACATCTTACACCATTTAGTAACATGCTTAAGTTTTTTCATGGTCTAAAGATTGAGGGAAATTTGGTGGAACTGAAAGAAACAACAGACATAAAACTACTACATTATTTTTATGTTCAGAAATGAATGCTAATATGGAGACTGAAGAGTACACTGAAATGGAAGAGTTTGATTACTAAAACAGGATAGACAGGCAGATTTTTAAGGCTAGAATTCCCTCAGTCTTAACCCTGGAGCTTCAGTTTCAATATCTTCAGTAGGTCTCTTTTTTTCCCTAATAGAAATCTCTAAGTAATTGCAGTCTTACGTTATGCAAAGACATATCTAGGACAGCCCCCTCAGGTAGGTGGGAGGAAGGAATTTAGTTAAAATCTGTAGGATCCTAAAGCTAGATACAGAGGAATACAGTTAATTCTGGATGAGCTCAGAGCAGGCTGCAACTTCCTCTGTCCTAAACTTAGTGCTACAGGCAGCAGTCACAGCCATTTGTCTTCAGAGCCAAAGCTGTAAGGGCCACAGGGTGAGATGGCAGTGCCTACACCTTGTACAGCTGCCTGTTTGTAGAGAAAGTTGTCAACCCATGTTTTAGCCACTACTAAGCCAACTCTGGAAAGGCCTTAGAAACAGTATTTCCTAATTTACTCTACTCCCACTCTGTCTAGAAATGAGATTGGGTACAATTGAAGACAGAATTTTAGCCCCAGGAATCTTAACAGCAAAGGCAACTTGGCTCCAGATCCAGTTATTAGGGCACTTCCATTGAAGTTTGAGCTTAAAGTCCTTCTGTGAGACTTGTTTGTACAAAATGTATAAACCAGTTATTGGATAATTGCGGAAGTAAGTCATATACAGAAGAGACATCTGGTGATAAAAGCATTTCACTGTCATTATGTTTTGAATTCAAGATAAACAAGCCTAATCCAATTTCTCAAGTTTCCTGGGGAAAAATTCAAGGCACTATTGAACTGTCACAAGACAGGTAATGCCACATATGACAATTTCATTTGTTTCAAAGATTATATGTAGGCTTTTCAGAAACGGAGAGCTTCTTACCCTTCATGATCCTGCAAACATGAGAAGTCAGTCCCTTCCTTACTTTATACCTTTCATCAGGTTCTTGATCAACATGGGATACTTCTTGATGTCCTTCTTGAGGTACCTGTCTTTTTTCAAGCCCTGTGTAGGAAAATACATTCCTGATGCTGGAGTTTTGAGTTATCTCCTCATTTTTTGTAATAAACGAATGCCTTCTGTTATGTACTGTGTTGAACTAGTTTGCACAAGTAATTTCAAGTAATCTCGAATAGTTGTCTGCATTGTGGTTTTATCACCCCATGCTACGAGCTGATTTCAGTGTATGTTCACTGATTTGCTAGTGGGTAGTTCCAAGGTAAAACTGACATGTTGACATGGGTTAATGGGACTGAACTATAAAAATCTAATGTAGCCTGAGGAAAACAGAACTTACTTTCAGCTTTCGTGTAAATTATATATGAAATGTGCCTATCAGATGTCAGAAATACTTGTTAAAGTAAAAGGTACATGTATATCAAATTAGAGTTTGCTTGTAATTCTGGTTTCTGTTTTTCTACTTTAGGCCAGAACTATGATAGCGGTTGGACTTGGTGTTGCTACTGTTGCATTTGCAGGTAAGCTGAATTAGCAGCTGAGTGTGGAACTGTCATTTGTGAGCTGCTATTTCAGTAAGGGTTAATGAAGTTTTTATGAATGTAAAGAGTGGAAAATTGAAAGGTTGATGGAGAATATTAGGAAGAATTTTGTCCAGTTATGTTCCTGTCCCTTCAAAGTCATATTTTCCAAAATTCTTTCTGAAAAGAGGAGAAAACTGGACAAAGTCATTTTATGGACAGCAGCTAAAAGGTTCCATCTTTTTGTCTTTAAAATGTAAGGCGTAAAGTTTACTTTATTTACTTAATAACACATTGCAATGTGGATGCTCTTTATAGAGAAGAATGCAACAAGATCTTGTGAAGGTGATGCTTGACAAATTCAAATAGAGGAAAATAGGAGGTTTTGGTGACTACAGTGATTTATCATACTAAACTGTACAGTACATTGTTTATTACAGGAAATCTTTGCATCTGGACAGTATGTTAGGCTGAAAAATAGGTTTCAATCTGAACGCAGGGCATTAGTTTAACATGATTTATACCCTGGGTTACTTGGTCTCGGTAACTGTCCATTCTGGCTTTGAAATACACAAATCGATTTCTGCTATTTTCAGCATACAGAAGTAACCATGGTTGGCTATGTGCAAGTGCACGCAGCAAGAGAAAATATAATAGATGAACGAGTTGCACGAAACTTCAACAGGTGTTTGGTGGGTACAGTTGTTGTGATTGGAAGGAAAGACAAGAAATTTTGGTGATTTACATCAATTAAGCAGTTGGCTTGTGTGTTTTAATATAAGCAGAAGAGGAATGTTCATAGCATTTATTCTGCTGGTTGAGCTGAAGAATTAATAGTAACTGACAAAATTAGAGGAAAGTGAGGTAACAGAGCCACATTTTATAGCAAGTTTTTCTATTGAGTGTAAGAGTAAGTTACACTGCTAATGAATAGTTAATCAAAACCTAATTGGGAAGACAGGAGCTGGGGAGCTGCCGCCACATCCGCTCCGCTAGGAGTGGAGCCACCGTGGTGGCTGTGCGGGTAGTTTTGCATATACATAACTGCCTAATTGAATATTCATGTGTGCCAGGTCATGCATGCGCACTTCCGAAAAGAGGCCTCCTTCATCACTAAAAACATCACGCCACTAAGATGTGAAACCGCAATATGGGGGATGCGAAGTGGAAGAGGGCTGACTGTACTTACAAAGTGTGTGATTAAGCATACAACATCACAATGAAAAGCATGTACAGCGAGCCCCCGCGTATTCGCGACCCGCTTTGCGAGCTTCAGTATTTGCTGGTGGTTTTCCCACGAGTTGTGCAACCTCGACGCATGCGCAGAAGATGCTGCGACCTCAGTCTGATCGGTGGCCAGTCCCACCGCTCGCGGGGACAAGCTGCACCGTGTCTCCGCGGCGACAAGCCGCGCCCTCGCGGGGACACGGCGTGGTGCTCGCCACTCGACCTCCGCCCTGGCGGAGCACAGCCAGACATTTGAAACAAACCCTGCTCTCAGGACCGTCCTCCAAACCTTATATGGGGAGGGGGCGTGGCTACGGGCATGGCAAACTTGACTACTTTGTGCGTTCGCTATCTTTGCAAATTTCACAACTCGCAGGAGGCGGACCAGACCCAACAGCCCGCGAGTAACAGGGGTTCACTATAGTACGTAGATATCTTTTGTTTGAAGACATAACCTTTGAACAGCATTTATTAAGTATATCCAAAGCTAATGTTTCAAGCTGCTCTTTTTCTTAAAGTTCACAAGGCAGATACCTTCATTTATATGGAAACGTATTTAAGTATATTTATTTAGTGAGTTAAATAGTGGGAAAACACAATGGATCTTTGCAGTCCATGACTAGGTTTTTAGATGAAGTATACTAAAATTCTTCTCCTTCCTCTCCCAATATTTTGTGGGGTGTTTTAAACTAAAATTCTTTCTGCTGTAAACTGATGTACATAAGTTGGAGTTAGGGTTTTTTCGTTTTAGTGAATATTGATTACACAGTAATCCCTTGATACGTTGTGATTCACCATTTGCGGCTTCAATACGTCGCGATTTTTTCCCCACAGCTTTGCCATATTTACCGCCTTTACCGTATTTACTGCATTTGCTGTGTTTACCGTATTTACCACTACTTCGTGGATTTCGCTTATTGTGGCATCTTTCTGGAAGCGATGCCCTGCGAAATTCAAGGGATTACTGTAATTTCATTTAACTTCATCTTTCTCAGGTCGTTATGCTTTCCACCTTTGGAAACCATTGGAGCAAGCATTTACAGAGACAGCAAAGAGGCTATCAACTTCTGTAAGTTTAGAGATTACTTTACGCTAAATTTATGAAAGGAGACACTTTATGTTAAATACAGTAAATGCCACATAGTTTATTTTTTACCCAGGATAGGGCTGCTGTAAGTTCTGTTGTACTGTCTGTGGTATTTTAAATCCCTGCAGATGAAGCTGTATCAAAAGACATTTGTGAGTTTGATAAACTGTTCTAATTTTTCTGTCTATGTTCCTTGTTTTGGAACCCTTCACTAATAAGTGCATGATAAATTGTGGAAGTGTGCTGTGAGAAAATTGCTAATTCCTGAAGATTGCAAAGAGATTTCATGCAGTTTCATTTCAAGAGGCTAAAAGGGAAAGAATTTAGTCTTTTAGATACAGTGTTAAAAATCAAGAAGGAAAACTGATAAACTTCTAGGAAAGGTTGCCATGGAAATGGGAGAACTCGTGTTCTGGTTCACATATCAGTTGTCTTTTTTTTTTTCCCCAGCTAATTTGAACTTTTAACCAAATTTTTGTTACTTGATTTTGCCCTATATATTAAAAAAATACAATATTAAGGTAAGAAGTCAAGAGGTAGAGTATTGTGAGAGGAGCATATGCAGGGAATATTTGAGACCATTTACTTTTTGTTTCAGTGGCTATGTTTTCCTCTGGTAAATAAATACATATGTTCCATTCCCATTTGATTAAAGTGATTCTCAATGATATAGATGTCTGCTTGTGACAGGGTTTTCTGTCAGAGTTTGTAGTCTCTGAACACTTATCCACAGTGAAGGAATATGATTCCCCTCTTGATGGTGATGGGTGAGCCTGATCAGGGAGTAGTTGTTGCAGATTAATATTTCCTGAAGAAGATGCTAAGTGTCGGTTTTTTGAAAATGTGATCATTAGCGTTGTAATACCTACTAATGTTGGGCCAAGCGCAACACAGAGCCTGTTTAGACAGACACTGCAGTCCAAATTCATTTGCCATCTCTACGTGGTGTTCATGTGCTGAAGGTGCAAGCTTGATCAAGGCGAGCTTCCTGGGGAGGAGAAGACTCAGCTGTCCTCTTGGGACTGGTCCACATCTGTTCTTTATTATGATGTGTATTCAGCCAGAGACAATGCTCCTGGATCTGTTTTTTGCTCTCTGTCCCTCTATTGCATTGCTGTTGTGAGACCAATGCCAATTTTTTGTGGTTGTTGTTTTTTGGGTTTTTTTTTTGTTTTTTTCTCAAAGTAATTTTTTGAGAGATTGCTGAGTTGACTGCCAAAACAGCAAAGGAGACTTTAGATATTATGGATTACTAAATTACTAAATTACAACTAAATTGCTTTCACATGATACAGATACAGTCTGCCTTGATGGCTTGCTAGATGTATCTAGCAGTACCTGTGGCTTCAGAGCAGGGAATGCTTCAATATTCATCGTCGCTCCCTCCCAGTTTTACTCCAGCAATTCTTTTTCTGTCCATTGTAGATACAGGCTAGAGAGTCTAAATTCAGATGTGTTCACATAAGAAAGCAGGCAGTGACTTTTTTAACACATTGAAATGTGACATGCTACTGCATTGAGAGGTGTCTGTTCCTTGGAAACTGTACCACTCAATACTAGCTGAGCCAAGTTTGTTACAGACCTATCTCATTTTTACCACAGTGACTTTGAGTCCTGTAGAATTCAGGAACAACCATAAAAAGCAAACCAGGAGCTTCTGCATTCTAAGTGTTCCTAGTCCCTGGAGCAATATCCTCTGTCTGCCTTCACATCCTGCCTTACCATCCAAAATTGTAGGTTGATTTCCACTAGAGTATCTCTCTTCTGCTGTTCTATTTAATTTGAAAATAGAAGTTTTCACTGTGAGATGAATCTACCACATACAGTAAAATTTTTTCCCCATTTTCTATTAACTGTATGTATTTTCCAGCTTTACATTTGTAAGGATAGGGATAGTATTTTTCTTCTACAACTGTAGTCCAAATGAAGGGCCATTTTCTGAGCCAAGATTAGTTGATTTCTTACTGCTCTACAGCTTCTATTTTGTTGAGAAATTATGAAGTGATTATTTAAAATGCTGCTTGCTCTGTCTTAAGTATTTGACACTTTCTATTTACTTATCTAAATAAGTAACATGTACAGTCAACAATTGCATTCGTCTTTTAGTCAAAAGTAGTAAGTGAAGGTAAGTAAAAGTGTTACATTTTGTCTTGAATTTTTGCCTCTCATTTAACTTCCTTAAGGCAGTTACAGTTATACTCCCTCCATCGTGAGGAAAGGGACAGGCCAATGCCGTCGCAAAACCCTAACCTCGCAAAGAACTGCAGGTCGTTAATATGCATGCAGGCCACGCCCATTGCTCCACCCCCCGGAACTCTGGAGCGGTGCAGACAATTCTCTGTTCCTTCTCCTTGTCTCTCTTTGCACAAGCGAGCAAAGGGAACCATTTCTGAGCGGCTGCTGCAACCGGGTGGGCTCGCAGCCCAAACCTCACGCCACTGCTCCCCCACCGAGCCCGGCCTGACCCCAGTGCTTGCACACACGAGCAGGTCAGGGTGTCGCAGGTCTCTAAATGCCGTGCCCGAGCCGCACCGTGCCGTGCCCGAGCCGCCGCCACGCTGTGCCTGAGCCGCCATGGGAGCGCGGGGGTGGAGGGCTCAGGTTGGTATGGGAGTTTCTTTCCCTTTAACATCCACCAGTCCCGTGAGAGAGGGGCAGCACTCCTGGACGGTCCCAGAGGGCGGGGGAACAGAAGCCCCCTCCCAGCACACAGCTTGCCTCACTTTCGTGAAGCAGTGGCCCTGTTCAGGGACCGGGGGCATGGTGCCGCCATTGCGAGCCCCTTCCCTGCAGGGCGGGGTGAGTCCTGCCCCACAGGCACCGCCCCCTTGGCAGAGCAGAGTCAAACTGCGCATGTCTCAGCCAGCTGAGCTCGCGGACCGCTGGATCATATTTGCAGAAAAATTGCTTCGCAAATGGGTGAGGTCGTGAAGGAGAAGTCGCGATACAGAGAGGATTCACTGTATTTCTATTTAAGAATGTATATGTACTTGTAAATGCTCCTGTAGTTTAGTTGTGAAGTTTTCTACCATTTTTGTTTTGGTGGAGAAAGACATTAGAGGAAGCATTGTCATTTCCCCATAATGAGAAGTCATAGTGCTCACTTCCGGAGAAATGCTTTTTTAGTTTGGGCTTAGTTTTGTCACTGTTGTCACAAATGCCAGTGACACTGTTTTGTTTCTGTGCGAAGTGTCAAGTGTCTGTTGCCAATAAAAGGTGCATAGCATGAAGTAATCAATTGGTTTTCTTCCTCAAAATTAATGCCATTAATGATAATGTTAATATATCTTCAAAATGTGAAATAAGAAAGCTGGCATTTCAGTAGCGTTCATTGCATTTCTCTGTTGAATTAATGATACTGAATATTGAAAGATAGGTATGCAGATGGATGGATAGATAGACAGACAGATAGATAGATAGACAGATAGACGCATAGATAGGTAGATATTGAAGACAGAAACAGCAATTGTAGGTGAAGTGAACTGTCAAAATACTCAAATCTCACAATTCTGAAAATCTGTGTTCCATAAGCAAAGGGAATCTTCTATACTACATGATTAGACTTTTGCATTGTGTTTGCCTGACTAGATATGATTCTGCTCAGACTCATGGAGTTCTGATTTGAGAGGTAAGGATGGCAACCATTTAACTTGTCCTTAATTGAAACTAATGTTTCCAGAGAACAATGCAATTTGCAGACCATTTTATTGGGTTTTTTTCTAACTAAATTTATGGAAGTTAAAGTTGATTTTAGCAAAATTGTACATTGTATTACAGTGATCCCTGCATATTCGCGGCTCGCATATCCGCGTATTCAATTAATTGTGGTTGGATTTTCAGTGAGTTGTGAGACCGCGCACATGCGCAGAATGTCCTGGATCCTGGATTTCACGGCTAGGAAGCACCAAAGGGCGCTTCCTCTGCTTTAATGAGATGCTACAGTGCGAGCCACACTCCCAGGACCACCCCTCCAGGCCTTATTAGTGGAGGGTGCATGGCTACAGGTGGGGAGTAGTTGAATATTCCTGGCTTCGGTGTCTTCACGGATTTCATAACTTGCGGGACCTGCCCAGACCCCACCCCCAGCAAATTCTGGGGGATCACTGTGTATCAAAGCTTCTAAGTAGTTTGTAATTTTAGTTGGGTTTTGTGTATGGTTTTTTCCCCTTCCAATATTTCTTACCTTTTAATTGAAGGACCGTATTGGTTGTGGAAAAACAACTATAGAGTTTTCAGAAAAATTCACTACTCCATATAGTTTGATGTATGGTTTCAGTTTTACTGTTTTCAATCTCTTAACTGGCATGGAGACAGTGACTGTGCTTTCCCTGTGCTATGCCAGAAAAAGTATACTGCAGATGTCATGGTCCATATGCTTTGTATTTTCCTAGGTGATTGCTTTTGTGAAAATTTGCAAGACTAAATAGACATTTTCAAAGCAAGCGCAGCCATTTTGTGTCCTCCCCCTTGCCCCAAACCTATTAATAGCATTTGTTCAGGAAGGAGAATTTACTTCAAAAACTTACTGAGCAGTAATAATGTGCAATGAAATTAAGCAAATTAAATGATAGCCTCCTCTTCTCCGAATAACACAAAGAAATTGAGAGCTCATTTCAATTATTTTTTCAGTACAGAATTTTCTTTGCAATTCCTGGTTAATAAATACAGCAAGTGTTTAGAACTGACTGCTCATTGAGGAGTTCTCATAACAGAAAAATGTGGGAACTCTTTTAGGTCTGGCTGCTTCAGTGCTTGCTAGTTGGAGTAAAGGAATGAGTTTTGATCCGGCCCTGAAGAGGCGTCATTTTCCTAGCCAGCTGCATGGATGTTTCTGGATGAGTGCTACTAACTGGGGTCCACAGCAGCCTTGAGACGTTGTATGAAAGTAAATACAGTGATCCCCCTTATTAGTGGAGTGTGCATGGCTACAGGCAGGGAGTAGTTGAATATTCATGGGTTTGGTATCTTCACAGGTTTTATAACTCGCAGGACCTGCCCAAACCCGACCCCCAGCGAATTCCAGGGGATCACTGTAATACAGGCTAGGAACATGAGAGCAGAGATTGTTTTGAGATATTTCTCAGGAAGATGATTGCCTCTTGGTTACAGAGAGATAAGCATTGAGGCAGGCTAGCTCTCTCGGGGATTGTGGTATGTCAACAAAGACAAGACCTTGCTGGGCAGACATGTTACAGCATCCAGCAAGAGGTCTTACCAGAGATGTGATAGACATGAGACACACTGAATAAATAAAGACTTTCTAAACCCTATTTGATTTATTGAGCCTTTTGCCATCACCGATATTGTCTGTCCGCAATATTTGGTGACCCCAATGTGAGAAAAGTATCATTGCAGCTATTACTTAAAGTTTGCAACTAGGAAAAAATGGTTTTGTCTGAGTGACATGCAAAAGTTGTTTCATTAGAGAATCAGTAATTTGCCAAGGTGTTTCCTATAGCCATCCTATTCTCACATTTCAAATAGTATTTTATATGAAGTCTACCAAGAACAGGGACAAGCTGTGAGAGATATTTCAAATATTGCTCTTCTCTGCATGAATAGTGAACCAGACTTCTCATGTACTAGAGTTGTATATCAGAGTTGAAGGGCAGAGAAGAATTAACCTTTTCAGAAAACCATCTGCACCTAGGCTGCACTGGGAAAATTTCTGGAAAAATCTTTCAGAGGACATAAAACTGTGCTTTTCTCTCTTGGCTGTAGTAATTGTTTGGCATCACTGCAAATTTCTGGGCAGTTCTGCCTCCTCAAGGGTGTTATCTGTTGGCCATTAAATTATTAGCATCATTTCCTCCCAGAGAACTGGAGAAGCCCTGCGTGTTCCCTTTGTGCTACATGCTCTAACCTGTAATGTCGATGTGCACTATTACAGACCTGGTTTGTGTTACCCTGCTGCTATAGAAGCAGTTCATCAACAGATTTCTATTGTAGACATGCCAAGTCCAGTGTTACTCCAGCTTTGATATCTGTAGTGTTACAGTAGTGGTTCTTTTGTGTATGGATTGGGGTGGGAAGGAGGAAGATAAAATTAATATTGGCTCATAACAGCACACCAGAAAATCTTTTCTCTGGCTGTATGTGACTTTATGGTAGCAATAGGTAAAGTATTTCTGAACCACGCTTTCAGGTGAATATCTCTCCTAAGCTAAATTAAAGGCTTTGCTTAGATATCATAGACGGAGCCCTTTAAATGCTTTAATGCTTTTGAAATTGCATAAGAGAGTTTATGTAGACATAAGGCAAAATTTTCACTGAATATGAATGGCTATATTTAGTGAATAGAGTGTTTTATTAAGAGCCGGGCATATTTTTACTTGGGGGTAAAAGGAACACTTGAAAATAATCTCAGCTCTCAGGCCAGACTTCCCTTTGATAGCAACAAAAGAAGCTTATTATTCCCCAGCTGATAGGTTTTGCATTGAGGAAAAAACCTTCAGTCTTGTTGAGTGATTTCTGTGTGCCAGTTCCCCAGGGCAGGCTGTCTTGGAGCTACATGTGCTGCTTCTGGGACTTGCAGAAATGTTTACTGTGAGATCACTGCTAACCACTGGTGGTGGTTCAGTAAATTTTTTTCTCTCTTAATTTAGAATAGATTTATTGTTGACAAATATACTTTCAATGCATTTCCTATGACAAGTAATTTTAATGATTTACTGTCATCTCCATTTCCTCTTTTTTAATGTTCTTTTCCCACTGTGGATAAAGTCTGACATGACAATAAGTTAAAAAAAATTAACCCCAGCTAATCATGGTCGGTCATTGGTGTTGAGGTAAGGATGTAAAGGCAAAAGTTGATTCGTGTTTCCCTATATACTTTACTTCTTTCCAGCGTTCCCCAGCTCAGTGATTTTCTGAAACAGAGGTTGTGGCTTTATGCTAAGCCTTTTTTTGTTTCTTTTTTGTTAATTTTCAGATTTTGTTCAAAGAAAATCTACTTTTTAAAAGTAGATTCCTTCACATGAAAAAAGATGTTGTATTTATCTGTACTTATCTCTATTGGATTTTTTGCCTACTGTCTTTGTAGAAATATCTGTGGTGATTATCCATTATTTCCTTGGTTACCAAAGTATTGTCACTTTTGTCGTTTTCTGTTGTGGTGGTACTAATGCTGCTCTCAACAAATCTCCCTCTTTCCCTCCCCTGCCCCTCACCAGCACAAACACTGTACCACTCTATGCTAGTATGTACTTTGATTCTGGACTTTTTTGCCTGAAGGAGGGATATTAATGGTTGTAGCTATTAATGTCTGTTATTCACAGTAAAGATTGTAAAAACACAGATAGGAAGATTTTGAAAATGCAGATAGTTACGTAAAGTCAATACAAGTTGTTTTTTGCGTGTGTTAACACTCAGGTGTCCTTTCATATTATCTGGTCTGCAGTCATTATTTGAAATAAATTACAGATGAATGTAATGCTCTGAATGAGGTCATATAAATACGGTTTAGTTCCTGGCACCTTGTACATGAAACTAATTATTGCTTTTTTCCCCCTTTCTTCTTTTTAGAGTCTTTCAGCATACTATAAAGGAGGGTTTGAACAGAAAATGAGTAGGCGAGAAGCTAGTCTTATTTTAGGTGTAAGGTAGGTGTGTTGCATCAATATGTTTTAGTTTAGCAAGTATTGAATGAAGCAGATGCATGTTGCAAGCATGTGGAATACTCATGACGGAACCATAACGTTTTTGTAAGACTTCTAATGGCTTGTAAATTATTCTAATATTCTGCTTAAACTAAAAAGCCAGCGATAAAATGCTCATAAAACATGTGACTTGTGGCTGGATTGAAGGTGTGGTAGGATATTGCAGTGAAGCAATGTTCTTGCAGTGTCCTGGGTCCCTTTCAACAGAGCCCTTCGCCAGCCTCTAGTGCTGCAAGGGACATTTTCTTCCCAAGCACTGAGCTCTGAACCTATCCTTGTGGAATTTTGTGAAGGGTTCCTGTCACCCCATTCCTGCAACTTCTCCAGGTCCCCCTGAATGTCAGCCCTGCCCTCAGGCGTATCTACTGTTCCCACCAAGGTGATAGACTTCTCATCCAGTGGGTGATGTTGGAAGGTGGTGTGACGTTGGTATGACTCAGGTTGTGAGTCAAAGAAAATGTGATTTTGACATTATGTATTTTTTAGAGTGATTAGGAATCTTTAGAGACCAGTCTGACTGTGGGATAAGCAATATCTCATAAACTAGGCAAACTTAATGTCAACCATTTTCACAGTTGCTTCTCGGAGCAGACCTGCATGATTTTCTGTAATATGCGAGTGCCACTTTTCCCCAGTTATGCTTTCACTGTTGGGTTTCTAAATGATGTATATGTATCAGCTTTCCTTTTTAGTATTAAAAAGCAGCTTTACAGAACAAAATATAGATGATTATTACTCTTAGTCGTCTGACAAGAAATAATTTAATTTTTTAATTTTTTAATGTTTATTTATTTAAGGCCTTTCACCCCGTGTTTGATTCTTACTTTCTAGGCTATTTTCTGTTTAATTGAAGTATGCTTTTCTTATGCAGTTCCATGAACTATTTTTACAACGTACCCTAATTTCACTGTGACAGAATAATGATTAGAGGGGTTGTTTACCTCAGGAATTTAGTTAGGCTAATACCTTGCAGTCAAACTGTATCTACAGAAAGATTAATTAATTGAATCATCACTGATTAAGAAGTCACCTGAAGTGGAAAGCACTGATTCATTTCTGCATACTAACAAATTATAAAAAACTAAACCACTCAAACTGTCCTTTTGCATGTGATAGCCCTGCTGTGTAGGCATGCTGCATCCATAAGTGGTTATTTGTCTGGTGAGGTAATTTAGGCCAAGTACATATTTTATCTGTCATTGAAGGAAACAACATTATGTAGGTACCTGTAAATCAGCATGTCCCTGAATGTAACACCCTGAATGGCTGTGCAAAAATAACAATATACAGGTTTTTTCAGGCTCCACTAGAAAGAAGAAATATTTATAGCAACTATAAAAATATTTATTGTAGAACAAAATGTGATAATATTAAATATTTTTGTTTTGTCACTGGTCATAAAAATATTTATTTTCTTGGAGGAAGAATTGTTTGTTTCTGCATTTAATGCTAGAAGAACCAATCAGATACACCCTAGAACTGCTGGGGCTTTTTTTTTCCTCTTCTCAAAATTGTTTATTTTAAATGCATTTAAAATATTGCATTTTGTATTTAAGATATTTGTATGTGTATAATACACAGACTTTCCAAAAATGTTATTCTCTGTGTCTTACATGCATGCCTTTGTTATTGTTACTTCCTTAGAGATGCAGTTTTATGTTTTGTCCACAAGATGGTGAAAATCTCAAGTTTTAATTATTTTCGAAGCCAATATTAACTGTTTGTTTTTTTGCTTGAGTGCATTGGCATTTCTGGTAAGCACTTATATTTATTTTTGCAGTCCATCTGCTGGGAAGGACAAAATCAGAACTGCCCATAGAAAAATCATGATTTTGAATCATCCTGATAAAGGTAAATGATTATTGCTCTTTTTAACCAGGGCTGGAAAGGAAGAAGCTTAAATAAAATCCTTTACATTGTCTGATTTATAATAACTACACCAAATGCAAATGGTTTTTGTTTCTTTATTGACTTGAGCTTCTGTGTGTCTTCTCTCAGATAAACTGGGCTTTATGAACCACAGCCTTACTCAACTTTCTTAATTGTTGTTTTCTGTACTTGTGCTGCTTCAGTTAAAATGATGATCTCAGGGACCGGCTTTACTTTGCAAAAATTTGTTCAAAAACAAGAAGAATAAGCTATAAAAATTTTACATTAAACCAACATTCCTGTTTTGAACTGTGATGGACCAGTTACATTCATGAAAGTAACCTTATGTGGGGAAAGGTTCTACAGTTACTACGTACATCACTGATAAATTTCAGACTTTATGGAATTCACTTGAAAAGAATATAAAGCTGGGCATGGTTGCTTTAGTGGCCAGGTTTTTAATGTAAATTTATCTTAGAGAAAGCCTATTATTATAACTTTAACTACACTACAGCTGGTTGAAAAAGAAAGTCCATATGTTCATTGCTGTTTGTACTTTAAAATAACAGATGGTGAAGAGTTGCACTGTATTTCAGGAGTCAAAAGGGGAAATCGGAGGGGTTTTATATCTTTCTGACAGAATCACAGGGCTCCCTGTCAGCACCCCATTTTAAGAAAATGCAAAGATAACTGTGACCACTGGCCATGGAAAGTGTTGATCATTTTGTCTTCACCCCTCAGTTTAAAATTAAAGTTGTCCTCCTTATTTGATTTCACACTTGCATTTATTATGCTTTTTATAATGTGTAAGCTGCACAGACATAGAAGAGAAATTCTCTCTGCATTTCTAATATATTTTGATGGTCAAAGGCCTTTCAACCACCAGAGTATCTATTAGGCCAATAATTTTTAATAATGAACATCTAAGTGTATTATAGTAGTCTTTGGTGATGTGAGCCAGAAAGAATTGTGGATCTCTGTGTGGATATTGAGTAGACCTAGAGACAATTTCTGTTAGGAAGATCCTAGCAGCCCTAACAAAGATTTTAACAACCCCCTCTTACAGCTGAAATGCACCTGCAGCTGGGCACAGTGTAGGTTTGGATGGATGTGGAGAGCCCTCCTGCGTGGTATTAAGATGGAGCATTTTCTCAGTAGGAACACCAGTTGAAGGGATTTGTTCCTCTGTGCTGCCCCTGCAGCTCTTCTAGTATGGCTGTAGAAAAAAAAGCTTCTGTAATATCCAGCTGCAGACTGAGGGCCTGGAGTAATCTTGAACATGTGGTATCACAGAGAAACTTGTTTGCATGTGTGTAGATCTTGGTATCTTCTGGCAGTGGGTAGCACAGATGTTCTTTTAAAAATAATATTCAATGTTATAATGTAATTTTAAAATAATAATTTGCCATCTGGAGTTGCTAGAAGAAAGGGCAGTAATTACAGATTTTTAAAGTTACATATCTTATCTGAGATCCAAACTGTTGAAGATAGAGAATTATTAGAAGTAAAGAAGAAATATATATAAATTTGCCTTGTAACATCCCCAGGGAGTACTACTAAAAAGGTTGCTTATTTACCTTTACAGTTTGGTTTTAAAGTGTGCTTATATTGATACATTGTATGTTAATTTATCAGTTACTAATTTTACAAAAGAATATTTCCTCACAGTAAAGAGGAAGAGAGAAGTCTTTTGGACTTGCCCTAATTATAAACAAACACTTAGGCAATCATGAGATTGAATTTCCTCTCGTTGGAGGGCTACAAAATTAATATGACACTTCAGGATGTAAATGTAGTGAAAACACTTCTAACAGATTTGAATTTACTTTAAGATCCTGTACTCCAGACATGTAGAAAATCAATGCACATTTAAAAATTACTTGGAATACATTGTTTATTGAAGGTTTTAGTCTTTACTGTTTGTTTGATCCTCTTATCTACTCTTTGAAAGAAGCAATATTCAATGTAGTAAATACTATTCCATGCTAAAAGCTACTTGATTTAAAAAAAGGAAAATATAAATTCTTTTTTTAGTAGCCAATTCATTACCAATCCCCTGCCCTGCCTCACTTTCCTCCACTGTCGTACCTATTAAGACTACATTCAAACAAGACCAAAACATGAAAAAGAACTTCATTACTTTTTCCAATTACTTTATACTGATTCAAATTCCTGTTGAATTTGAAGTCCTAAATAAGTCTTTAAGCAAGCCTCGCCTTTTTATTTATATATCTCGGCAACTGGCTCTGCATGTTTCTTCTGTAATTGTCTTTTCTGATTAATAGAATGAATTAAATGGTGAATGAAAAAATAGGAATGAACAGATGCATTGGAAAAAGCTATTCAATGCACAGTAGTGCTGGAATCACATTTTCACATAAAAAATATAGGTGTATTATAGTAAGTGTAAAGTTACTGATATGGACCTTGTAATGTTGTTTTTGGTGAATGTAGACAGATGGTTGGCACTCAAGGGGAGAGTAAAAAAAAAAACAAACACAAAAAGACTACTGAACTGTGATCAGATTGTTAGATGGAGTGTAAAGCAATGACAGTGTTCAGGATTAAAAGTTAGAAGGTGTACCATGTTTAAATAGCTTTAATGTGATGATTTCTGGCTGGTAATTCTGGGCAGCTAGCACAGGAGAGGCTTGTGGGGGGAGGTGCACATGTGCACACTCTTTATAATTTTTTGTCAAATTTATTTTAAAATTTTACCTCTCAGTTTTTGGGATGAGTGGAGATACTAGCTGTTAGGCTTGAGTGAATGTTCAAGACAGCTGACCTTGCATGCATTTGCAGAAGCATCACACTGCAGGTCTAAATCACAGCAATGTAAAATCCTTTCAAATTGCATTCTCTCTGAGACAAAATGTTTCAGCATTATTCTTCAGTGACATCAGTTTTGATTACATTTCTCATGTTTCTTTATCAATGTCATGTATTAAGCAAAATTATATCTGCAGTATTGTATCCAAAGGATGTATGTCAGAAGAAGGAGCTACAGACATACCTCACATATTCATGCTTCCAGATCAGCACATTCACGTTTTTTCCCCCATGAATAGTATTCGCAGTGCTTCCGGTTTTATGTATTCGTGGGTTTTGCTGTTTTGCCGGGTTCATGTATTCACGGGTTAGGCAATTCGCGGGATGCCCAGGTGACCTTTGCAATCCGCGAATTTCGAGGTATGACTGTAATAGAAATTAGTTATAAAGTGCAGTAGTTTGGTCCTTAATACTGACGTATGAACAGTATTCCTTTTCCCTTTCTCTTTTCAGGTGGATCACCTTATTTAGCAACAAAAATAAATGAAGCAAAAACTTGTTGGAATCCAGTGCCAAAAACTGAAATCTGAAGCCTTGGGCCATAGGAGATTCAACAGATCCATTGCACGATAACTTTTATGTCTACTTGCTCTGCACAGTCTCTTAAACACTCTGTTAGTTGTTCATATTTGCTGTCATAATTAAAATTTTAAGATTATTTAAAAGCAAAGTGAAATCTTCTACAGTTATATAAAATTATATTCAGTTATATAAAGTTATGCAAGGAGCAGGGAGTTGTATTTGGTGATCCTTGTGGGTTCCTTCCAAGTAGAGATGTTCTATGATTCTGTCTCACTCTCAGTATATTTTTACTGAATTATGGTCCCTTACAAGCTTTGAAAAAGTTCTCATACTGTCTGTGGGTTTTTTCATAAGTAGTTACTTCTTTCAATCTTCACAATGAAAATAATCTTAATTAATGAAGAAACGACTCTATATTTGGGGTTGTCAGAAAATCTGTGCAGAGCTGTGCTGTCGGGGACTTAAGCAGGTAAATCTGATCCTGAAGTGAGCAACCTTTTTCCAGACATGGAGCTAAAAACCCCAACTTCATATTCCTACTTGCAAAAAACCCAAGCAAACAAACCAACAAAGCAACACCCTGCCCAATTTGCATCAAGTAAAAGCCACACACATTCCAGCTTAATCGCCTATTTTGTCACCTGGGCTTTTCTACAAATCTTTTATAGCAGGGGTTTTGTTTTGTCTGTTTGTTTGCTTGGTTTTTTTGAAACCAGGAGTTCAAAGTTTGGTTTTTGAGCTCAATTTCTGGAAAAAGTTTGTCCACTTAAGGCATGACTCTACCTAATTAAGTTTAGTGCTGGAGTCAAACATGGGTTTAAAGTCTGCAACCAGTGCGAGTCTGGCCCCTGCACAGTGGCCACATCTCTCAGCCCTGGCGAAAACAGTGGGGTGGGATTCCTGTTGGGGCATCCAAAGGGATGCAGAGGTGCGTGTCCTTGGGAGGGTGCCTGCTGCCCCTGCGCTCCACTGGTGGTGTGTCCTGGAGCCTGCAAAATTCCTGGGGAATGCAGTGTCCTCATGATGCATCCCTTTCAGCAGCAACCTCTCCCCATGCACCAGGATGTTGCTCTGCCAGCGTGTCATTGGCAGCACTGTTACCATGATGATGAGGCAGCCACTGGTGCTGCCACACTCACATGTGGCAGAGCTTTGTATCACCAACCCCAGTCATTGCTGGGCCATACCAGGCATGTCCTGCAGGAGGGAGCACAGTGGAGAGAGCTGAGAAGTACACGTACAACCCAGCCCCAGTGTGGAGCCGCTGCGTGGCTCTGGATAAAAAAAACAAGGTTCAGGCCTCCCAGGTTTGAACCAAATTTTGTTGGTTTTTTTTTTTCTGGAGGCAGCCTGCATTGAAACATGCCACTGGGCCAGCAGTGGAACCTTTGCCAGCACCAGTGGGCTGGCAGACCTCTGCATTGCCGATCCCAGCTGCTGCTGCGCTGTGCCATATGTGTCCTGTGGAGGGAACACGGCGGGGAGGGCTCAGAAGTACATACAGCCCTGTGGTACCTCCTCGGCTCATTGCAGCTGCCGCAGGGGTGGTAGCCAAATCCTGGGACTCACCGTGGTGGCGGTGTGGGCTCAGGGTCCCCTTCATCATGGTTCCTGGGGACTCCCTGGGCNCCGTTGCAGCTGCCGCAGAGGTGGTAGCCAAATCCTGGGACTCGCCGTGGTGGCGGTGTGGGCTCAGGGACCCCTTCGTCATGGTTCCTGGGGACTCCCCGGGCGGGGACGTGTCAGAAGAGACCCCCTTTCCTGCCCTGACTGCTCACATCCTATGAGGAGTTCCCAGGAATGCCCCACAACTGCTCCGGAGCTGAGGGGGCGGGGTGACAGGGAGGGTAAATTTGCATATTAATGACCTGCCTATTTGGTGGACGGAGGGCTTTGTGAGGGGAGAATCAGTCCTGCAGTACTGCAATAATCGAGGGCCGACTGTATATATACATACTTCCTAGCAACCTACTGCTGGTTTTGGGGAGCACTCAAGTAAAACTTAATATGAGCCAGCAGTGTGCCCAGATGGCTAACAGGGCCAATGGCATCCTGGCCTGTATTAGGAACAGCGTGGCCAGTAGGACTAGGGAAGTTATTCTACCCCTATACTCAGAACTGGTCAGACCACATCTTGAGTACTGTGTCCAATTCTGGTCTCCGCAGTTTAAGAAAGTGATTTGGGGATCCAGAAAATTACAGATTTAGTGAGTTAGGTAAGGGCATAGAGATTTAGGGATTTTAGTGAATTATTGAAAATTTAGTGAATTTTTAGTGACTTTTAGAAGGATTAGTAGACTTTAAAATCATTCAGAAGGCCTGAGAGTCAAGGTCGAATATTAAGGGTGAAAAACGCCGTCCTGCAGTCTCTGAAGGTAAACAGAAGTGAGTGTTAGGCACAACAAGGGGAAAGGAANACACCAGGGCAGGTTTAGACTGGATGTTAGGACGAGCTTTTCCTCAGTGGAATGGTCTACCCAGGGAGGTGGTGGAGTTGCCGTCTCTGGAGGTGTTTAAGAGAACACTGAATGAGGAATTCATTGATGTGGTCTAGATAATGGGATGATGGGAATGGGAGTTAGGTTAAAAAGAAAAAAAAATGGCCCTGAGATTAGCTCAGATGGTTAAAGCATGGTGCTCATAACACCGAGGTAATGAGTTGAACTCCTGTATGGGCATTCACTTAGGAGTTGGGCTCGATGATCCTTGTAGGTCCCTTCCAAGTCAGAATATTCTGTGATTGTGTAATGAATCTCAGAATAAAAAGAACAAATTTCGATTGACAGCTGAGAGTAGATGCTGGGACACTTGGCTGCTCCAGATTCCTACCAATAAGTTGTCTGCAGTTTTAGAATTAGCTCTCCTAAGAGAATGGTGAAGGTATGAGACATTGTAGTGGATTCACTGCAAGAGTGAAAAACTTTCTACTGTCCATTCAAGCTATCATTTGAGGAACAGCAAACAATTTGAAGTGCTGCAAATGTAAAATTTGATGTTCCATTTTCTAGGTTATTTAGTCAGAGATAAGTGGCTAAGGGCAGTTACTATGAGGTTGGATTCTTTTATTATTTATCCACCAGCTAATGCATTCATCCTGTGGTGGATGTCAGAATTATATGGAATTTACCTTGAAAGGAAAAAGAATATAATTTATTTTTTACCAGGTTCCTCATACTTTGTCAAAAATCCCTTACTTTCATTAAAGGGGGATAAAAAAAAATCAGTTGACCTTAAAAGAAAATACTAATTTTAGGTAGTTTAAAGACTTCATTGGAATTAGTGTGCTAAGGCATATGACAATTCCACTGGATAAAGCAAAAAAGACTGCAGGGAAAACCTGCCTTGGAATAGCATAGACTATATGAGTTCTACACTTGCATCATTTAACTAATTCTGTAATACAAAAAGCTTTATAGAAAATAATTTATTCCTATGCAGTAGCTTTAATTGGTTCTTGTTAAACGAGTATCCATCATTTAATGCACATTTAAGGTTAGTCATTTCACTGGTGTATTGGTCTGTATTAGCAAAAAATAAAATCATGACAGTTTTCATTTGGGGAGAAGTGAGATGGTGGGGTTCCTGATTTTCTAAAGTGGAATCTGTAAGTGATGAGTCATTTTGTAAAAACAAATTTGATATGAATGGTAGATTGCAAAAGCATTCTTTCCAATGATTTTGAGCTGACTAGCCGTTGTTTTCGTATGATTACCTTTTTTTTCCCCCCTGAGTTAAATGAGGTACAAAGAGCTATTCTAAACTATCACTTGAAACAAATGCATTAGATGGCTAGTTGTTCTGTTTTGAAAAATGAATTTGTCTTTGTAAGAAGTACAGGGTTTGGTTTCTTGGTGAGATTCTGTTGTTGATAACTTCCTGATCTAATTTTTTGTAACTAATCTTTTTGGACTAAACACTTTCTTTCTGTCTTTCTGTTATAAGGGAGATTGTCCTTAACAAAAATAAATGAAACCAAGTTCTAGTTCTGCTCTCTCTAGTTTTCTTTCAGGACAGACTACTGACCAGTTAATGAAATTTGATATATTAGCAAATAAAAAATTTCAACAAATTAACTGGCTAGTCCCATCTCTGGAAAATGCTGTAAAATTAGTGAAGGTAATGAGTAACAGTTGTGAAAGCATCCCTGTTGTATGTCCAGTGCCATAACATCACACATACAACAATGTATTTTTTCTCATCTGTGTACTTGCAAAGCTTGCTTTGCCTGCTAAATGATGTTTAGAAAGATGAACAAAGGAGAGGGAAAGTCAAGTCTTGTAAATGCTGCTCTCTTTGTTGTTGTTGATAGTCACCATGGCAGCCTAAGGAGTGTCTTTGGAGACTGCCTTTCAGAACAGCACCTGGATTGATGCTCAACTGGGCTAGGAAGAACAGATACTACTATTTTTAAGAGCATTGGTAATTTAATCTTAAAATTATTCAGACTCTTGATACTTCAGCCTCTTGATACTTGTCAGATGCATAAGCTTTCTCTGTGTTAGAAAAGTGTGTAGAAGTTCATTCTTTCTGGTGCAATTTTTGCCAATCCGTAGTACTAGAAACAAGTAGACTCATTTTTCATGTGCTGCTTTACTGTTCAGAAAATGTTCATCTGTAACATCTGGAATTGACAGGTAGTTTTCTACTTGCATGATAACCAGTCCCAGGTATCCTCTACAACTTCAGAAGTCAGGGAAGACTGAGTGCATTTGTTTGCCATTGCTGTAGGTGATTCTGAGTTTATGTAATGAAACAGATCTTGCTCATCAGCCTAGTTTTTACTCTTAGTTCACGGAAGTTTCACCTCGTACTTCAATATTTACCTTTGATACAGAAGACTTGGGCATAGATCCACAGAAAGACCCACTAAATCTGGCAATCTTCCTATGCACGACTGCAACTTGTGAAGCTTTCCGTCCTTATGATGGGACTTGGGTAGAACTGAAACATGAAAACAAGGGCACAATTCACAAAATCTTTCCCTAATTTCCAAGATAATTTTAAAGGTAGAAATTTCCTATGTGCTTGGATTTCTGCTTCTGCATAGATGTAAAACTACTTCCTTCTTGCAAGGTCTTTGACCGTTCCCCGAAAAGCCTGATCCAGTAGCTGTGGTTGTAGCGTGCCTCATCGGTCTTGAAGTGAAAATTCCAGTATCTGATCTGCTAGTCAGATGAATCTGGTGTTGAAGCTGGGCTGAGGAGTTGATGGCACTTGCTCTGCTTCCTGCTGAAACTATGCCTTGCTGGAGAATGGAAGGTTCATAAAGCCTGCAAGATCCATGGGGCTGAATACTGATCTCTGGTTAGCTTAAGACCTTGGAATGGTCTCAAAACAACTAAAAGAAATTCACCAGCTGAGGTTATTACTGACTTCCTTAGGAGGCTTGCTTCCCACATGTGGGGCTTTAGAGCCTTTCCTTTAATTCACACTCTTCTGTGAGATTCTGTCTGTCAGTCTCTCTGACTTGGACAACCAGTATGGTAGACTGGGACTAAATCATCAGCAACACCTTCCAGGAAATTTTAGTTCAGCGATGACAAAACTACTGTTTTCCTTGGGTCATAAACAGCAGGTTTACAAAGGCATATGTATGAATTGGCCAGCACAATCTTGAGACTTTTGAACTTTGTCATTTCAACAATTCCTCTCAAGCAACAGATTGTGTGTGTATATACACATACATATAAGCACATGTGTTTATACACATACACTGATTTTCAGGATTCTATGTGGAATTTTGTGTCTGTACTGGGGCACGCTTTTAAAATATGTAATAACATTTTTCTTGATTTCATTTTACTTAATTTTCCAAATCAGATCAAGACAGCAAAAATACTCTAATACCAAAGTAAATTACATGTGTTAGTTTAATTATGTTGCATAACTAAGAGGCCAAGTTAAAAAAAACCGAAACCCAAACACACTACCCAAATGTCTCCAATTTATTTTATTGAGTTTATACTCTGTTTTGGTCCTATATAGAGATACAAGATGTAGTTATGAATCTCTTAAAGAAAAAGTGGCACTGCTGTCATCATCATACTTATTTGTGCAAGATCCATGTACCTAACTTTTTTAAATGAGGCAAATATAAAATAAAAAGTGACAGAACTTTTTGGAATGTTGCCCAAATAAAGTTTTCTGTTTGCAAATGATTAAAATTTCAACTACATTTAAAATATACTTTTGTATTTTACTCTGGGGGCATTGAGTAGGAGGGAAGGAATTTCAAGCCTTTATTTCATGTCTTACTGATTGTTAATGGTCCATGAACCATAGACTGAGAAACTCCTTTTGTGAATAACTTGAATTGTCAGCTTAGATAGCAGTACACCTACTTCCTTTATTATTGGGGAATCACAAAACTATACTTAGAAATACCATTTTGACAGTGGTAGGATCATCCAATTAATATTCGTAAGATTTTTCAAGTTATGGTATAGAGCAATTGCTGTCTGTACAGCTTTATGAGACATAACCCATCTACTGTGCTATTATAATTTCATTATTTATATATTATAATATATTTATATTAACTGTGATATACTAACTTATACAAGGAGAATTTAATTAGGTAGATTTTTTTAAATATAACAAGTATTTTGTTTAATAACCTCTAGTTTTAAGTAGTGGCAAAGTTCTCCAAAATTATTATAGATTTAAGCATTGAAGAAAGCATGGTTCTGGGTGTAGTGATTTCTTCTGACTGTTGGATTTGATGTGGGCAACTTGGAAGTTCCTTATGTCTGGCACATGTGTGAACACTTTATGTTATAAAGAATAGTAGAGGTCCTAAACTTTCCAGTGAATACAATTTTACTAATAGAATATTGGGAATAAATTCTTCACTATTGGGATAGTGAGACATTGGTACTTGTTGTTCAGAGGAGCTGTGGATGCCCCATCCCTGGAAATGTATTTCAAGGCCAGTCCAGAGCTTTGAACCAGCCTGGTCTAGTGGAAGGTGCCTTGCCCATTCCAGGGAGGTTGCACTGGCGCATCTTTAAGATCACTTCAAACCCAAACCATTGTATGAGTCTATGATACAATGAAAGAAATGTAAACAAAATTCTAGTGAAGAACTTGATAGGTAAGAAGTTGTATGAATGACAGGGGATTAGGCAGAAGTGTGCTCTACATAAAGTCTACTTTGTCTTGGGTCTTTTCCTGTTCAGGAAATTTGTCAGTGACATGGAGAAGGAGACTAAGACCTGTCTCATCAAATTTACAAATGACGCCAAATGGCATGAATCATTCAATATGCTGGAGGGAAGGTCTGACATTCAGGTGGACCTAGAGAGGCTGCAAGAATGGGGTGACAGGAGCCCTTTATGAAATTCTACAAGGAAAAGTACAGAGCTCAATACCTGGGAAGGAAGTGCCCCTCACAGTGCTACAGGCTGGGAAATGCTGGGCTAGGGAATTGCTCTGCTGAAAAGGACTTGGGGGCACAGCAAGATCCAGGGCCAACGGCGTGTCCTGGTAACAGAGAGGAACAACAGCCTCCCAGATGTGAGAATAGAAGCATGGTCACCAGATCAACAGAAGCCATTCTTTTCTGTTCTGGCAATCACACCTAGCTGCTGCATCCAGTTTTAGGAACTCTGGACAAGAAAGACATTGGCCAACCACAGCAGGCCCAGCAAAGGCCACCCCAGTGATTGGGGGCTGCAACACTTGCCCTGTAAGGAGCGGAAGAGTGAGCAGGGCTTGTTCACCCTGTAAAAGAGAGGCTGCTGTGATCACCTCACAGCAGCCCCCCAGCATTATAAGCTCATAAAGAACATGTGTCCAGGCTCTCCACAGTCATGCATGGTAGGAGATTGAGAAAAACTGGGCAGAAGTTGACAAGGCAAGTGCAGGCTAGACGTAAATGATGGCGTTTCACCCCACAGTCCACCAGTGACACAGGTTGGCCAGAGAGGTGGTACATTCTCCTACCTTGGGATTTTTTCCAAACCCACTGGAGAAAAGTCCTGAGCTACTTGCTCTGACCGTGCAGGTGGTCTACCTTTGAGCAACAGGTAAGACTGAAGACCTGCTGTCCCTACCAGCCTGAATTATGCTACAAGATCCAGGGAGGAGGTCAGATGTCAGAGATGTAATATCGAGAGTGTCACATTAGGGAAATATCCTTCAGTAGTTCCTATGTGTGTTTTTTGTTTACTTGCTTTTTATAAAGTCTGAAGTGCAGCTGAACTAAAAGTCATAGTTAAAATAGTTTTGAATGATAGGGGAGATGGACAGTACAAAATATTAATATTTTAATACCACTCTGTGTTGGTGTCCTGGAGCCAATGCTCCAGTCTTGGTGTCGCTAGTCAGGTAAGTCCTTTGTTCTTAGAGCTGAGTGGTGGGAAATCTAGTCTCCATTGGGCTGAGAGCAAAGAATTTCTGCTTTGTAAAACTGCCAGTGGCCTAAACAGACAGAAATATCTCTCCAAATCATGAGCACCTTGTTAGTGGATTCAACAGCAGGCCAGCCTGTAATTGTTTAGTGCTTTCCTTACTGGCATCAGTGGGAATTTCTATGGTAGGAACTGCTGCAGGGGACAAATTGATCAGCTGAGAGAGGCTTAAAGATCTGAGTGCTGAGGTTACTCACAGCAGTTTGAGTTTCTTGAATTAAGTAGAGGATTGCCAGATTGCCAGTTGGTTTTATTTTACTTACAGCTGGGGAAGAAGCAGTGTAATTCCCCTTTGAGAAAATCTCCTTTTCCAGCTCTGATATGTTCTGTTTCTCCTGATCTTAGCATATAATTTAACCACCAACCCACATCACTCTCAACAGCATGTGGGTACCATTTTAATGGCGACCTTAAATGCCTGGGAGAGTGAGCTGGTATCCAGGTGCTGTGCCACAAAGCAGCATCTGTAACTTGCTTATATGCTCAGCTGGCATCTCCATATGCTGATATTGAACAATTAAATATTTCAATCTTTTGTGAGTCGACTTTGGTCTTTTCCTATCACTAAGACACAATCAGGCAAATGTTTCCAGGGCTCCTGCCTTCCCTTCAAGCCATCTTCTCAGTAATGGTGAAAATGCCCTCACTATCTGTCTTTTATTTGGTGCAGCCACTCTACTACCAGTCTTCAATAATTCATGATCTTGCAGGAGATGCACCAAAATGATTTTAGCTACCTCCAACTTTTTTGGACAGAAGGATAATAAAAATGATTTCACAGTAACTAAAGTAAGTCAGTTCATTGGTGAAAGCACTTAAATATAACTTATTAGCTATTCAGGAGGAAGGTTTTACTAAAGGTACAATGCATTTATGTATTAAAGTGCAGCTCAGCTCCTGAAAAATGGCTACATAAATAAGCACTTGTCACATCTTATTTTTGTTGATCTTTCTTTTTCCTTCTCCCTCTGAATTTATTTTCCGCTGTTAACTCTATTACTGTCATGATTTTAACTATGAAGTAGTTGGATCCTAGTCCCAGGAAGTTAACTGCCAGTGAGTTACACTTGTGTGTTGCCACTGATGAGGCAATGTTACAGGCATTCATTGAAGAGAAGGCACAAGTCAGTGTCACCCATGGCACAATCTGACAGAAACTTTCTGAATGGGATGTTTGCGATTGAAAGGTCAGTTTCTGGTCCAGTTTTCTAAGTCTGAGGAAAAAAGAAATTAACTGGGAATACCAAAGTAAATCCGCAAAATATTTTAAAATCTTCATTTCTGCTAGACTCAACAGTGTGCCAGAATGACTAGTACTGACTAGAAGTCTGACTGAAGACATCATAACTGAAGTTACTCAAATGTTTGGCTCCTTATATATATTTTGGATCTGGCTGTTAGCACCTTGATACTTGTATACCAAGGATTCTTGATAGCACAATCACAAAAGCAATAAACAGCCTTACAGAGGCATAGATCTAAGGTGTCTCCTTCAAGTGGAATTGCACTTTAAAAGTTATTTCAATGTCATGTATCATAATTGCATCTAATATTAGAGACTGACTTAATATAACACAACGTCAATGACAATTTAAAGGCAATCATAAACAGAGAAGATAACTTAAACCTGTTTTGGGGGATGGAAAGAATGATTACACTATAATGAAAACTTCTGCAGAGTAAACAACCTTTTCCAGCAACATTCAGAAGGATTCTTTTTCTCCTAAGCTTCTGGACACTTTATTCCTGTTTCCGTTGTGATACTGGAATCTGCCTGGAATCTCTAAATGTGATTTGGGTTGCTGTGGTTTTTTTCTTCCCCTTCCTCAAGCATGAATCTGTTTACAGCTAAGGAGTGAAGCTACATACGTAAAGTTGGTTAGCAAGTTGAATAGATTACCAGCTGATGAGAATTAAATAAGGAAGTGTTTTCTTCTTCCCCTCAGAAGCATATATTCTCCCACTTCCTAAAGGGATGTTTTAAAAGGTGTGAAGCTAGACTATTTTGGGTCTATCACAGTCTGAAGGCAGAATGAAAATGTCACGCATTTTCCTAAATGACTAGGAGTCTCTATCAGATTTTCTGTGGATATAGGTTGCAGTAGCATGACTTGCTTTTACCAACTTTACAGCATATAGCTACCGAAGGTCCCCTTGGCTTGCATTAGTGCTTGTGATGGGGCTGTCATTTCAATAGGTTGAAACTACATCAGCTGTGTCTCTGGCTCACACTGATGTGAATGCATGGGTGTACACAGGAGTTCTGATGAGGAGCTGCCTTTGGCAGTGGCATGTTTTAGGTCTGCTTATGCCAGCCACACACTAGCATCCTCCATGTGCTTCATGTTTGGCTAGCATAAAAAATTATGAATAGTCTATCCTGAGCTGGAAGGGACCCACTGAGGGCAACTCCTCTCCCCTGTCTCCTCTCCTCACTAGAGGAATGGATTTATTTATGACTGCTTTTGTTCAGCTGAAATTCTGTTACAAAACTAGAGATAGCACCTTACAAAATCCATATAATCAAAGTAAATGAAAAACTTTTGCAGAGGTTAATGCAGCAGCCGATGTGAGAACAGCGTGAAAGGTTATGTTCTGAAAAAAAGAAGCTTGCTTGGGCTTTTTCTACTCGTTTAAGCAGCCTCCCCATCCTTTCCCCCACATACTCTCCAGCCCCTCCCTCCTTCTCCCCCACAGCCCCAGCCTGGTCAACAAAACAAAAGCCAATCCAGAGTTCTAGACAGCATCAGTTGTACTCCAGTTTCACTAGTTTGTCATGTAAGCGAGGTTGCTGGAGCTGAAGGTGAGGAAAGCTTTAAAGGTGATCCTACTGAAGTCTTAACACCTGAGTTATCAGATTCTCCCACAAAAGAGATTAATTTCCTTTTTTGTTTAACTGGGCTACCACTCTAATAATACAGTAATACTTCACCCTTCACGAGGAAGGAGTCTTGTCAGGATCTCGTGAAGCATCTAATTCGCAAACATGCATGGGTCATTAATATGCATACAGGCCATGCCCATCGCTCCACCCCCAGTCAATCAGGAGCGCTGGGGAGCATTTTCCGCTCCTCCTCACGGGCTCTCGCAGCACATGGGAGCCAAGGGAAGTGTTTGTGGGCCCTCTCTGCCTGGGGAGAACCCCTGAGAATCCCTGGGCTTCTCTTCGACCACACTGCCACTTCTGCAGCTGCCGCCGGGCTGCTGCCATCGCTCATGCTTGCACTCCCCCCCATGGTGGGGAAGCTTCGCTGCCATGGTGGGGAAGGGGTGTCCTGGGGCTCCGGTCAGCACTCTTGGAGCCTGGGAAACCTTAACTTGTGGGCACGTCCCGCCGCTGCCCCGTTCCACCACACAGTGCTTGTCCCACTGCCACCATGGCCAGCCCAGCCCCACTTCCCCTGGGGCTCCGTCATCACAGTTGCGCCAGGTGTGCAGTCGCTGGGTACAGACTGCATTGCCTACCCTGCCTGTAGCCATGAATACAGTAACGCATGCCCGGCAGGTGTCAGTCCTCTGGCTGGGCTTAGAGTAACAGGGGATGGCGTGATTTGTGACAGTGCTGTGCTGGTTCTCAGCAGCTGCCTGGGGTATCCTGCGGCGTGAGCCTTCCACTGTAGCGACCAGACATGGAGACACACAGGAGCAGGGCAGGGACCAGGGCATGGCACCGTGGAACTGTAAAACACCATGGGAGTGAGAGGTACTGCGTTGCCTCCCCATGGGGCTGGGCCAGTCCCACCCCACAGGGAGTGCTAGTGCCACCCCTCGGCGAAGCAGAGGCACTGTGTATGCATTGGTCAGGAAGCTCTGTGAATCACTGAGGCAGATTTGCGGGAAAAATGTCTCACAAACCAGTGAGGTCGTAGTGGATGTGTGTCAATTCAGCAATGAATGACTCTACTTTGAATGTCAGCAGTGATAACTATTTCTAATTAGAGCTTCCGCTTCTGGGAGGAAGGAAAGAAGAAATCCATCATACAAAAGGAATTCTAAAGAGGGGTGAAAGTCATTTCCCAAGAAATTGTGCTCCAAGACCTGCAGAGACTTGCCCCGCTGGAACCTGTCTGACACTTTAGCTTAACACTTGAGGGTTTAAGTAACCCTCCAAAACATAAATCAGTTTATGCTGCTTTAGCATTAGCTGCTGAGCAGCCACTGCATGTGGAAGTTGACCTGTTTGTTCAGGTTGGCTGGAAGCTTAGCTGAAAAGACACCCAGTTTTTGTTGGATTGAGTTAAGGTGGGGAGGGCTCCCAGCACACAGCGCTTGCCCGACCTCACTTGCCTCACTTCTGTGGGACAGTTTCCTGGGTCAGGGACAGGGGCACGGTGCCACCGTTGCGAGCCCCCTCCCTGCAGGGTGGGGTGAGTCCCGCCCCACAGGCACCGCGGCATTGCCCCTCGGCAGAACAGAGGCACTGCGCATGCATCAGCCGGCTAAACTCACAAATGGTTGAATCAAAACTGCGAGAAAATTGCCTCGCAAATGGGCAGGGTCATAATGCAGAGGTTGCAATGCACTGGGGAGTCACTGTATGTTGTTAAAAGTCTTATTACAAAAGCCTGTTCATGGATGACAGGTAAAAGCAGAGTGCTGAGGTGTACTTGCTGCCTACTAAACTCATTGTTTGGTATTTCTGCTTGCAAGAGTTATTTTAGTCAGTAAAGGTAAACTGAAGAATGCAAGGTTTTTTCCATTGATCTTTGTGCCTACTTTTGTGTCCCTGCTTGCACTTGTGGAGAGGCACTGAACAGGTCTAAATGCTTTTTATATCTGATACCTAGCACCCTATAGCTATACTGATGCAGCCTGGTAGAATGAAGGCTGCCCTGGTTTTGTTGCCTTATGAAATAGTGTTACTTTTATTTTTAGTTTTTCTGCAACTAGCACATTTCTAATGCTTCTGACTGGCAAGTAAGATTGCCTCATCCTCATTGCTGCAGTTCTGCTGCCAATGCCCTGGGCTGAAGAGAATTTCTAACTGCATGAAAGGGAGGCTAAATATGACTAGGCAGTGGATTTGAGTTTTGATTTTTTTTTTCCTATGGATTTTGTTTCAGTTTCTTTCATGCTATTTATTATTTCTAGGCTTGTGAGTCAAAACCAAGATTTTGTTGCTCCTTTGATTTTTATTTTTTTAAAAGAAAAATCATCTTCTTCCTTGTAGTGATTGACATGGTGGATGGTGCTTCCAAGGGGGATGTCTCTTCAGTTTTCTCTTCTTTAGCAGCCTCTTGGAAACCTTTGTGGAAGTTCAGAAAACTTCTGCTTCCAGTAAAGCAGGGTGGCAACCGCATCAGTCTTAATATCTGGCAATCTTAAAAAAGCCAGTCCAAATTATAGAAAGTGATACCCAAAAAATTATCAGATAATTGAAGCCATGGCATTTTTCCTGTTTCACATCATTTGAATGTGAATAGTGAAATCTAGCAACCATCACTCATGATATATAAAAAGTGTGCATGAACAGGTAAGCACTTTACACAAAATTACATTGCCAAAGTAATCTCTGCTATAATGTCCTCAAATTCCCCAGAGTTATAGTAGGGATTAATTTGATTCATAATATTTGAATACCGGAGGAAAAAATGTGTTAAAGGTTTCTGCTAGAAATTCCAATCAACACTGAAGAATTGAATGAATACTACAAAACATAAATTTAAAAAACCAAAAACCACACCAAACCTGCTCTCACCTGCTCGGAGGTTGAAATGGATGTTTTTCATCTGTATTTCTCTGTGCAGTGGTTTTGCTTACTGAAAGTTTTGCTAGCACAAAAAGGTTGGGAAAATGAAGTTTTGAGTCAGGCGCAAGGGTTAGGAGGAAAAAATTGGCTTTGTTCATAAGTGAACATTTGCGTGAACTGCGCAAATGTATATGACCACTGAGACAGTGGCAATAGAAGAAATCTTGTGATTATACTCAGCTCAAGTATTCCGGACTAACTGCTAGTGCAACTACAGAGTAAAATGAAATATTGGTGAAATACACGAATAAAGGAAATTGCATGTTTCTTGTAGATATATTTTTGAGAGCAAAAATAGAAAATAATTTGTACCCATGAATTATTAATTGTGAATTATTCACTTAAGATTTGACCCACTGTAATGGATTAAGTTGAAGAACGGATATACTGCTATAAAATACGTGCTCTCATTTGTAACCTATTCCAATCAAAACAGAAGTACAGTCATAGCCCTGGATTCGTAGGTTTGGGGTCTTTTGAGGGTTCCGTGAAACATTACATCCACGAATTCGGGTGAGACATTCATATGGCAAAGTATTGCCATAAATATGGCAACTTTGGAACACTGCTACATGCCGTGCTCCTTACAGCAGTGAGAAGCCAGGGTTTTTTCCCTTTAATTGCAGAACCTGGTCCTGGCAGGAGTGTTACTCTGAGGCTATGAATATGTGCGTATGTGCATATGTGGATATGCACTGGCAAGTCCAGCCTGGCTGCCAGAACGGCAACCCACCTGGGCTGTGGAAGCTCTTACAATGGTTTATGTTATGAAAATGCTGTGAGTGCCTCTGGAGTGCCGGCAGTGGCCACGCTGCCAGCGGTGGCAGCGGGAGTCTGTAGGGCTGTGGTGCTCAGCCAGTGCCCAGCAAAGGTCAGTCCCCTGGCTAGGCTTAGAGTGACAGGAGAGGGTGTTACTTCTGCAGGGCTGCACAGAGCCTTAGTGCCTGCCCGCAGCCAACCCCCAGCTAGGCTTAGAGTGACAGGAGAGGGTGTGACTTCTGCGGAGCTGTGCATGGTCTCAGTGCTCGCCTGCAGCAGACCGGGGGCAGCCAGCACTGAAGCATCCCAGCATGGGGCCCCATGTGCCCTGAGGCATGCTGCGGCAGCGTGTTAGACTATCTACTACGTATATAAGCCTTTGGTGATAAAGGAGCAGCCATGGAGACACACAGGAGCAGGGCAGGCACTGCGGCAGGGGACTGTGCTGTCTCATGGCGCCATGGGACTATAAATGCCACATAGCCTCCACAACACTCCTAAAGGAGCGATCTGTGGCTGTCCCCAGTGAGTGAGAGGTGCTGCCTGCCTGCCCTGTGAGGGTGTGCCAGTCCTGTCCCACGGGGAGTGGCAGCGCTGCCCTCCACGAAGCAGAGCAACCACTCATGTGTCGACTGGACATATTCATGAATAACTGATTAGGATTTGGGGAGATATTTTTTGTGAATAGTTGAAGCAGTGAATAATTAGGCACAAATAGTCAAGGTATGACTGTATTTTGAATTTTTATCAATGCGCCAGTTATGAAATCTGGGTCTAGTTACCTGATGCTAGGAGAGCAATTGGAAACCTTGATGATTAAGCTATTTTAAAATACAATTCAGCAAGGCAGTGGCAACAAGTTTTAGTGCAATCTTCTGTATTGTCCTTTCCCTACCAATTCCTTTTTCATATCCAGAATTAAAAAAATTACTGGGAATTGCTGCAGTCCAGGGTTGTCCTTCCAGGGTTGGGGTTTTTTACCAATCTACTGAACAATGTACACTGAAGCGGGTGGTTTCTCTAAATACTTTTGACCTTTAAGGTGAAATAACCCCATACATAATCTTCAGTGCAAATTTTGATAGCTGCTAAACAATTTTCCTATGCAGCTGGCCACTTTTATATCTTGAAAAACTAGTAATGATACAAACAGTTGATTATTGTTTACAATGGCAATAAACCTCTCAGTATTGGTTGTTACCAAAATAAATTGCCATTCTGTTAAATGTTAAATAACAAGTCATAAACTGCTGAAAACAACCAATTCCTTGTAGATTATTGCCTGAATAAATTTTAGTAGGAGGTGCAGATCATGAAGTTGTGATCAGCAGATCGATCCTAATGAAATTTTATATAATATAAAAAGCTGAAGGCTCTTCAGAACATAGAATCACAGAATCAGTAAGTTGGAAAAGACCATAGAGATCATCAAGTCCAACCTATCACCTATTACCTAACCTAGCCTAACCTGTTACCTAACCTGTTGCCATCCTGCTACCAACACACCATCCTACCTATAACACACTACCCTAGTATCTAGGTCATGCCACCAAGTGCATCATCCAACCTTTTCTTAAACACCTCTAGGGACGGTGACTCCACCACCTCCTTGGCCAACCCATTCCACTGAGAGATCGCCCTTTCTGTGAAAAAGTTCCTTCTAA
>WEKX01026005.1:0-23817 GCA_013390025.1 Pitta sordida
ATCGATAAAGATGTTAGAGAATTGTATTCAAGCTGATTGTTAGAAACTTCAAGAAAGGGTAAGGGTTGAGGAATGAAAAAATGAACATTATCCTTTTAGAATAATGAAGAAAGAGTAAATTGAGAAAATCCTCTGCAAGGCATTTAGCAGCTTCCAGTTTCAGTAGCTTCAGTGGGAGAGGCTGTATTTTGTCGGCTGTTCTCTGTATCTTTAGCAAAACTGTGTGCCATCTGAAACACTTATCTCATGCTCAGTGGTCATATGCCAACTATTGTGACGATGTCTGATCTTGCTGCCCAAGTGGAATTACACAATGAGCAACAATGGAAATAAGTAGGTGTTTAAAAGTACTTTTGCTCTTAACAACATGCTTGAGCAAGTCCCTGACTCCTTGAGCTATTGTACTGTGTTAGAAAGCACTGGTACGCAGTGACACCTCTCCCCTTGACTGCAAGCATGGCCATCAAAATAGCAGCTTCAGAAGCATTTTCAATACTAGAGTGTGACTCAAGGGACACTTGTCTCTTGTCTCCCAAGGAAGAAAATGTGCTTCCAATGAAGCAGAACAGACAAGACCCTGGAGCTTGTGCCTATCATGAGGTTACAGTCAGAGAGCAACAAGAACAGGATTATTGCATGGACAAAGACAAGTCAACAGCCAAGGGCAACCCCAGCACAGACCATACCCTCACCAACAAGACATGATCCCACAGGATCTGTAGTAGGGAACATCCACAGTCCCCAAACACAAGGGATGAAGCAGGGCCAGAGTTCACCAAGTCAGGAGCAAAAGGCGATGAAGCTGGAGACAGAGCTGGATATAAGCTGCCATATATGACTGAGGGATCTGTGCAGGACTCCAGCTAGTGACAGAGTAGGTCAAAGGTCCATTGTGGAGGCAGAACTGGAGGTAGTCATACCTACAACATAGCCCAGGACAGAGCCGAGTGGCTATTCATGACCTTACAGAGAGCCCCCTGGGCAGAAAGAATGTGGATGAGCATCCCAAGTAAGGCCAGCTGGGGCCACTAAGACCTATCAGCACCCTCGAGGCACTGACAGTTACCTCATACGGCCCTGGTTCCAGGAGGAGGCATTTCACTGTCATCTCAGAGAGCAGGAGCACACCAGAAGGACAGCAGCCCAAGCAGGAAGCACAAACCATCAACCTGACCCTCCTCATTGATGGGGACTAAGCACATGGGCCCAGAGAGGCCAGATACTGTTTGTGAGGAATCATTAGATGTTGTCCTGAGACCAGCTTATACCAGTAAGGCTTCACAGTCCCTGTTGTCGACAGCTCATTCGCACAATTCATAGCTGCCTCCAATTATCCGTGGGAGCTTTGCAGGCCAGACTCTCCTCTTGTGAAGGAGGTTCCACATGGGCAGGCACTTAATGAAGAGATTGGATTATAAACACTAGCTAATCTTTTCCACATGTACACCTGAAGAATATCACAAGTGACAGCTGTTTAAATTTCCAAGAAAATTAATGATTCCTAAAGAGGCAGAGCTTATCAAGGCTTTGACTGGGCCTGATAATGGACAACCTCCAAAGGGCAAATTGTTTATAATAGTCTATAAGTGCCTCATTCTAGGGGTTCATGGAAACTTTTATTGACATGGTCCCTTTTATTAATGTTTCTGCTGGCAAAGACTAGAACAGCTTGGTTCCATCTACTGATGATATTAGGCTACTAAGGCCTCTAATGAGCACCTTGTATCTTCAGGTCACAGTCAGTTTAAAATGATTGGTACTGGGGCTGGGTACCACAGGCTCAGCTGAACCTTGCGAGAGGCTGTGTTATCCCTGCCCCATGCAGTGTTCATATCCTTGCAGGGCCCATCTGTGAAACTGCTAAAATGTTAACTCGTGTCGTGAGTCATTTGCTGGATTCAATGTCTTGAGATCTGGGGATTCAAGCAGGGTGGTGGGAAGAGTGATATACAGGTTTACTCTGAGACTATAACCAACTTTTCCTAACAGACCACATATGGAAAAGGAAAGCCCTTTACTTTGCCCCCTTTTGCAGAAACCCTCTACCTTTACATTAGCACACAAAACCTCCATCAGTCACCCTGGCATTCCGCCTTCCCCATGAAGCATGTTGCAGGACATGTTCTCATTTCCAAGGGGAATTTTCAGAGCCTGATTCTATTTCAAATGATGTTTCACGAAAAAGAGCATCTATGTTGGCCTGTAAAAGGAACAACATGGAAAGATCTTTATTAAACTCAAGGGTGAAGAAAAGAGAAATAGCTGGAGAAAGTAATTTTCCTCAAGCTACAAGTAATGCAATTCCCATGCAGAACTTAGTAGCTATGGGATTATTTTAAAGTTCAAACTTCTCTTCCTGGTTGGTGAGTGTTTCACAAATGAGCATGGAATTAATTTAAATTCAAGACTACAGACAAAACAAATGGGCCACAAATGGTTTATAAATGTTTTCTCACTTAAGAAAAACTCTGTGATCCATCACTGAGTTCACTGCTGAAGTGTCTGGCCACAGCAAGGGACCTGTTCCTCCTGACACACTGGTATAAACCAGAATTGATTCATTTGAAACAAACGGATGAAGGTGGTGGCTAAAGTCAGACTAAAGCAAATCAAACTAGGAGTCACAGGTTCACAGGTTATTCTGACTTGGAAGGGACCCTCGGGATCATCTAGTCCAACTCCCCGCCAACTAGAACAACTAGACCATGTCACTGAGCTCCTCATCCAGTCTTCTCTTAAACACCTCCAGGGACGGCGACTCCACCATCTCCCTGGGCAGATCATTCCAATGAGCGATCACTCTCTCTGTGAAAAACCTCTTCCTAACATTCAGTCTAAACCTCCCCTGGCATAGCTTAAGGCCATGTCCTCTCGTACTGGTGTCGTCAGCCTGAGAGAGGGATCCACACCCACCTGGCGGCAACCTCCCTGCAGGTAGTTGTAAACAGCAATTAGGTTGCCTCTGAGCCTCCTCTTCTCCAGGCTGAACAACCCCAGTTCCCACAGCCGCTCCCCATAGGGCTTGTCTTCCAGTCCTTTCACCATCCTTGTCGCCCTTCTCTGGACCCTCTCAAGCAGTTCAACATCCTTCTTAAACCGGGGAGCCCNCATGGGAAACCATGTCAAAGGCTTTGTTAAGGTCCAAGTACACAACATCCATGGCCTTTTTATCAACCAGGTGAGTGGCTGGTATCCTCATAAGTCCATGGGACCAGATGGGATCCACCCGAGGATGATGAAAGAACTAGCAGATGAACTCGCCAAGCCATTCTCTATAATTTACCAACAGTCCTGGCTTACTGGTGATGTACCACAGGACTGGAAATTGGCTAATGTGACACCCATCCACAAGAAAGGCAGGAAAGATGATCCGAGTAATTACAGACCTGTCAGCCTGACCTCAGTCCCGGGCAAAGTCATGGAACAGATAGTCTTGTGTGCTATTATGCAGCAACTGCAAAATGACCATGACATTAGAACTAGTCAGCATGGATTTCGGAGAGGCAGGTCTTGCCTGACCAACCTAATCTCCTTTTATGATCTGGTGACTCGTGTGGCTTTTGTTTTATCTAAACGTATGGTAATACGTATGACTCTCTGATCCATTGCACTCAATTAAGCCCATTTTTTGTGTATGTCTTTATTCTGCAAAGCAGTTCTTTCCAAGTTTATATTCATATTATTACACTGACTCTGCTTGGTGAAAATTTGGCTCAGTATTTGCAACTTTTAATTCCTCTTTCATTCAGCGTCAAAACTAGTTGTGGGCTTTGCTTAAAGAATATTGGAGCCTCTCATGACTGGATAAATAATTTCTGCATAGGTTATTTCTTGTGCTTTCTCTGACTAGCACAGCATTTTTCCTGGGAGTGGGAAAGAAATTTTACAATTTTTACGAGAAATTTTACACTGATTTTGCAATTGGATTGATAAATAATGGCTATTTTAAAATACAACCTTCAGGCAAAAGATGATCTATATAAAACCAGTGCACGTGCATATACACACGCATACATCCTTTCCTCAGTTTTATTTTAGGAGGTAGCATGATTGGAATTTTACTTCAGGTGCTGAATATCTGCCACAGAGAATATTCCATTATAACAATGTGATGCTATATTAGCAACGGAACTCAATTTGTAGGACATTTGGAATCTTTCTTTGTTATGATTCAAGCCTCTTTGCTGTCATGAGGTGAAGAAACTAGAACAGCCAGCATAAGCAGGAGATGTTGCTAGCAGATAGTAGGACTGCTTTGGTCAAATTGACTGTTTACTAACTTGCTGCTAGATTTCAAACAAAATAAAATTCTTGTACAGCATGGGTGAAGATACAGCTTTATATATGTCCCTCAGTGGCTAATATAGCACTTTTTAATCAACTTTTAATGCCTTGCCTTAAGATGCTAAGCAAGTGCAAAGAACACATACAGAATGAATGTATGTTTGATACCAGTTAGTTTAAGGCAGACAAAGGAATTGCTGAAGCCATGTAGAACAAATAAGACTTTTTCCTGAGCTGCACTTTGCTTTTTCTTCCCATGATTCTTATATCTCATATTCCTTGTTTATCTTAAATGAAGACTCTCCCCCCCTACCTGACCCAGGGAGACTGCATCCCCAAAAGCTGGAGAGAAAAAACTGACCCACCAGTATGACAGAGTTACACTGTCATGGCAGGTAAGAGAGGAAGAATAGAGGAAAAGGAGAATGACACCTTCTCACAACGGCTTTGCAGCCTTGGCATTGTTTTCAGTGATATACCAGTCCTATCTTAATGCAACTAGTTTTATAACACACCGACACACCACTCAAGGATTTTTTTCCTTTTGAGGACCATTGTTCAAATGCCTATGCCTGATTAGCAGGGTCAGATAGCTCTCTCTGGTGGAAAACTCTCTGTGGCAGACAGTCCAACAGAAAGAGCAGTGACAGCTTCGTATGGATCCCATTGAAGGCATGGACCTGGAGGAAAAAGAGAATCGACAGATCCCTTTTCTTAGAGGACCAAAATTTTACTCAAACAGAGTAAGAGAATTTACAAGTCTATGTGCAACAGTGCCATCTGATGGACTTACTCAAAAGGGTAAACAAGGTGATGAAGTAGAAGTAATCTACAGGCTTGGCAAGCTACCCTCATTCTTAAGCAAAACGAAGTGACTAGTACTGGATTTGATAAAAAGAAGGTGTTCTCCAAGGAGTTCTTACTTCCATGACCCTTTCCCATAAGCCTATCTCAAACTACTTTTTAAAATAAGGTTATGAGGCTTTTAAATAAAAGTAATAGGGTTAAAATAATTTCCATGATGGGATATTTGATTTAGAACTGTGGACCGTTTTGATTGAGGCACTACTGCTATGAAACATACAGGTCTAGTTCAACGCATTGATTACTTGGTAATAGACTTCAAGTGAAATTTCAAAGCTGGAAGAAGCATGGGAGATGAAGGTTCAGACATCTCAGTAAAAGCTGGTGTTTCATAGGGACAGTGCACAGCTACCTAGGATAACAGAAAAATAAAGGAAGTATCATGTAATTGATCACCATTTATATGTTCATATCCCTTTGACAGTGTAAACGTCTGTGAGTTTCATCTTTGGAGAATGCATTGCCCTGAAATAGTTGCCAGAAATTTGTAGGACGTGTTTTTTAACATGGTGGTGGGATTTAATTGAATTCAGTTTTCTACAAGACCCCAGTCAAGTGACTTTGATTTCCAGAACAAGGTAAATTTATTGCACATTACAATAAATTTAGAAATGAGGCTTCTGAGTTTCAAATGTGAGTTCAAAGTGCTTGGTATGACTACTAGACTGCCTTCCCCTAAGATTCTTCTTCCTATGGTGTATGATGTTGTTATTATTATGTCATTAATTTCGAAAAGATTGCTCCTCTTAGATCAATTCTAAATTTAAAAGTGAGCTTTTAATTGATTTGCATCTTCTTTACTGTATGGCAGCATAGGTAGAACAAACTAATTTCCCCAGGTCTTAATTCACAGGTTCACAGGTTATTCTGAGTTGGAAGGGACTCACAGGATCACCTAGTCCCTGTGAACATACAGAATTACACAGCAAAAATTATTTCATTTGCTGCAAGCGCCATCCCTGGCCACTGAAATCAGTTCATGGCCCTGTAATGTAAACAGTTTTTATCAATGAGCCTGGAGAAAACCTTAAAGCATTATTTATACAATCTCTAAATAATACAAATAGTGGTAATATATATAAATACTGGAAATATATACTATAAATATTGAAAAGAAAGGACTTTTGAAACAGACCTGGGCCATTTTGGTAAGCAGGGTTTGAATTAGTGTTATATTGTTCAGCATGGGTAAATGAAAAACTTGGGGAAAGCACACAATATATTTTTAGAATCACTTTACCTTCAAAAAGGAGACTACAAAATGTGTTTGGAGATTATGCTGGATAACTGGTTAACAGGCTTCTTTTGTGTTTGTTTTCAACTTCCTTCCTAACACTTTAACTTTTACAGCCTGAAATAGCGACTTTTTTTGCTCTACAGATTGGTTGGTCTCAGAAAATAAAACCAATGCTGGACCATTGTCATGCAAAAAATAATTTTTCCAGAGATGAAATATAATATGAAAAATTGTGCTTTAGCACTTGATTTTTTTTTTTTTTTTTGCAGTTCCAACTTCTATCTGGGAAATGTTCATGGAGGAGAGCCCTGTTCCAGCGTCTGTCTCAGAGAGGGATTAGAAGGGTAGGGTAGAGAAATGGTTTGTATTGAACCAAGAAGGGATTGTTTAATTTATGACTGTTCAGAGTGAGAGAAGGAAATGGAGAATGATGGC
Source organism: Pitta sordida (assembly GCA_013390025.1). Lineage (NCBI taxonomy): Eukaryota > Metazoa > Chordata > Aves > Passeriformes > Pittidae > Pitta > Pitta sordida. The sequence goes on from WEKX01026005.1 coordinate 6,821, forward strand.
AGGGACAGGGGTAGTAGGATTGGTGAGACGTAAGCATCTCACACGTATCATTGCTGCTTTTGGAAAACTGAAATTAAATATGCAAACACTGTGGCCAAGACAACTTTGTGTATCTACCCACTTCAGTCCTTGATATTACCAGAAGAACAGTCAGTTCTATGCCAAAAGCTGTTAACAGCTCTGTAGTATAGGAAAGTACTCACTTCGTAGTGGTACCTGGAGGTAGTACTGAGAGTATTTAGACTCTATAATTTACAGATTGACCCTTGTTAAATCCAGGAGCTATTTTTCAGCAAAAGCATAATTGAAAAGCTCAGGTAATCAGGGTGTTTGGAGGGATTTTTTTGGTATGTTGTATTTTGCATGCAATCTATTTGTGTGACTAAAAAGGACCAAATCCAAGTGTCCTCAGCTGACAGAGACCATGTCTAAGAAACACTAATGCTTGCTGTGAGCAGAGCCACATTGCTGTAGCAGGACACAGAGGTATAACACATAGTGCTATGTTTTTAGCGTCATGATCTGAGGAAAGCAAGGAAGCAAATATGCAGCAAATATCTGCGCTTTTATCTGCTTTAGTTATGAATCCCTACATCCTATGGGAGCCACTCATTCTACACCGAGTGATTGATACTTAAATTGATGTTTACCATTTAATCTTCTGGCTGATATCTCCTTTGTCGGTAAATCTAGACCTGTTTATAAGCTACAAGGCAAGATGGAAATGTGAACTCCAGCCAGTGACATTACCAGAGTTGCTCTAAACCTGCTAAATCAATAAAACCAGAGGCAAGGGTTCATAAATCTCTCTGTGTGTATATAGCTGCCGTGATCCAACTCCTTCTGTGAGCCTGCATGTGGCCTCCAAATAGAGTTGCTGGCAGTTCATCTTTCTGGTCTAGAGGTAGATCTGTGATAAAGCAGATTTAATGGGGGAGACCTCTTAGTGGAATAACATAAGCTGTATGTTTTTGTTCTTCCCTCTCACCAAAAAGCTAATATTCAGTTTCTCTACTGTCCAACTCAGATTAGCTTCCCATAACAGCACTCATCCATGACAGTCTCCAGTATTTTCCTTCATGACAAATTGAGCTCCATGAGAACACTTACTTTTGGAGCTGGCTGCAATGGATGCTGGAAGAGCCTTGAGCATTTGAATTTGGAAAGGGGCAAAGCTGTGTATTTATATTCTAGCTTTCTGCCTGCTGTCTGAGTGTATATGTGAGCTAATGCCAAACTAGAAAGTTCATATATGAATTGCAAAACTAATGTAATCTGCAGTGCGTGTGGAAGGGAACAATGTCATTTATGGAGCACAACACACAGTGATATCTGTAATCCTTTGGTTTTGTTAGCCAAGAGGAAAAGGAATCTTATTTTTTGTTTGTGAAGAATGAATATTTTAGCAGTTTCTCAGTAGAAATATTATTTCATGTACTTTATTAATACTGGATTTTGTAAAACCTGAGTTAGGTTGAAAGAGAAGGCATTAGCTGTTTCTTTTTTTATGTTGTGGCCTTTTTTTTTTAGCTTTTCTAGTCAGAAATGCAATGTTTTGCTGCATACTTAGCATAAGGTCTAAAGTTTCATGGGAGCTTTCAAAACGTGAAGAATTTTTATGAAATAGAGAAAGGAATGAAGTAAAAAGTTAACAAGGTTTCAAATTCATCAGAAGCAAGAAGTACAGCAAAGAGTCTGCAGAGTCAACCGATTCATCTATAAAAGATTTCCAGAAAGATAAGGTCATTAAAGAAAAACTAAATGAAATCTTTACTTAGTAAGGGATGTTGCCACCACAGCTTTTCTCTATAGAGTGCTGAGTTTGATGGGCTGTTTCAAATTGCAGTGTCAGAAAAGATCTTTGAAAAAAATTTCTCAAATGACAAGTAGGAAATCAGAAGGACCAGATGGTGTTCACACGGGTTTTCTGAAGGATCACACGTGCCAATGTGAAAATGTTATGTGTAATCTGTCACTTAAAATCAATTTCATTCCTAGAGAATTAGAAAGCAAAAAATGTGATACCATTTTTAAGCCATCAGGAAAGATTTGCAGAAGTATAGATCAATAAGTCTCACTTCCATACGGAGGAAACCATGGGAACTATAATAAAATCTATACTTAGTAGCCACATGGAAAGATTTGATTTAGTAAGGAAGATTCAAAACTGCTTTTCTTGGTGAAAGTCAAGTTCGGATATTAAATATTTCTTTAATTTAGTGAGCATGCAAAGAGTTTTCCAGCAGTGCTTCTCCGTGTTACAGACACAGGGAATAGAGGGGATAACAAAAAATTCATTAAGCCACTGTATGAATCTGTGTTGAGTGCTGTATGCCGGTCTAACCCTTGAATATTGAAGTATGTATATAATAGCCTTAAAAAACATACAGAAACAGAAACCAAGTTAGCATGGCAAAACTATGAAGAAAGGACAGCTATCATATGAGACTACAATATCAATGAAGTCATGCAGATCCATTTAATTGGAAAAAGCAATTTCAGATTACTGATGATAGGAAAAGAGGAATCTTTAAGGTCTCATAAAAGTGTCATGAAACACATGCAAACTATAGAGACAAATATATTGCCATCTGTTTCAGTCTTTTGTTGTGTTTGTGCAGAACCATCAGAAATGAAAATGTGCCCAGTTCTCTTGAGCCATGAACAGCGTAGCAAAAAGACTACTGTTAAATGGAGCTTGAGGGTAGTTACTGGATACATTTTGTGGAAAGAAAGAGCAACAACTTTTCTCCAAATGGATAGGAAACAAAAGTCTGAAGTAAGACTCTGAAATTTGGATGAGTTAAAACTCCAGTGAGAATGGCTGTTTTAACCAGGACTTTTATGCTATACCACTTTTAGCACTTGTTTCTCATATTTCCCTCCCCATCCTTCGGGATTATCTTCTACAAAATCTGGTTCTTGCAGGCACAAGGAACCACATGTGAGGATTTTGGGGTAGATACGAAGCCAGGGAACAAGGAATGGGAGTGGGTGGATCCTTAGCACAAAGGAATTGCTCCCATGTGTGACGGAAAATACTCATCTGCAGTGTAGGCAATATCTGGGTAAACCCAAAATTCCTAGGCCTGTTTCCTCATTTCTCATAGACCATGATACTCGAGGACATTTTCTAAAATGCTAAAATCCTGTGATCAATTTTCATGGAGTATAAAAATATCCATAGCTACCAGGGGAACGGAATAATAGCACCCACATATTACTAAAAGGAATTAGATTTGGAGCAATACCAGGTATGAATGCTCTTTCTTTCTTTTTGTCTTTTAGATTTATGTATATAGGTAAGGATCTATCTGTACTGCCTAGGGGATCTGGGTTTTTTTAATGGTATTACAACAAATATTTACAAGTAATACTGCAATGAGCAATTTTAGGACTGCAGCCTGTCCTTCTCTTCCAGTGTTTTATGTGACCTGTTTGGAAGTGAGTCTTTGAATCTGTCCCTAGGATTGTGGCTATGACAGTTAATTTTTAAAACATACCTACTTATGACCAATATCTCAAAACTATAGATATATCAATGTCTAAGAAGAACATCATAAACATATAAGCACACAAGCATTCATAACAAGAAGAAATTATTTCTCCTTTCCCTATTCTTGTGCACTGGAAAACACCTCTTTATATATGCTCCATTCACCCTGATGTCTACAGCAATCACATGCACAAGAGATGAGTGTCACGGTAATATTTCTAAACCTTTCACTTCACTGAAGGAGTCATTGCTGAGTGTTTTCTTAGCAAAAGGCAAAGCAAGTAGCCTTTCATCTTGATTAAAACCCTCTGACTTTTGGAATCTTCTGCTAAATTATATTTGCCATACAGGAAGGGTGTAGGAGGGAGGAATAGATTTTAAAAACTCCAGTTTTGTGTCAATTATCAAGTGTTTTAAATTTAGAGATTTTCCCATCAACTAGAAACTAAATCCATTTGTTTTTTGCCAGAGAAAATGGGTGAAGATGCCATTTCTAAAGTGTGTAAAGACTTTGTGGTTCATTTCACAATAATATTTGTTGAACTTCTGTGGCACGCTTTCAGAGGAAGCAAGACAGGGCTGTGTTAGTCATGATTCGCTAAATAGTACATCCTAATCCTTCCTAGTTTTTGTTTATTCATGCCTTGCTGTGGGATTTACAGTGTTAGCTCATGGAAAGAAAAAGAAAATCCCAGCAGAAAGAGGAATTCAGCCTTCCAGTCCGCTGCCTAGAGACAGGTTGGTTATTTCTGTCAAGGGGACTTGCTTCAATTCAGACCCCAGTGCACAGGACAGGGAGCAGAAATTGTTGGTCTGCTTCTCAGGTGACAGCATATGAGACTCTGAAGACCAAGCTCCACATGCAAAATGACCTAGATATCAGTAGTACAGCTTGGTGAGGCAATTCATGGCAAGTTGAGCGTGTCTCGTGAGAGCTCTTCACATTCCTGCCCACTGCTGCTGACAAGCAAAACAGTGGTCAGGTGTAGGCCATCTAGCTTCAGATAGCCCAGGGGACCTCCAAGCAATGTCACAGTGAGGACACAAGTGCAAGCTGTGCTGGAAATGTCCCCATGAGCTCTACCTCCTGCCTCATGAGGTTGTTTCAAAGGTTACTTTCATTCTCCATCTGTCCAGGTGGAGCTGACTGATAACGGAGTTCCTCTTATTTTTTCTCACCTGCTCTGAAAGAGGATCTGTTCATTGTGAGAGGCTCTTTTGTCAGAGGAGGATGTCTCCTTTTTGTTCGATTTCTTCTTGACCCTCACTGGCCATAACCTTGGTGGAGCTGGAGGAGGAAGCTGAGTCACTGCCTTGTGTGGTGAAGCCCTGCCCCACTGGTGGGGAGCAGGTGTGGAAGAGTGATGAACAAGGGAGTAAGTGTGTTGAAAAATTGCCTGTGCTTTTCCGGTTCAGGTGATCCTGCCAGTGACAGATCTATTCTGTACTTCAGCTACTGCTGAGGAGGGTGACGGAGAAGGGAATGGAAAACCGAAGCCTGTGGTGCATAATGAAGTCCTTATGTGCTGAAAACTCATATTTGATATGCCATAGATGGATATGTTGACAGCCACAATCTGTGCTTTGCAGGAAAAGGTTTTGAAGGGAAAACACACTGCCTTTGCAAATGCTGGCATAGAGCCAGCATGGGCCTACAAAGTACTGAGTTTGTTCAGTGATGGCTCCTGTTAGAGAACTAAGGAAGAAATAATTTGATTTTTTTTTCTTTGGTGTCGGTGGCTGAATATGTGGAACAAGAACCACAACATCCAAGAAGGCTGTATGTCTGTTCCTCAGCCTGTCATGGACTTGGTGTGTGAAGTTATGGAAGTCACAAATCACAGAATATTACGAGTTGGAAGGGACCCACAAGGATCATCTAGTTCAACTCCCCAGCTAATGCCCATACAGGGATCGAACCCATACCCCAGAGCTGTGGACATAAACCTAATTCCCTCACAGGCACACAGGCCACTCCGAGCCAGAAGGGACCCCCAGGACCATCCAGTCCAACACCCCACCAACTAGACCATGTCACTGAGCTCATCATCGAGCCTTCTCTTAAACACCTCCAGGGACGGCGACCCCACCACCTCCCTGGGCAGTCCATTCCAATGAGCAATCACTCTCTCTGTGAAAAATCTCTTCCTTACATTCAGTCTAAACCTCCCCTGGCGTAACTTAAGGTCTTGTCCTCTCATTCTGATGTCGTCAGCCTGAGATAAGAGATCAAGTCCACTCTGTTCTGGACACCTTAGTTTCCTCATCTCAAGTCTTGGCAAGTCTTGTGAAACCAAATATTAAATAAAGTCACTTGATGCCATTTCTAGTCGTGGTCAATGGTCAATCAGTCCTCAAGAAAAGTCACAGGTTTTGCAAATGTCTCCAGTGAAAACGCATTTTTTTACACAAATTACTGTGAAAATGATGTGGTGAGACTTCATAATGGAGTGGATGAATGTGTGTTCTGTGGCTGATACGTGAGAGAGAAAAGGCTCCAGCTGCTTCTTCTTGAGCTGCTTTGAAGCAACTGGGATAACAGGGCTCGAAAACATGTATAATTCATTAATTAGACCTGACCATATGTTGCAAATGTTTTTTTAAGAACCACTGCTTTGGAGGCATGTATTCTTGATTGTAACACAGCATTTTAACATTGATTTTGAATTGCAATAGGAACTTCTTTTGGCTCAACTGCTCTAGCACAATGTATATCCAGCTCACACATTTTTTATCAGTAGTCAGTGCTAAGGTTATCTCACTGTATTATTTCTCTTCACTTATTCCGGCAATATTGGACTCAGATTTGCAGGACCCAACTTGTGAGCACAGGTTAGACAATCCCTCTCAAGTTGACATGATGCTAAGTAGCTATTCTCCTGCCCCAAACTGCAATACAAGAATTTTCACCCAGAACTGGACTAGCAGAAATAAATCCCTAAGACCCAAAACCACATTGAACATTCATACTGTATAGAGTGGTCCATCATATCGATATAATTTTATCCCTCTTTTTCACCATATGGCCACAGGTTGACCATTACCCACACTTCCCACACTGTGCTAAGTGGTAGAGGAGACGACTACATCTAGCTACTGTAGATTTAACTGATACAGGAATTCTTCTCGGCAATTCTACGATGGACGGGCCATGACCCAAACATCCAGCTAACAAATCCACAGGTAGCTTGCCTGTATCAGCATGGACATACGTATATTCATAGCTGCAGCTGTGTCTCTTGTGAGAGCAGTTGTATCACTACTGCAGGGCTGCACCCCTGGCTATAGTTAGATGTATATTCTGAATGTATTTCTTCCCTTTTGACTTTTCAAATTTCTCAAAATAATGTGCTGAAGTGATATTTAAAAATGGAGACCCCAGTGAGTAACTTCACATCTTGGTGGCATTTTCACTGTGCGTGACTCTTGCCAGTGATCCCTCAGATCCTCCCCTTTTGTCTAGTCTTTTTTTTTTTTTTTTTTTTGTTTTTTTTTTTTTTTTTTTTAGTATGCTGGTAAGTTAAAAGCTTTTTTCAGATTAAATGAGATCCAGTATGAAATACTTAATTTTGTATATAGAAATGAGGGCAGGATGGCATTATACTTTTAGTAAAGCTAAATCTCATTTTAGGTTTTTTGAACCACAGTTTTTCAATAAATTCAAATTTTTATTTGACACTATATTGATCTAATGCAATTTTTTATTCTATATGGCAATCTCAGCAACACTTTTAATTCAGGAGATCAGAAATGCCTAGTGGAAAACATTTAATTTCCGCTCATTTTTTCAGTGCTGCTGCATTTGAGACACAAGATCAGATTTTTCTATTACCCACATTATATTCTTAGAACATAATGGATTAAATGCAGAGTAAGAACTAAGTACAGAACTCTCTAGATTAGATTATAAAGTGTATGTAATAAAGAACCCACTCTCCTCTAAGCACTACTGCTTCGTATTGTAGTCTTCAAAACACTGTCTTCCAAAACTGCAATCCTGTCTATTAAGACCATGATGCTGAAATCTTGCTGTTATTTCTGTGAAGTCACTGATGGCCTGACAGGCAAAACATACAGCTCAGTTCTACCTCAATGCTCTATTTCAACAGTTTTCCCTCCCAATTTTTCCTGTGTACAAAGTAAATTACGGGTGCTTATATAATAATATTGTATTCCAGGATGCAAGCAGCAGTTCTGGCACATTCAGCACTAATGTATTTTTGCTTCATTCAAAGTTGTAGCAAAATGTGCATTAAAACATTTGGGTATGTGTTCCCCAGGTTTTGGGTAATTTCTTACAACAAAGCAAAACCTGGAATGTTTTTGGGTGACTAAAACTTGCAGAGACCCATATGTAGTTTTGGAAATATCTGGATTAGATGATAGCATAGCCTGCAGAGCTTATGAAATTGCATTCATTTCTACTCCTCTCTATTCAAAGTTGTGATGCTTTCAGCTGTGTCTTTCCAAATTTTTCTCACATTAATACCTTGCACTGTTCCTGCCAATTTATGTTCTTATGAGGAGTGAGCAGTTATATAAGGACTATCTTATACTCCTGCAGATACTATGCAAATTTTCACAGAATCACAGAATAGGTCAGGTTGGAAATCGCAGTGCATCATCTAGTCCAACCTCCCAAGTCAAGCACTATCATCCTAGAGCACATTGCACAGGACTGTGTCCAGTGAAGGAGATTCCACAACCTCTCTGGTCAAGCTGTTTCAGTGCACCATCACTCACACAGTAAAGAAGTTCATCCTCGTATTCAGGTGGAACTTCCTGCACAGCAGTTTCTGCCCAGTGCTTCTTGTCCTATTGGTTGGCACTACTCAGAAGAGCCTGGATACATCCTCTTGATACCCTCCCTTCAGATACTTATATCCATTGATGAGGTCCCCTCTCAGTCATCTTTATTTGAGACTGAACAATCCAAACTCCCTCAGCCTTTCCTCATGAGAGAGATGCTCCACTCCCTTAATCAACTTTATTGTTCTCTGCTGGACCTGTTGCAGGAGCTCCATGTCCCTCTTGTACTGAAGAGCCCAGAACTGGACACAACACTTCAGATGTGGCCTCACTAGGGCTGAATAGAGGGGCAGGATTACTGCCCTCATCTTCCTGGCAATGCTCTTCCTAATGCATTCCAGGATATCATTGGCTTTCTTGGCTACAAGGGCACACTGCTGGCTCATGGCCAGCTTGTTTTACACCAGGACCTTGAGATCCTTCTCTGAAGAGCTGGTTTCCAGCAGGTCAATCCCCCAGGCTGTGCTGGTGCATGGAGTTATTCCTCCCCAAGTGCAGGACTCTGCATTTAACTTGGTTGAATTTCAGACAGTTCTTCTTTGCCCATGTCTCCAACCTGTTGAGGTCCTTCTAATTTTAATTATGGTCTACCTTTTCCACAGTACAAATATGTTACTAAGAGATTGTCAGGAAAGTGAAATAGTTTACACATTAAAACAGTATTCAAAATCATATCTCACTTTCCATGGGAAAGTCATGGGATAGCCAGTGCTACCTAACTTCAGTTCAGCTGGTGAGCTTCCACCTACCTTCTTATCACCATACATCCTTCTGGGGATATATGCCCATAGGCATTTGCAGATCTAGACCTGAATCAAGAAGTGCAAATACAAGGGGGAAAGTTATTATTTTGTGAACTAGATCAGAGTATCAAATTCATATCTACAATTGAGAGAGTAAGTTGTTGCACAAATTTTCATTTTGGAAAACAGGCAAATATTTGCCAAGTTGCAGAGACAGAAAGTGGCAATGCAAAAGCATCTTTATAATCTTTTCCTTGAAGTGTTCCTACCATCCATATTTTTGCTCAGTGAACATGTGTCATTGCAGTCCCATCACCTTACGCTGAGTAATTGAAAAAAACTCAACATATACTCAAATCAGCAATACCCTATTTACAGGAGAAAAGCCTTAATTTCAGCACTTTCAACTTGGAGTGCTATTTGGAAATATTTAGCTCATAAAAAGCCTTATGGTTCATGCTTTGACCTCATTGTGACCTGAACATTTTGTTAACAAAGTACCCTGTTAATGTTTTGACCAAAAGAACTAATGTACTTGGGACTAGTTGTGTTGCCAAAGTGGTGCTTGCTCCTAAAAAGGGAAAGTTTCAATTCTATTTTCAAAAGCAATGTCTTACTCCTAACTATATATGGAAATATCATCAATCAGTCCTGAAAACAGAGTGCGCACTGCAGTGCATTATAGTAGCTTGTGCTCCCGCATTCAGTGTAACAAGTCTCACCATACTGGAGCTCATAGAGGAAGTTTTTTGCTGTATCTGTTTTCCCTATGCTAGCTTGAGTAGATTTGAATATAACTTTTGTTTTAATCACCAGCAATGAAGTATAATGGAACAAGCTAATCAAAAGAGGGTATAATGAAATGCACTGCCACTCCTGGACATGTTTACAACAGAATTCCTTGACTAAGGTGGGTTTGCTCATGATTTTTTAAATTAAGATGTAAACAACCTAAAGCCTTCACCCTCCACAGATGCAACTTCAGCTGTTGGCCTTTTTTTAGTGTAATAAGAATAAGTTAGCTAAAAAATAGATTCTAAACGTTTTAATCGGTTCTCTATTAATACCTACCAAAGGGCTTCAGCAAACAAAAAAGTATATTCTAACTTAAAGGAACATGTTATTTAAGCATTAGACCTACCCAGAATGCCAAAAGATAGTTGTTTCTTAAGGAGGCAGTGAGCTCAGATTCTTTGGTGTTGGTCTTTACAAACCAAATCCCAAGAAATCCATGACAGATAAATTCAACAGCAATGAAAGTAACGATCAGTTGGAAATACTACAACAGTAATGAAAGGCAATAATTAAGATGGGTTGTATCAGACAAATCAGAACCAAACCCTAAAAATCACAGTGCATTGCAAAGCACTGCATGTGCAGTTACTGTTTATGAGACACTTAATTTTATTTCATCTGTATTTAACTTTAACATTTTGATAAGTCTTGGTCAAAACGGAAAAGCAATATAAACTGTGCATATTTTTAAACAGTCATATGAGCTCCCATTTTTCTTCTTTTTTTTTTTTTTTGTATGAAGATCATCAAACATTTTGGTTTGGTTTCATTGGGGTTTTTTTTTATTGTCAGTCATCTAACCTACTACTGTCTCATTGTTATGAAAAAAAACCAAGCCTTTCCCGATACTTTCAGAATTGCATTTTAGGAACTCAAAACAGTCATAGTTAATTGGATTAATATGGAAAAGAGCCTTCTACAAGCCCCTGGTAAGAGAGTTTGTGTGGAATAAAATATCAATCGAGAGGATGCAGGAAAAAAAATGAAAGAGGATAATAAACTGGAGGGTCTGTGCCTTCTTAAAATATTTCCAGCTAAATGTAGGACAGCAGAAACTTTGTCAAAATTAGCAGTGAACATAATGTAAGTGTGTAGGATAAAATCTATTTTGTTAGGGAGGAAAAGAAGACTATTGTAACTTACTTAGCTACAGGATATTGATTCTGACAATTCATCGGCATGTTCATATGAATACAGAGGCTAAACATTATTTGTGTCAAAATTGCCACTCAGAGTCCTCACTTCTCAACAGATTTCAGCTTCTTAGTAATATGCAAACTCATACAGTTATTTATGTGTATCTTAGGGTTAAAACTCTATTTGAGACCAGAGTAAAAGTGGCAGATAAACAGAAGGAGACAGAAATCCTTTACAGAGCAAAAACAACTGAGCGGGCATTTCTAAATTTAGAGTATTTTAGGTGGGAAGCCTGATAATCTGTAAGGAACAGTTCACCTTATTAGAAAACAGGATGCACAGTTAGAGGGACTTTTTTGGTCTTTATCCACATTTGCAGCACCCTATTCCTTGAAGAGATTATGCTATATATTTCAGAAAGTTCACTTAATGAAAATGTTTACATTAAATGCTGAATATCCTGAGTTACAGTAGGCAGATATAAAGCTTTCTAATAGTGATTGGATATGTTTTAGCTTTAAGGCAATCTCTGTTAACCAGGGTTTGGGGGAAATCTCCTTCAGCGAGTGTATTTTTGTGAACAGTCTATGTGATGGAAAACAGAAGGTCTGTATTAAATCTGCAGACAATAGGAAGGGTGGAGCCTCAGATGTGCTGAAAAGCTCAGAATTATCCTGAAAACTGAAGTTCCATGAAAAAAACCAGGATGCTATTCAACAAGGAAGAACACAAAGTTCTACACTTAGCCAGAAGGAATCAGCTTCTTGGATGCATGATGGGGAACAACTGCTTGGGTGGACAAGGACAGAGGAGGATCCTGGGACGATAAACCACTGCTGGCTGAGTATAAATCTGCCACGTTATCCTGCTCTGGACAGGCCAAGCACTAAGCTAGGACTTGTAAACACAAGAAAAGACATGCAGCAGCTTCTGTTCTACTGAGAAAATAACACCTGCTGTTCTATTTTAGCCAGTTTTGATGTCTCCACTTCTCAATCCACTCTGGCTCTATTTGCTGGGATGATTGTTACTCTAGACTTTGGCATACATTCTTCAGAGGACATGGAGGCAGCCACTGTTTGTGAAGACACGCAAAACGAGTGGGGTTTCTGCCATTCCCCTATACTCCGCTGCTCTACTGTGTGCAGTGTCCTATATAGAGGACTGGGTTGCTCATTTTGCGTAGCTTTTTTGGGTTTTTTTCATTTTCACTTGAGGAGTTAGGCCCCAAACACCAAATCAGAAACTAGTTCTGAAATGTTTCTGTTCCTAATTTCTCCAAAACTCTAGGCTCCACTCCACGTCCTTCAGATGGGAAAATGCCATATTACATGTTTATTGTCTTTACCTCTGCAGTTCTGCCGCACTGCCAGGCCAAACATCCGTGGGATGGAAGGGAAGGTGGAGGAAGGGATAAAAGGTCGGGTCTCCAAGTATTGCACATAACTCATTGAGGGGGATGAAGAACTTTCACCTTCATGATTTTACTTGAGTTCAGGCCAGTCAGTAAACATCCTTATTCTGAAAAATATGTTGAGCAACTATTTAAATCTCACATTTTCTTCTGGTGGCTTTTAGAATCCTTCCTTAGATTTTGTTTTTTCTAATTTGTTTCTGATAAAAACAAAGACATTTCTTTCGTCTGACTTAATTTGTCTTTATTCTGTAAACTCTATGCCCTTCAGAAAGCAGAAACTGACTAGTCGCAAATGAATTATCATAGACTGCATGAGGAATGGCTTTGTGAGGAAAAGTTGCCACTGTTGAAGTCCAGTATTCCCTTTTGCCTATAAAAGACTTAAAACTTTGGTATTTCTATTGCAAGCTAGTAACTACACTGGTTTCAGTTCTACCCTCAGACAACACACCACCTCCCTCAAGTGGTCGGCAAAGTCAGGATTGTTTTTTCTGCTTCAAGGGCTGTTTTCTGACACTGCCCAAAGAATGCATTGAAGAGCACACTTTTTATACACTTTATTAATAGATCAAGTTTAAGCCATTCTGTAAAACAAAAACAAAAACAAAAGGTATTTTGAATTGTAGGAAGAGATAACAATCCCACAGAAACAAATACTTAGCTAGCATCACTTGGGCACTGTAGGCTTCTGAAGAAAAGAAAACCAAAATAGCTGATTTTTTGTTTTGTGGATGGGCTCTAATAGCTTTCTGCTTGTGGTTACAGGCATTCAGTTATGGTCACTGCCACGGCAGGGATTGTATAAGCACATAAGCTAATCAAAACAGTGGCACATTTGGAAAAGCAGCACTGTTAATTCTGAAGGCTTGCTCAAATCCTCATTGGAATAATTGCAGTTTTCTCCTTTTGTTCAAAATGCTTCCCATTTAGAAACAGTTCTTTTGTAATTTGCTGCCTAATATGTGCTTGCAGAACAAACTGGAACAATGCTGAGGAAGAGTTCATGGGAACTCAAAACAGAATTACATAAGTTAAAAACCAGCAATAATGATGGTAATAATGAAAAAAGAGAGGAAATAAAAAGCTTCATTCTTCAGGAAGCAAATCAGCCATCCCTACCAGGGGTCAGAATAAAATTCTCTCATGGAACAGTGTGCTATAGAAGTACATTACAGAGAGATGTGCGCTCAGTACTTGAAGAGATGCCTTTGTAGGCATGCTGACAATAACCAGCATGGCAATGTGTATAGAAATTCCTGGTCATGTAGCCAAATCATTTTGTCTACACATCACTGGACACCTGTGAAATTCTCTGGGTATTATCCAGGATGAAACCAAACATTGTCTCAGACCACTACTCCCCTGTGAGTGCTCGAACACTGTGATTTTCAGTGTTACCTCATATGAGCAAAGACTGAGAGCAAACACAAAAGGAAAGCCATTCAGGTAGAACTGGGCAATCAATAAGGTATCAAGAACACCATAAAAATATTTTAATTTATAGTTCACAAAAATGTCTAAATAAATTTATCTAACAAAAGACTACACAACACAAAGATTTAGAGAGGAGGCAAAAAACTCAGTGATGCCAAGTGACTAAGAAGTTAAATTAGTTTGTACAGGAAACACAATCCTCATTTCAAGGTCTAAGTCAGTCCCCAGAAGGAGTCAAGAATAAAATTGTGACATATGACATATATAGCCAAATATATTATAAGCATTGCTCTTACTTGTCCTGTTCTAGGAAGTAACTTTTTTTGCTGGGTAAAACTGCAAACAGGTAGCTCCAAGCACTGTTTTTGCCAAAAGTCTGCTAATTAAAGCAACACTATCCAGCCTCCTTCTCGGCATTAATGGAGTGACAGAGGACGGAAGTCTTAAGCATTTATTTTCCTCTCAGAGCATCTAATATCCCACACTACAGCCACTGGATAAATGTTAACACATTTCCTGACTAAGAAAAGAAAAAAAAAACTGGAGAGAGGGAATGCATATATGTATCACAAAAGCTTGAAGTACAAAATTTCTTTTAGCAGTCTGTCTGAAGGTAGTTGAAAAGATAATATCCTCCATATATTTGGAAGTAGGTGGTATGAAAAAAGGTCCTTCTTGTCTTACTGCAGCATCAGTGTAGTTAAATTTGGCTGTTGCAGATCTCTGAAAAATGTTGCCAAATAGGACTGTACACAACTTGCAGGTGTTGTAACATGCACAGCTAAAGACAACAGCCCTTAGCTTGTAGTACAGGTGGGAAGAGAATCACAGATTCACAACTTGCAGGTGTTGTAATATGCACAGCTAAAGACAACAGCCCTTAGCTTGTAGTACAGGTGGGAAGAGAATCACAGATTCACAACTTGCAGGTGTTGTAATATGCACAGCTAAAGACAACAGCCCTTAGCTTGTAGTACAGATGGGAAGAGGTGCGGAGGAAGAAGATAACTTCAGATAACTTGCAAGGTCATGTTTGCTAACTTTATGTGATTAATACAAGCTAATACCCCATCCAGTTGTCTGCTATTTTCCCTTATCCTGTTACTCCATCTTGAGCTGCCTTTCATTCACTCCAGTGTCTGAGAAACCTTTTGAAAGAAAAGCAAGTCCTTGGTACCAGACACAAGCCAAACCAAACTCCCACCTCTAAATAACCCTGAAATTTAGAATTGCTCAAAATTTAAATCTATATCTATATTCAAATTTGGCTGTTTGAGGTCATATTTACACCTTTTAAAAAATAGCCTTGTTTTATTCCCCCAACATTTTTCACTTCAGTCCTTTGAGTCATGGTCAGATTGGCTTACCAGATGCCCTGGTAAACCATCCCATTCCCCCTCGTCTTCATAATCTTCCAGAGATGAAATTCAAGATTGTCTGCTAATTATAACAGGACACCTTCTCAGACAGATGACTTTCCAAGTAACCTGCTCATTCCACTCATATTCAGAGAATGAAAAATGATGCCAGAGCGTTATGTGATGACAGATGAGGGCCAACATTACAATTTATGTTTGTGACCTGGCACATGGATGGAAACAGAGAGTATGATTCAGTGGTTTTTGCAGCCTTAATCCCTACTAAAGAGAGTCTCAGCCAAGGTAAACGTGACATTTTAAATGAAACTGCTTTGCACACACTGCATGGAACCTGAGATCCCACTTTTGTACTGCGGTTTCCTTCTAAAACTTAGCTACTGCCTGACAGGGCAGAGTAAGTGTGCAGTCTGGGCACCCCTGTGCTAAGTGTCTGGTCTGCTTCAGCAAATGGCAGTGACGAGCAGAGCATGCAAAAGGAGCGAGATGAATGTTATTTGAACATACACATTCCCAAGGTTGAGAAGAGGAGCAAAAATAAAGACTGGATCCCACTTTCCTTCCCCACCCAGGCAACTCCTAAGCAACAAAATCCAAATTAGGCCCCACATTTGTAATAACATCACATTTCCTGGTAAATCAATCATTAATCTACAGACCTAAGAAAGGCAATATATGTCATTATTATGTCCACAACTAAACCAAGATTTTAGCACTGGGAGCAGTTTCCTATTTCCCCTTGCCATTGCTTCCTTTGTGCTTTTTCTAAAAATAAAATATTGACCACTTTAAAAAAGGAGGAAGAGAAGGAATATAAGTCATTTAGTGCTCCTCATAGTNATACATCATATAACATTCATAACATCAACATATAAGTCATTTAGTGCTCCTCATAGTACCAAGCCAAGCCAGCACAAAAAGCTAGCCTCTTCTTAAGTACATATACTATTAACCAAAATCAATGAGGTTTATCCAAGAGCTTAAAGGTACTGAACCAAAGCCTGATATATCCAAGTGAGCCTCTCTGCACCAGTGTGACCTGGAGCCAAAGGTGCAACATGCAGAGTGTATAAATTACATGTCTCTAAACACTACACAAGACTCAGGAATAGAAGAGCACAGAGACAAACTGGAAACAAACAGTTAAAATGTTTTTCCTCGGCATGCTGATCTCTGCCAGGAGAGAACAAAAAGCATTCAAGAATTCCTGTGTCTTAATTCTCATCCACCCCCAGCCACTTTCCTACACTCAGACATAATTTATACGTAATAGTTGACAATCTGAAGCTCCAGTAAAGTCAGACAATGTTTTGGACTCTAGGACAAGTGGTTAGACCGCACCTTGAATATTGTATCCAGTTCTGGCCCATTCAATTTAAGAAAGATGTTGAGGTGCTGGAACACGTTCAGAGAAGGGCAACAAGGATGATAAACAGGCTGGAAGATAAGCCACAGAATCACAGAATCACAGAATATTATGAGTTGGAAGGGACCCACAAGGATCATCTAGTCCAACTCACCACCTAACACCCGTACAGAGACCGAGAGCACATCCCAGAGCGTAACACCACCTAGATCCCTCACAGTCTAGCAGGCCACTCCGAGCCGGAAGGGGTCCAGGGCCATCCAGCCCTACACCCCCCAGCTAGACCATGTCACTAAGCTCCTCGTCCAGTCTTCTCTTAAACACCTCCAGGGATGGCGACTCCACCACCTCCCTGGGCAGCCCATTCCAATATGCAATTACTCTCTCTGTGAAAAACCGCTTCCTAACGTTAAGATTGAACCTC
>WEKX01026005.1:24645-58937 GCA_013390025.1 Pitta sordida
CTGCATCCAATAGGGAGTGGAGGCTGTTACAAGCCCTATGAGGAGCAGCTTAGGGAGCTGGGTCTGTTTAGCCTGGAAAAGAGGAGGCTCAGGGGTGATCTTATCTCTGTCTGAAACTACCAAAAAGGAGGTTGTAGACAGGCAGGGGTTGGTCTTTTCTCTCTGGCCATTGGAGATAGAACGAGAGGTCATAGTCTTAAGCTCCAGCAAGGGAGGTTTAGACTTGATATTAAGGAAAAGTTTTTCTCCAAAAGAGTGATCCGGCATTGGAATGGGTTGCCCATAGAGGTAGTTGAATTGCTATCCCTAGAAGTGTTTAAGGGTAGATTGGATGAGGTGCTGAGGGTCTTGATATAAATGTTATAGATGTTAGGTTTTAGTTGGATTATAGGTTGAACTAGATGATCTTCAAGGTCTGTTCCAACCTTATCATACTATGATACTATGATAAGATGCTATTCAGGAGCTTGCAGGTAGCACACACAACCATGCCCAGATTTACTCATATGTGCACTTTTTTGAATACTGGCATCTGAGCCTTCTCAGGAGCTTCCCTGCCTCATCTCTCAGGCCCTATCAGAAAGGAATGAAAGATTTCTATTTATCTTCAAGAATGTGACCATCCTAGGCACCAGTTGTTAAAATTCAGGTATTTTTAAGACTCAGGTAGGTGGTTTGTCTTTGAAACCAGTTTATTATGCTCTACTGTGACTATGACCACAATGAAATATAGTCCGATCTTCCCATACATCCTACACACATGCACACACATCTTCTCCCTTGTGATTGTCTCTGCTGGGCAATGTGATTTATTGTAAGATAAGAACACCAGATGGCAATTGCAGGAAGAACTGTCTGGATGCTCAAATAATTAATGCATTCCAGAGATGAGGGAGCTGGGAGGACTGTGATTGGCTTTAGTATACATTGGCCTGCAGAAGGGTATAAAATGCTGGTGGAGACTGGGCCTCCCAACTGGTCTCCCAAGACTGCAGGTAGGTTCTGGGTGGGTTCACACATACATACTCATTCCCAGGCATACATACCTGCAGGATACGTCCAGCCGAAAGACTGGGAACACTCACTTTTGGGTGAATGAGTAAAAGTACAAAGGTCACATATGGAGGTAAAATCCTGAAGTCACTCCATAGGTGTTTTTCCTTTACAGTTATGCATTCTGCAAGGCTGAAAGCTGTAAACCTGTATGCTTCTAGCTGAACCTGCTTGTATTATAACCCTTAGATCTGCTTATATTATATACTGCAATTACAATATTTACATACTGTATTTGCAATAAGTCTAATTATAATCATCCACATAATCAGTGTCATACTTCTCACATCCAACTGGGAGTCTTTTCTCTACTACTCTACCACATCTGCTTAATATGTGGGTCTGAAAATAACAATTTCTACATTTATTCTTTAAATATAACCAGAAGAAGACTATTTTAATCATCTATTTGATCTAAGCCTAGTAATGAAAATGCTGGACTTTTCAACCTCTTAATACTAACAGGAGAGAAGGGTTGAGAAATTCCTGTTCTTTCAGAAGTGAATGAGTGGGGAAATGGCAAAACAGTTCATGAAGAAATAAAAATCAGAAACATTTGAAAAGCATGACTTTCCATTCATTTTTCTTAAAAAATATTTTGAAGGACAAGAAAGTAAAAAATTTCTAGTCAAATGGGTGTGAAATGGGCCCTTCCTTACATCAGAGAGGTGCAAGGGAGGTTGAGTATCTGCCTCCACCATCCTAAATAATATAGCTTAGGCACTATTATTCCACCACTATTATTCTTTCTGTCTCTAGCTTCCCTAGTAAATAAGTCCCACACTAGCTGTATGCAAATGCCACATAGTAAAGACAGTACAGATTTCTGATTCTTTCATCAAGGCCAGTTTGGACTTCAACTACATTGCTAGGCAACTAGACACAGCATCCTCTCTTATGCAGCTATAAGCTTTGCCTAATGCAGTGGAATCTTCTACTATTTAAATAATTTTTTTCCAGAGCATAATTTAAACAGGATTGACCAGAATTATATGTATTTTGGAAACTGGAAAAAACATATGATAGGAAATGGATGTTTCCTGCTTTCCATCAACAGATTTTGAGGCTCTTCAAAGAGGTCTCAAAAGCTTTGAATTTTTTTTTTTTTTTTCTTTTACTGATCACATTCTTTTGATACTAGAAGTCAAATTGCATCAGTTTACAAGTCAACAAGTGCAGCACATTTTCTTCTCTGTACAACACCACAGCATTGCATTGCAGGAGTTGCCCTAGGACAAGAGATAATGAGTTTAAATTAGAAGAGAATAATTTTGGACTGGATATAAGGAGGAATTATTTTATAATGAGCATGGTGAAAGGACTGGAGAACAAGCCCTGTGGGGAACAACTGCGGGAGCTGGGGTTGTTCAGCCTGGAGAAGAGGAGGCTCAGAGGTGACGTCATTGCTGTTTACAACTACCTGAAGAGAGGTAGCAGTCAGGTGGGTGTAAATCTCTTCTCTCAGGTGGCCAGCACCAGAACAAGAGGACATGGCCTTAAGCTACGCCAGGAGAGGTTTAGACTGGATGCTAGGAAGAGCTTTTTCACAGTGGAATGGTCTGCCCAGGGAGGTGGTGGAGTCGCCATCCCTGGATGAGGACTTTTCTTTTTTTACGACTGGATGAGGAACTCAGTGACATGGTCTAGATAATGGGATGATGGGACAGGGAATTAGCCTATACAATAAAAAAAAACCTGAACCCAAAAAATTATGATGACACAACCTTGAGATTGGCTCAGTGGACAGAGCATAGTGTTCATGGATCTGGGGTTGTGGGTTCGATCCCTGTGTGGACATTTGCTTGGGAGTTGGATTTGATGATCCTTGTGGGTCCCTTCCAAATATTCTGTGATTCTGTGATTCTTTGATCTTGTATCAAAGCCACTGATTGGCTGAGATCCTATTTCTCAGTATTCGCATGTCGCAGAAGGGTTTTTGGAACTGGTATTACTGTACTACCAATGTTACAATGAAATTTGGAGAGGGAAGTTACAATGAAAGGGAAGTTTCAAAACTTTAGCTTTACAACAAAGGTATACCTAGGAGCCTTCCCAAACCCACTCAATGGGAGTCAAGAACCAGTGAGGAGAAGGAAGTGTGTCACTTGCAATGCTGCCATGGCCAGCAAGAACGAAGTTTCCCCAAAGTCTATCTCATCTTATACAGAGGGACTAGCTGAGCCCTATATGCTGTTACATGATGCTCCCCACTACTCTTCAAAAAATTCAGTCGCAAAAGAGCTGGAAAGAGGAACACGGAAGAGTAGAACCCTTTCTCTGCCAGCTCTCCCCCTTTAGTCTAGCTGAACCCAAACTGCTTTGCCTCCTAGCTGCCTGCAGTCTGTGTTTCTGGCTCACAAATGGGAAAAACAACCTTTCCTGAAGGAAGATTGCTTCAAACATGGAAACTGTGAGAAGAGGCAGCAGAAGAGAATAAATAGCATGGCGAGATCTCTGAACAAAGTAGCTCAAATTGGATTTATAAAGTGAAAAAAATCTGGGAGAAAAACATGTAGATGACCTATAATGAATTTTTCATCTAGAAGATATAGTACTTTTTTTGCCACTTCCACTTATACTGAGAAAATCTATTGCTCTGAAATGCATTTACATTTACAAATTTGCACATATGTTTAGTGCAGTACCCTGCAACAGCACACTCCTTCCCAACTCACCAGAAGTACATGGGGAGTTGACTTGATTGTTTTCACTTAACTGATCAATAGCACTAAAAAAATTTGTAGAAATTGTAACTACCCACACTGTAAAGATCTCTTATGTAAAGTCGGACTTTTCAGCTAGCTGATGAAAATCAAATTAATTTTATATTAATTTTATGATCAGACAACTTATTAACATAAGCATTGCAAAATTATTTTTTTTTCAATATACAAACCACCTCTATCCTCTTTCCCCAGATCTGCAAGGATGATGTATCCATTCAGAAGAGCAGAGCAGATTTAGGGTATCCTAGATGAAGGCAAATGTAGCTGAAGAGGCCACTTTCAGGCTGGGAGGTGCAAAAACATGCAGCAAGGCAGATTTTTAGATCACTGGCTCACAAAGCTATGGAGGACTTACAGTGGTAAATGGATGCAAAAGAGACGATGTGGTGTACCTGGATTTCAGTAAAGCCTTTGACACTGTCCCTCATAACAAACTCCTGATGAAGCTGGAGGCTTGTGGCTTGGATGGGTTTACAGTGGACTGGATCATGAATTGGTTGGATAATAGATCTCAGAGAGTGGTGGTTAATGGTGCTGTGTCCGGTTGGAGGCCGGTCACTAGTGGGGTGCCTCAGGGTTAAGTGTTGGGACCTGTCCTGTTCAATATCTTTATTGATGATCTGGAGGAGGGGATGGAGTCTATTATTAGCAAGTTTGCCGATGACACGAAGTTGGGGATAAATATCGATCTGGAGGAAGGTAGGAGGGCTCTGCAGANCTCTCACTGGAATGGGCTGCCCAAGGAGGTGGTGGAGTCACCATACCTAGAGGTATTTAAGAAAAGTTTGGATTATGTACTTGGTAGCATGACCTATATATTAGGGTACTGTGTTATTGGTAGGATGGATGTTGGTAGCAGGATGACAACAGGTTAGGTAACAGGTTAGGTTATGTAACAGTTGATAGGTTGGAGTTAATGATCTCTATGGTCTTTTCCAACTACTAATTCTGTGATTCCATGTTTGCAGTGCTGCAGATGCTTAATCCATTCAACAAGTCTCATGGACATGATGAGTCGGCAGTTCACAGAATCACAGAATATTCTGAGTTGGAAGGGACCCACAAGGATCATCAAGTCCAACTCTTAACACTGCCTCCCTGGCAGGAATTGAACCCGGGTCTCCCACACGCCAGGTGGGGACACTTACCACTGTACTAAAGTTAGAATCAGAGAAGAGGAATCCTCAAACTCCCCTCTTTTTGTGACTTGGGGTCACAGTGGGGAAGAGATTGAGAACCACTGCATTTAGCGAGCCCATTTCTGGCGCTTATCAATCCAACATCTTTCCTGAGTAGAGGAGCTGATAACCCATTTATACTTCCCATAGATCACTGATATGAGTCCAGCAGACTGGCTTATCAGCTAGGCATCTAAATAATATTCAAAACGAGACAAAATAATTAGTTCTGACTGTAGATTTTGAATATACATCTAACTAAAGCATCTCATTCTTTAAAAAAATGTCCTTCTGTCGATGTTGTAAAGGCACTGCTCGAGAGGCCTGGTCTTCCTGGTCCCTGTATGTCTGACAACCCTGGTATAGACAGCTATTCTGTAATCATTCCCATTTATTAGCTGGAGGCTGACAAATCCATTGAATTCCACTCAACAATAAGGCATGTAAGGAATGACAGTCTCTTCTGCTTCTGGGATTACTCACTTGCTTTGGTTTTGAGCAGTTTCTAAATGCTTGGCTGAGGCAAACCAAGTCCCTGAGCACCATCCAGGATCTGGCACTACAACCTTGGATCCTGCAGTTGTACATCCAGCACCTACACAGATTTGCATTTAGTGTAAGAAAAAGTGAGGAATATTCATAGATGAGTAGGTAAATCACAGAAGATCTGAAGAAAAATGGTTGCAAGTAGAGTTACACCAGTGTAATCTTTAAAGCTAATAAAGGAACTCTTCAAACCAGATGTTCTTAGAGGTCTTATTCTACACAGAATAAACTAAAGGGAAATAGTCTTTGTTTGAAAGGGGACAGGATGTGCTGGAACAGCCTAACAAACTGAGATGACAAATTTAGGCTAAACATCAGAACTTAACTATAAAATCACTTGGGCAGAAGTACAGACTCTAAAAAGAGACAGATGAAACCACAGTATCTGCATCTATGCAAGAACCAGTAAGGTACCACAGGACATAAACCAGGGCATGGTCCCACAAATGTAAGGAACCCTTTTCTGGATCACCCAGGTTGATGCTATACGTTTCTCTACCCATTGATAGACTAAGTGTACTTCCACTGAAGCCAATGGGAATTTTGCCATTGACTTCCAAGGGAGCAGCAGCCCTATGATTTGGCTGCATACAATTTCAATTAAAAAGTCTATGAATCACATCATTCTGCCCTTGGCAGCTGGGAGATGAAGACAGCGGGATAGGAAACAAGTAGCTCAAGCAAATGGAAGTAATTCTTTTTTTTTTTTTTTTTAAGGAAGATACTCAGTATAATTGTTCCCTTTTTCCCTCCTATTCTATTACTAATAACCGTCTGATGTGATTAAAGTGAACTGCTAGCATCATGTTTACTTTTCACTATCGACAGGTTTGCCCCTGTAAGATTTATTCATCATGGATAAAGCTCATTCCTATAAAGAAAAAGTTTTCTTGTTCAGGGGTCATTCGAGTCCTGACTTACCTTGACTTTGACAGTTAATCTGGGCTTTGGTTAATGGCACACCCTTGTGAATAGGACATGGGAAAGTAATTCTGTGAGTTTCAGTGATGCTAATGGTGCCGACTGACTCTTCGGATTGGAAACAGACCTTTGCCCTTTCACTGCCTCTGTGTCATAAGCACCCAGCTGGTTTGAAACATGCCTTTGTATGTGCAGACCTGCATTATTGACTGTGTGTTGAAGTATATTACACAAAACCCAAAAAACCCCAAAATAAACCACAAAAAAAAGCCTAAAAAATCCGAAGAACACAGCTGCAGTTACAGAAAGAATCATACACACTATTTTCTGGTAAAACATAGGAAGGTCACAGAATACTGACAATGGATAAAGATTGATGGTCAGATGGCTTTGACTCAGCTCCAGGAATTCTAAATACCCAAGTACCAGTCATTAGGAAGCTGCTAATATCAGTCAGTGGCAGACCATCCTGATGATTTCATTAACAGTTCGTTCAAAACTAAAAAAAACCTCGTACAAAATGCAAAAACCAGAAGGCTAGAGGTAAAGGATAATGACTGTCCATAAGTGAGCTTGGACAATGGTGTGACTGTCTGATCAGTTTGTGAAGAGGTATTCCTCTACCCTGAATCCCCACCAGGTCTGCCTGGCTTATCTCCACTACATTGTGTGGTGTCATCTCAGGACAGCCCAGGCACCAACATCCTAGATTCTCAAGGCACTTGGGTATTTGGCTCACACTAATCTCAGTGAGATTTAGGTACATAAAACAGGAAGCATTTGGAGGATCTGGGCCTCAATTTCCTCTGTGTAAAACAGATATTTGCCTTTTCCATTCTCCATAGCATCTATTTTGATCTTATTTTCTTGCTTTGGTTACGTGCAAGGTTGCAACCCCTGCAAAGGCTCTGTAAACATGAAACAAGCATGTTATTAGTAAAAACATAATACACATTTTTATCGTGAATCAGTGTTGACCTTAAAATAGAACTTCCCTAAGCCTTCAGAAGCA
The DNA here is from genome assembly GCA_013390025.1 of Pitta sordida. Lineage (NCBI taxonomy): Eukaryota > Metazoa > Chordata > Aves > Passeriformes > Pittidae > Pitta > Pitta sordida. The sequence goes on from WEKX01026005.1 coordinate 32,082, forward strand.
GTAGCTTGCTAGCTTCAGATAAGTACAGTTATACCTCCTCAGTTGCAAGAAACAGGTCATGTCAGAGGTCTCACGAACCATAAAATTCACAAATACGTGCAGGTCATTAATATGCATACAGGCCATGCCCATCGCTCCACCCCCAGCCAATCAGGAGCACTGGGGAGCCTTTTCGACTCCTCCCTATGGGCTCTCGAAGCACAGGGGAGGAAAGGGAAGTGGTTCTGAGCCCTCTCTGCCTCGGGAGACCCCTCCAAGGATCCCTGGACTTCTCTTCGACCATAATGGAGGGGTCACAGTGCAGAGAGGATATACTGTATCACCAAATTACTCCAAATGTAGCTAAGGTTATTGCCAATTGGGCTGACTCAAAAATACAGAAAAAAATCTTCTTAAAAGTGTTTTTCTAGAGATAATACTATTTTCTGCCTCTTTCTCCCACTAGCATCTATACTCCATAGTACTGTGACCTTGTCGTTACACAATATATTAATAAAGGTATTGAGATAACTTTTTCTCATGTAAAAACAAAAGTATCCGAGACACAGTAAATCTTAACCTGAGTGAAACACACTGATTCAAAGATTAGCCAAGACAATGTGAGATAAAACTCTGAATGCAGCAATAAACAACTATCTATTTTAAAGAAAAATATTTCTTGTTGGGTTTTTTGTTGTTTTGTCAGTTTTTTTATTTAAATGAAGGCATGAATTCATGAAGGGGAGACTAAGAATCTGCCCCTCCATAAATGCTTCTATCCACAGGTTCTTCTTCAAGTTTGTGCCATGTGTCCCTTGGTAGTCTTTCTATTTAATAGCCATAATCCATTCTCTGTCTCCATAACACTCATAATCTTTTGATACTGCGTGGAGCAGTTTAGAAGTTTTGCAAGCCAAGATATTTCTAAGTGATTTATACAATGAAGTAGAATTTCCTCTGCCCACCTGCAAAAGCTGAAGCATTACTGTGATTATAGTTAATTTTTTAAGAGTTTCCATTCATGTAGGTTTGGGGGTTTTTACTAAAAAAAAAAGTATATTAAAGGGATTCATATGTATGTGTCTGCTACTTAAATCTTCAACAGATCTCACAGTGTGCCACTTGGAAAAACAAATTTGATTTCATTTGAAACAGTCTGCTTGCTGCATGCAATTATTTTAGCTGCAAATTGTTTTGTTATACTATAAACAAACAGAATACAGGAAAGAGAAATATCAATTAAACATGCAGAATTTCTCCTCTAATAGCATCACTGCACACGCTTGTTTTTATTGTAGAACTAAGAAACAATCTGTTCATTTTCATTAGCAATGTCACACTTAACAGCTATTAAAATCACCTCTTGAGGATCAAATTAAAGCAATCAAACTATGGAGAAATCCATCTTGTAGAAAACCATTTTGCAAATTCCTCAGTCTAGACATGGAGTAACAAGATAGTGGCAAACATTTTAATATCCCATTGCCTGCTCCCTGAGCCATACTGTCCCTTGTTAACAGAAAAGAACATCATATTAATCAAAAGAATACATTTCAGAGGATATTCAATTTAGAGCAAAAGGAGAAATTATTATCAATGTCATAAAATCACAGATGGTAACTTAAATGTCTGCAGAGATTGCAGGCAAAGAAGCACTGCTCAAAATTTTAAATTAAACAAATAAAAGGTCTTGTGGAAAATTAAGAGATGTGCCCTTAAATTTAAAATAAATGTGTGGAATAGGATGTTGAAGAAACTAGCAAGAACTTAAACCATAGAAGAAAAATTATTGCAGGGTATATAAACACTATCAGAGGAATAGCATGGCCTTCTTCCATCTTGGAAGGCTGTTATGTTACTAAAAGGCAGCAGTAAAAGATCAGAGCATTGTTAATCAGCATGGAAGGAGAAGATCAGCCAAGAACAGCAAAAAATAAATATATTTTTAATGGCTATTAAAAATCGCAGGTCTCCTAGCCAAACAGGGAGCCTGGTTACCTCACTCCAGTAGGAGACATGATGATTGAATTTACTCATTAGTGTTTACATAGAGGAGGCCATTTTCAGCAGCACCTGAGATATACAGTGAATCCCCACTGCATTGCGACTTCTCCTTTACGACCCTGCCCACTTGGAAAGCAATTTTTTCGCAGTCCAGCTTCCNCTTCTTCGCGAATAAGGGGATTTAACTGCATGTGAGCAGACAGCGCTAGGAAGGCTGGGCAGCTGGGTAGATAATGTCTTCATCTGTTTTTACAGAGCAGACAAATAACCCCAAGATGTTGTGGCACTGAAGCACCATTCATAATAATACCTTAAGTCCACAAAGCCTAAATTCCACCTACAGTTGTAATTCTTACAATACGTTTATAGAATTTTTTACAAATTTGCTGCACAGCAAATACCTTGCCTCCATGTTTCCAGCTGGGGCTGGGCTTTTTGAGGGACTTAGGCAATAGAAAAACACTGGAAATTTTAACAGCTGGGAAGACTTTTGTTAGAGTTCAGTGAATGAGGAATATGAAAAGCAACACATCAGTGTTTCAGTAACTGTAAGTCTCACAGATCAGTGGTCTGTCCACTAGAGGAGCAGGACATGGAGTCATCATGTTAAATAAAACATTATCTAAATCCCACCCTCCTGGAAGAGGATCTCACTGCTGGAATTTTGATAATCCTTGAGGTCATTCATGAGCCTCCAGACATCTCTCCAACAAAGCTTCAGGCTAGACTTATACCCGAACACCATCTTGCTAAACATTTTTGGCAGGAGAGCATACAAAATGAGACCAGACTGCTAGTTCAGATGCACTGATTATTGCTCAATTACTAAAGCTCTGTTTGTTGCAATTTTTCTTCACTCACTTTCTAACGCAGAAGTGGATTCATCTTTCACAGGAGTTTCTGAAGTGAAAGGAAGTTAAAAGGCTTATTTCACAGGAGTATTCAATAAAAATAATGAAATACCTTACACCACAGGCCAGCTATTCCTGCAATGGGTCTTATTGCTGTACATTTGACACTGTGACCAAGGCAAGGGAAAATAAAGACTGAAAAATAAAAAGTTTCTAAAACCTGATACTTACAGTGAATCATATGCCAAAAGCTGTCTCACCCATGGGTCATTTAATATGCAATTTCGAAGCAGAAATATTTTGCCTAATGCTATTTACAGATCTCTCAAACTGTAAATAAAATTCCATTTGTTGCTCAGACTTTTTTCTTTTCTGAAATATAACACTAATACAAGTTTAGGTATTATTTTAAGATGTCTCTGATATTTTTATCTTTTACTTTCTAAAGTCTCTCTGGCTCCCATTTGAACATCTGTAGAAAACACAAGTAGATTTACATTTCAAGAAGAAACTTCCATTTGTTGTTTTTTCTTCTGAATGAAATCTCTCCTACTCCATGGGAGGAAATTCACTTTTCTTCTACTTTTTTTTTTTTTCTGAAATTTTTAGATTACTTCTTTAACTGATTGGGAGAAGGGAAGGATTCCTTTATTCACCTCATGTTTTGGCCATTCATTTTTAGCAGAATCTTAAAATTATATAAATTAGATTCACAAGTGACTATATCAAACTCTATTGTGACTATGTATATCACAATAGATTGCGATATTTTTTGTGCAGGCAGCAATTACTGAGACAGTTTTAGATTTTTAAAACTCAGTCTTTTGGTCAAGCGTTAGATTCAGAGGTAGTGACTGCATTGATCCATGTAAAATGCATCACAGTCCAACAAAAGTAAGTTCAAGAAAGCAGCATTTAAGATGCATGGCACATTTCAGCTCGGGTTCAGAGCCTGGATCTGAAACTGAACCAAAGCCAAGAATAATGCTCCATTTATTTTCATGGCTTTATTTCTCATTTAGATTAAAAAGGAAAAGAAAGAAAATGCAGAATTGCTTCAAATCTCACAGATCGAATGTAGTCAGAACTGCAGAGTATAATCCCACAGGTTCAGATTCAGGAAACAGAGGTTTAAACTTCAAATTAATGGGGTTTACATTTGACAGTGCACTTAAGGTGGTCTAATCTAGAACTCTAATAGATTGTTTTATCTTAATTTTTACTATAAATATAAATTGAATCAAGTATTCTTGCCTAAACCAAGCAGCATGTTCACACAATGTTAAAATCAAAATAAGTATTTTCAGGAGCAAGGCAATTTCTATTAAACATCACAGAGGCTACAAGTGTTTACTACATGTAATATTGCTTTAATTCATAGCATCAGCAACAGACTACTCTTTGATAGTTACAGCTTAATTGTGTTCTGTTTGATTCTCAAAGCTCCAAAATTCACAACATGAGATCAGAAACTTTTTGACTTTAGCACCGGTTTTCTAGGACTTCATGAAGTCTGAGATTTTTTAATAGTATCTCAGGACCTGAGCTTTCATTTCTGATTCCAACCAGAACAATAAAGAACTTCTAGAAGAGCTTCAACATCACACTGATTTATTCAGCCTCAGTTCCAGTAATAACTTTGCATTTTGCCGAAGCACAGGCAAATCATCTTGTCCTGTGCCACCTGACTCCAGTGCTTGATAAAAGTAAATACCTTATGTGTACTGTTAAAGGTGACTTATTGTAAAATCTTATCACTTCTGTAAGCTTGGGCTTCTGTCATCCCTCCTCTGCAGGACAAAGACAAGGATTTTCACATTCACCTGGAACTTTGAAAAGCATCTATCTATAGGACAGAACCTATTTGAATAGAGAGAAGTTCGGGTATCCTGGCAATGCAAGGTTGTAAAAAACAAAAATTGGAAGAAGGGTGGTGGTGAGAAAAAAAATAGATATTTTGCTCATTCTTTTTCTCTTTTTTTTATTTCAAAAGACTAACTGCACATGGAGAAGCACACAGTACCAAACTAAAGCTGTAGCCTCAAAAAGAGAACAAATTTCAGGGAAATTCTGTTTGAGACAGGACTACATGGGAAGCTCCGATATGCTCTTGATGACAGCACATTGTCTTCTTCAAGTTTCTTTATTTGCCATAATCTGAAAACAGAGATAAGATTTCAAGGTTTCAGTTCATGAACACAGTAGGAAAAATTGAAAATATGGTAGATCCTCTGGGAAAATAAACCTTTACCATCTTGCTGCTCTGCTGCTTTAAAGGCTTTCACCCAATTTATTCTGATTGCTTGAGTCTTATAAATTAAGAACCAGACTGACAATACTTAGTAAGTTAGTGCAGCATTGATAACCAAGGGAAGTTCATTTATAGGAGCCCAGATCTGAATCCTCTGTTGCTTCTGTGTATGTTTTCTGCAGTAAGCAATTCCCCCAAGCTGTTTAATCACTTTGGAGTATTAAGATATTTTTGCACTCCATTAATGAGGATAGCTTTATTGTGTTTATCTATAGTTTCAAAAGATGATGTAATTTTAAATTACTAAAACAATAAAAATGAGGAGGTTTTTTATTTTAAAAAACAGCCAAAAACAAAATGAAAAAGAAAATATAAAGTAAAATCAAACAAAACCAAAAATCCCAACAAGAAAACAACAACAACTAAACCAAAACAAGCTTCCCAGCAGTGTAAACTGAAAAAGAAGCAGTTAGAACTGGCAAAATATTCAACATGGATAAAGCAGGTTATGACTGGGGAATATGGAAAATTATTTGTCCAACTGCATAATGACTTAATAAAAATATGTACTTTACACAGTGTAGGCTACTATATCACCATTTATACTTGTAAAAACAATCTCCTTTTATCTCTACAGGCTGTGGAACATCTGGTAAGCAGCTTCCACTCTGCATTCTTTGTTGCCCACTAAAACTTTAAGGTTTGAGGAAAACCCATTACCCAACTTGCCCCTAAAAAGTAAGTATTTTAAGAGATCCACCAAAATGTCTGAGGATAATTCACTTATTTATGGACATGCTATTAACTTTATAGTTCAAGCCAGTTCTGCCTCAAAGGTTCTGCATCTGATGGTGGGAAACCTTTTTTTCATGGCACATGGTTGAAAGAGAGAATAGCCCTTCTCAGAAGGAAAGCTTTTAACAAGTCTTGAGCACAGAGCTGTACAGTGCAACTCAATCAAAAGCAGTTAGCAGATCTGAAGACTGGGCTTCTTGAAAATATTTCCACCATGACTGTCTTTGGAGGAGAATTTTCTCACAAGTATTTTCTTTCTAGCTTTGGGGGTTTTTTAAAATCTCTCTCATTAAAAAACTCAACACCTAAATTCTATAACTTTCCTCTCTGACCTGCCACATCCATGTCTTTCAGGACAGTCATGCTCTTCCTCACTTCCCTCAGCTAGTGATGCTTCCTTCAGCTTCTCTCTGGTCATACCTACAGGTGACACAAGGAGAGCTATAGTGCAACCATGGAGCTGAGCTTATAGGTCAGATTCAGAGATCTCCTTTGCTTCATTTTGTTTAAAAGTGGAGAACATGAGAGTGGAAAAAATGTATGTTCTAAAACAAACCTACAGATTTAGTGCAGCTGCAGAACCTATCAATATTTTTACGTTCCCTTTGCTCCCAAGCAGCAAGTTTTGAAACACCAGTATTTTTACGTTTCGACATTTGTCTAACTTATTCCAAGCTCAGGAAGGGCAACTGGATGCCAGGCAATAGCAGGAGGCAGAAACATCTCTGGAGCAACTTTTCCTTCAAGTCACACTGCTGACTCTGTCACTGGGGCTCAGTCCTCACCATGCTCAGTGGGATCTAAGCCCAGGGACCTCTTGGAAGCTGCCTGTGCCCGGCCCTCCCTTCCATAGTAGCCATATCAAGGCCATATGAGGGACCTCATGGGCTTTGAGATCTTCTCACCTCATAGACTTCTAGATCTAACTCTGACTTCGCACCAGAGCAAATGTCTAGCAGCAGCCTGACAAAAAGCTATCTGGGGAAGTTGCGCTGACAGGAAAATGTCTGAATTGATAAGAGTTTTATTTTAGGAGTCTGAACAGGATAGGCCAAGTAATAGCACAGTCCTAAGGATGAAAGACATTGGAGTTACATCATTTCAAGACATAGCAAAAAGACACTGGAGCATGAATCTGAGAAGGTTTGCCTCAAATTAGCATTGAAAACATATGCACAGGTCCTAAACTGAGCTCTTATGGCTCACACAATTTGTTATACTGGCACTTCCCACCCCAGGCTTTGTTTAAACTTACCCAGATGTACAGTATTACAGAGACCCAGGCATAAGGCTTGCACATTTACTGCTCTGCCCCAGCCCTGCAGACTGTCCAACAGGTGGGATTGCTGAAGAGCAATATATCCTGGTGGTACCAAATGAAGACTAGGACGGAGATACTCTGGGTCAACAGGAAGTTATGAGGCAGGAGAAGGGAGTTTTACTTGTTCTAACAACTAGCTGGTGATATTCTCTAGAGCGAGCCCATGATGCCAAAGAGAAGGTACAACCTTCTCCCATGACCTCACTGCATTTTCCTCCCCCAGTCTCAACTGCCATTTCCTTCCTGACTTTGAAGGGGAGAAAGGAAGAAGATCCCTCTCTTGTTCTTCTCATGAAACAAAACTCTCCCTTTTCCCCCTGCCCTGCACTTTGGATGAACAGAAAGGATGAGCACACAACAACCCCTCCCCTGGGACTCGCAGGCACTGCTGGCACAGGTTTCCCTGTTTAACTTTAGGCACACAGGATTGCATTTTTGTCCTTAGCTTTTAGCCTGTTTCTTTTTAAGAGAACCTACTGGATAAAAGTCATTCCTTAAGGCAAAAGAAGACACTGGGCTTTGAGTTTCATTCAACTTATTAGTCCAAGCTGCTTGCGGTATAATTGTAATTGTGCCAACTATCTGGTTAAATGTCCAGCTTGCTCCGATTCTGTGACTGTTTCTCCTCAGAGTAGCTGGTAGCTGTGCAGAAAAGGATATGAGTCTTGCAGTAGACAAGGAAAACTTACTGTTAAGTTTTCAGGTTTTGGTATTTAAAGGGTGGCATGGTTTTAATCTGCATATACTGCTCTTAAAATGTTCTTCTTTGTGATTATTACTTCTAAATTGCCTGTTGGAATGCAATCATGAAAAAAAAAAATGGAAAAAATTACCAGGGAATGTCAGCAACAGCAAAACACCAACAGAGGAGTAACAATTTACCTATAAGAAATTATCAGAAAATAGGTTTTGGCTAAGTAAATAGAGTGAAGCATCTGCTTAAGTTTAGCCTGCAACATTCTTAAGGACCTTGGTCTGCTCACATAGCTACTGGGAAAGCAGCAGGTCATGGATGGGGAAGCTGGGGCACTGCCTCCTTTGAAAACTAGGGTGGAGCTGGCTTCTCAGCAGCCCTTGTCTCCCTTGCCAAATCTCCAGGAGACCTCTTTGTGAATGCTGATGGTGGTTTTCAGGCGTCTCTGTATTTGCAGCCCCCCTAAAACATTGTGCGGGAGAGGCAGAGCACATGTACTGCCTTGCACCCTGTTGACATTGGGCCTGTTTTCCTTAGCTGCCATTTTCTGGTATATTCAAAATAGTCCACAGGCAGTTCAGAGGTGAAAAAACACAGCCTTTGGACCCTTGCTTGTGGTAGCAAAGGAAGACAGAGACAGTGGCAAAGCTGAGAAAGCATACAACCATCACAAGCAGAATTCCAACATGGGCAAAAGTTCACAGAAAATCCTCAAAGAATGTGTTGTTCTAGAAATACTGTCATAGAAGTAGCATCAGCTGCTTTTATACCAGGGGATACTCTATTAGGAAGGTTGACAAGATGGTTGATAAGACTCTACCAGAAATGACAGAAGATGCCATACAGGGAGCTCTATTTCTTCTGTTATCAGACTTACATGAGGTCAGAGGGTCAAAAAAATTGTTCAGGAACTAAGGCTGCTCCCTCCTAATGACAGGAATATGAACAATTCGGCTCTTCTTCAGCCTCTTCTGAAACAGAAGACACTTCATGACCTGCAAATATATGGGATAACAAAGTACCCCAAAAATACAAGTGAGAAAAGGTACATTGCTCTTGAATTCAATGAAAGTTAATTCATTATTTTCAAAGAAAGCAGTAACAGCCCTCTTCAAAGCAGAAGTATCTCACCAACTGCCCACAAGGACTGTATGATGAGGTGAGAGAGGGCTTTGTGCTTTTAGGATCAGGCCCTTTGGGAATGAATACAATAGAAGGCTATGTTATGCTGATAACATTCTTCAATAGGTTTCAGTCTCCATAATACCCTGGACACAAAACATTTCATTTAATTAGGGATAGAACAAGAAGGCCATGTTATGGTTATGGTTTTGAAGAACTACATTATTCAGGTTGTGATTTGCACAACCCAGATTGGGGATGGTTTAAAACCCAGTTCCATTTTTAGCCAAACCACCAATGTCTGGAGGGGATAGAGGGGACAGATAAAAGGATTTGAGTTCAGTCTCATGTCTATAATGGACAAAGTGCAGTGGTTTGGGTTTAAATGTTGCAAAACCTCATCACTCAGGTTTTGGTCTTGCAAAAACAAAAGCAACTTGGGGTTGGATATTATTCCATTTTATCTGAATCACTAAACTGGGGGGAAGAGGATTGGGCTGGTTATGCTCCACTGCCAACTTTAACAGCAGCTTTAATAGCATTGTTGTGAATATTCCTGTGATTTTTCAGGAGACAAAGGAAAACAGGCAAAAAAAATGAAATCATTTTTGGACCCAGTTTTTTGAGATACTGAGTAATTCTGCAAGATATTAAGCTAACAGAACTGCCAGCACCTTTAGAAAACATTGAGAGCATATACTATTTTGCAGGTGTCTGAGCCAATGGCACTTTACAAGTCAGGCCTTTGACTGGTAGCTTGATAGACAAGGATCTGCTCCACTCAGCCAAATTTCACTGCTAACCAATCACATAGGTCCCATTCATGAAGTTAGTCATCTTGGATAGAAATAATTAGAAGCCTAAAAGGTTAGAAATTTAAGAACTCAAACGACATTTGAAACTGTGAGTTCATATTCTCTGAGCTGAAAGGTTAACACTGTCCAGTACAGGACATGTGTTGGGAATGATTAGAAAAAAACATGCAATTCACAGTTATGAAACAACTCATTTAAACAATTGTATTCATAGTGTAATTCGGTAATGCTTTATTATTCTTTTTTCTTCTTTGTCTGGCTCTATGTTGGTTTTTCGCAAGTTCGAGTTCATATATAAAACAAGTTGATGACATTTTCAGAAATTAACCCTACTTGTGTCCTCCTGATCCATTTTCCCTCCTCCTTTTTGACTGCTCTATTTTCAGCAAATGAAAAAAAAGGACATACATAAAAATGTACATTTATATAAATACAGACATTGTCAGTGTCATTAAGAATCAGACCCAAGTTGTTAAATTTAGGTACTCTTGTAATCTGGACAAGAATAAACATCAATACAAGATTCATTGAATACACCTACTTTGCTTAAATCAATATTGGATCAGTTCTGTAATCAACAATTGCATGTCTGTATAGTGCTATTGGGTAAATGAGTGAGAATATGTTAGTACAAAGTAAAACATTTCTGTCATTTTCTTACTATCATCTGATCACTTGATCCCTCTTCTTATATTGTTACATACAAACCCTGTCACACTGAAGTCCTGCATATTAATTTTTCCAAAATGACTACTTCTTCCCCAGATTCCGAAATTTGATTATTACACAGACTATGTGGTAGAGTTGGGCCGGCAGCGACATCTACTCTCCATGGTTTTCTGTCAAACTTCCTCAATACATCCACGTTTCCAAAATGTTGGAGTCTGTAAAGGAGCACTCTGAAAGACAAATCAGATTGGAGGCACCTGTCCTTATTGTCCTAGTATTCATTCTTGGTCATTGTTAATGACCATATAATATGTTAATCAATCTTATTGTAAGTTGTCTTATCTATTTTCTGAATTCTCTTGGTATCTGTTGTTTATACATTCTTCTGTTCTTTGTTTTGCCTTTTTTGTTTTTCACCTTCTCAGCTAACCTCAGACTACACCCTCTTGCCGTCATCTCTTACCACAGCTCCACTGTATCCTGTCTTTCTCTTCTCATCTCTGTACCTATATCCTTAATATCAAATGCCCATCTCAGCCCCGTCACACAGACTCCTGACTTTTGTACTATAATGACAGCAAACTACACTAAGGAGTTGCATTCCCCCTCACACAAAAACCAAGGATTATTTTGCTGCTTCTGTAATTGTTTCACACACTGCATTCATCTCTACAATCCTCAGCAGTGTACTGACACAAATGCAGTTTTCAAAGACTGGAGAGAAGTAGTATGATTTTGCATTTTATGTATACATCTAGGTATGTGTTTGAAACAGAAACACAACATTATGTATTTTCTGAGTGCAAAATAGCATTTTATGTAGCAGTGGCAACCTCTACAAATACCTTGGCTTTGCTACATATACACTCCTATCAGATATGTACTTAGCCTCTGAATTACAGCTTTGAGAGTAATGGGTTATTAGGCACTTTACTTCAGCATGAGATGTTACAATTCCTGTTGTTCCGCTCCAGCAACTATTCTCTTATCAGGAAAAAAAAAAGAAAATAACTGTTTTCCTGGTAGTACATTGTTGCTTGTTGTCTTCCGGCCCTAGATCTTATTAATTTCCTGCTAAAAGGAGGTTAAGAGCTAATTTTAGTGGAGAGTAGGAAATGGGGAGAATATGAAAAGTATCAGACACATTCCAAATCTAATTCTCCAAGAGGATTTTCCAGATAAACAACAACATTGGACTGTGATAACAGTAAAGTCATCTTCCACTTAATGTTGTGGGACTTGAATAAACTCTTATGATATACTGCCCAATCTCAGTGTGTACAGATTAGAGCATCAAACCTTCTAGTTTCATGCCTGTAGGGGTTAAAATAAGGGGTTATAATATGGCTGAATGAGAAGAGAATGGTGATGAATGCCAGTGATGTGCACTAGTGGGAATGGGGAAGTGAGAGCTCATAGGGAAGCAACCCACAGTTTAAAATAGAAAACTTCTATACTTATGGGGGGCAAATTTTTCCTTTGCAATTCATAAATCAGACCTGATGTTTACTTATTCTGGCATAACTGATTTGGACTGCCTGAATTATAACCTGGATTTTTCCGATTCCCAACCACAACCTCACTCAGACTTCTAGCAGCACTTCAGACTCAATATTGAGTAGACCTTGGAACTAAAAAATAACCCAACAAACCACACACAAACACCCTCTCCCCCAAAAGCCCCCCACCAAAACACCAGAAAGTTGGATAAATCGCAAAAGCTTCTGTAGTAGGAATTTTTAGAGGAGAGAGGGCACAAAGAAGTATTCACTCTGCTACAATACTTCGGGATTTTTGGAGGTAACCATGGTGATTCAATCTTGAATTTAACTAAAGAAAGAAGCTAGCAGAGATAAGCAGGATGAAGAATATGGAAAGCGCAACTGGGTGCCCCTGGGGTATGCTCCAGTCAAAGAGTTAGATAAGGCGTGTGAATTTAGTGTAGTAGCCAATGTTAGAGTAGGATTAGGTGCATGCTAGGCTCGTGTGGCACGTGTACGGAAGTAGAGAGGGGATAAAGGGGATAGTTTTTTTATAGTAAACTGAGCTTTCACCATACTTCTATGAAGACATGTGACTGACTCTGGCCTGGCTCTTTGCAACAAGCTTCTCTTTGCAGACAGCACAATAAATAAATTTTAAAAAAGAAAAAGTAAAAACAAGTTTTAAGATGGAGGGTATTTGGCAAAATTTGTCACAAAGGTTTGTGGGTATGGGGTTTTTCCTGCCTTTAACAAAGGAAATGAAATGCAAACTAATCTCCTTTATAACTCATCTGAGACTTTTTAAGCACTGAGAACTCAAGAATTTCATTACTAACATTCCCATGGCAACTGTAACTTGTCCATACTGCACATGTATATGGCACTATAAAAAGGAACACTCCAGATGGTAATAGAAAATTTCTGAACAATACTTCTGTACTGTGGCATTTACTGCAGAAATTAAAATGCTGATTTCCAGCATATATGTCGGATCAAAGTGTCAGCCAGAAGGCTGCATGGGCCAAGCAGGTCATGAAGACAAGGGAGCTATCACTTTGAAGGGAAGCTGAGGATACTTATTAAGGAGCAAGTGTAAAGATGAAAATACGGGAGACTCCTTCTTCAACTGCTTTTGGCAGTTCTGAGACTGTCATTGGCTTGGAGTACATGACTGGCACAAATAGCTATTTAGAGGAACAAGGGAAAGGAAACACTGTATATTTCACATATGATTTGACCTTCCATAATCAGATTTGTTAATAATAGCCAGTAAATAGCTGAATGGTAATAAAATGATACAGAACATGTTCAGTGGAAATTTCTAGACAGCACCAAAACTCTCATGCTGAGTATTGTAAAACACCCTTTTAAGGAAGAAAGAAGACCTTTGAAAAACAGCCTTCCCATCCTCCCATCGGTCAGATGCAGCAGATGGATTCAGTTATGGCAAAATCAATAGAATGAAGAAAGGAATTTAAAGTAATCAGGTAGCTGAGCACTAATACATCCAAGCAGTAGAGTCAAGGCAGCAAACAAGGACATATTTCTAGTGACTGGAGGGTGAACAGGAAAAATGTCTGAAGGAGAGGGAGAAGAAGGAGTGGGATTCTGGGCAAAGAAACAGCAAAGTAGAGCTAGAAACAGACTCCTGGTCTTGGAGTTTCCCCAGGAAGCTCTGTTCAATGGCACTGCAGGCAAAGTATAGCTGCTCATATTGGGGACTAAGTTTAGCTGTCCTTGTCCATGAAACATGGTTGGTTGGATTCCTCCAGCAAACTCTGCTTGGTGCTGAGCATGTAAGAGACCTTGGATATGAAGGTACATCTATACACAGAAACCTATAGGGATAAGTTTGAGAAGGCAAGTCCAATGAAGCCAAATAAAGATTGTGAGCAGTGAGGAGGAAAAGATAAGTAACAGGCTAATCTGACTACTGAATCAGATAAAATGAAGTCAAGCTCCATGAATTGGCACTCAGTGATTCTTACATAAATATATATATATATATAAACATACTTGTGTATGTGTATATACATATATGGTACTTCATGACCCACATGATGAAGAAAGTCTGAATAAATTATTGTGATAATTTCTACTGGCTTTATGCATCCCTGAATATATGAATTTATATTTGAATGTACAGCCCCCTCTCATGTCCAGCAAGATATGCTGTGGCTTCAGCAGCACTTCAGTGATGAGCCAAGTGGGAGCCACACAAGGAAAATCACAAACAAGCAGGCAGTGAGGCTATTACGGTCACTTTTTATGCTGCCATTTAGGGAAAATCTGAAACATTTCCCAGTATTTCTTCCTTATGTGAAAAAATAGCGGCAAGATCCAGGTCTCAGCATGGGGATGAGCATTCAGGCCTGCCTGGGAAGATTCTGCTCTGCAGCTGGTCACTTTGCTTTGCTTATCTCACCACTACCATGCAGTTTTGTCAGCACAGTGCTACTTCCTGACTAGCGCACTTCATGAATCTTATCTACTGTCAGTGCACCATACAGAGGGGATTGTGTTTATATACACACGTGCCCATGTGACACAGAGCTCCCTGGAGCTGCATGCATTATAACCTGTGCTTTGACCCTTTCCCTTCACTGGTTTTAATCAGACTGCAACCTTTTTGTTGAGGACATACTAAATACTCAAAGTATTCAGACAGCATGATAAGGACAAGGCAATCTCATGCTAGTTCAACAAAGCAACAAACAAATAAGCAAACAAGCCCAAACTGCTTCTAAAATTTGAACTTTACTGTCACATGATTCTATTTTAGTTTCTTTTTTCAACATTTAATGATAACCACACTGGTGGCTGAACTTGAAGAGGCCAGCTGCAAGTCCATCCCTTTCTCTAACTTTACTGTATTCTTCCAGTTATCCCATAACGCTCTTTTTTCTCCTTCATATTTTCCCACATACATCATTGCATTTGCTATTGTAATATGTATTTGAAATTGTAAACACTGAATTTTTTTACCTGTCCTGCCTTGAAAACACCTTAGACACTCCACCCATATGCACGTTCATCTGCTGTCTTTCCACATTTCTTGAGCCACCTCCGAAGCTGCATGCTGGCTGTCCTTGAGGCTGGTTAGGGAGCCTGTGCCCTGCTGAGAGAAAAAGTGCTTTTAGCACAGCTGAGTGAGTGCATCCATGAGCAGGGTCCCAGAGATGTCCCACTCCCAGGAAGGGTGGGGGGGCTGGTACCTGCTCAGCCATGGGATACAAAGCATAGCTAATTAGGCTCATTCATTCCAGCCCATGGAAGGGACACTTATTTTCAAAGGGAACTACACAGGTCTGGGTGCCACACGGAGTCACTGTGGCCTTGGCTTTGGTCATTTGGGGTATCAGGAGGGACATGGTTGCACTTCACAGTCGTGTCTCAGAATGACCCAAAGAGCAAAGAGGGCTGTAGGTAAGCCTGCGTGTCCTCCCTGCCTGGGCACCCCTGTCCCGCCAGAAAAAGTTCTGGCAAGACAGGAAGCTTGTTACTGTTATTGGTTTGTATCTTTTGTTGCATTTGAGAGTCTGAGGTAGAAATTATTAGGCTCATTACAGAAAGCACTGTGATAAAAGTGAAGGTTAATGCCCCATATGTGCCCCTGTCATTTCTCTGTGAGGTGCACAAGTTTTCTGATGTGCTGTCTTCCTTTCTGCTGCTGAGGCTTTTTTGTACGTTAACATGCTTAAAAGTCCCCGAAGTTTCACTTAAATATAAACAACAAATTAGATCTACCCAGACACAATTGTCTTTATGCTTTCAAATAATTCACAGTTAGAAAGTAGTTACTTTTAGGTTTTACATTACATATCTGAAAAAGCAGTGACTGCCTAGGTTTCTACAAATTATTTGTCTTGAATTTATTTCTTAAGTTATAAATTGAAAATGAAGCATGAAGGAGAAAAAGTACAAGTAAAAAATCTAACCAACACTTCACTATGTGCTCTGCAGTGGTCACTCCACCAGCCAAGAGGACTAGCTTTCAGTTAAGGACTGTGATCTATAAAGTGTTGTGTCACTGAGAGAGATACTTCTCTGGGCTAAAATCTTGGCAGAAGAGGTCCTACATCACACACTGTTATGGTTTAGGGGGTTTTCTGCTGCTCTGGTAGCGAGGGGGTTAACAGCTCAGTTCTTGCCTAAGCTTTCCGTGCTGCCAGGGCCTTCAAGGTTACAGATAAAGGCATGCGTCTCTGCAAATAACATACTTGGGAGAGAAGAGAAAAAGTTCAGTAGTAAGATGTAGCGTGCCAGCTCAGACCCTGCGTCGGGAGGCTGAGAGATTTGAAGGCCCCCAGGCCCACGAGAGAAGGGGTAGAGATGTTCTTCCAGGCATCCCGCTGCTGCTTGTGAATTGGACTGACCATGGTGAAAACCTATGGACCAAAGAGAGAGAACCAGGACCGCAGAATCCGTCTAAGCATTAAGACTGAAGANAAAGCAACAGCTTTGAGAAGGGCAGGTACCAGAGACTGTGTTTTTAAAAATCTCTATTATATTCCCAACACTTGTGCAATGGTCATATCCTGAAAGGGGTGGACTTTCTGTCTTTCTGAGATCTGATTGATTTAGATAAGGATAGTTATTTGGTTTTCAAGAAAGAGTTATTGTTCCCATGTGCAGCAATTTTTATATGGCCAACAAAGCTTTGTGATGTTTCTAGCATATGGCGTGAGTGCCTTTAACAGTTGGGCTCAATTGTCTTAAAGGTCTTTTCCTACCTAAATGAATCTATGCTTCTATGATTTACTTGACAGCTCACTTTATATTTAATCCAGAATCTTGGATTAGAAGTGGGAAAATACAAGCAGTGATTAGAAACTCCTAAGCTCTCACCTGGCTCTTCTCACTGACTCCCTGTGTGGCTTTGGACGCTGGGTTAGAGTGAATTTTAAAAACAACTTCTGAGAAGCTAGTTCACAGGTGTGAGACACTGTAGGCCTTCTCCTTACATTGGTGAAAAAACCCTCTTTTTTTTTTTTCCTGACTTATCCACCTAACAACTGTTACTGGCCCTAAATATCTATATCAGTTTCCCCATTTCAGAATGTGGTAGGCTAATATTCATCTGGTTCATCAATATTGACAATCAACTATTTAAAATCTATACAGACTTTTGATGTTCATGTTGAATCAATTCATACTCATTATCTATATCTATTATTTATACAGAAATAAAATCAGATTGAATCAGGATGTACATGTGCTACATAGATAGCATAAGGAGACCTTCCATTACTGTCAATCCAGAATGGTCTGATTTCATCCCACTTCAAATGGCAATTGATTGAAGCATTTACTCCAAATGCAGTTACTACAAGTCCCAGCTGCAAGACTCCTTGTGCAAATGTGCAGGTTGACTGTTGGCACTTATGCTGAACAGCCTTTGTACAGAGTTTCGGGATAGCTGGCAGACTGGGAGCTCAATATCCAGCCAAACAAAGTGGCAATGTGGTAGGGAATTGCTAAAATCCGTGATCTTCCACCAAATCTTATAGAGCCAGCAGGGGTATAATAACCCCTGATTGTATCTGCAAAAGAAAATTCTTCCAGCATAAGCTGTCTCTGAATAAAGACACACTCCAGCAATTTCCTCAGATGACTTCACTCACACGAATCATAGGCATTTGCTTTTTTCAACCATTGTTGTTCTGCAATGTCTGGAGAAAATGGTAGGGTTATGAAAGGGCTCTGCAGCTTCCTTACAGCAAAGTGGTAAGTGTCCAGAATAAAAGCAATTCAGAAAACAAGTTTCATGAAAACAATGTTTAGCTTGCATATGCCCAGCCACATGGAAATGCTGACTGCTCTCAAGTATCTCAGGCACTCCCCAGGAACCTCTTCTCTGGGTTCTCACCTATCAGTGCCAAGGAGAAGAATGGGGTTTTTTATGTTTCCAGCATTGTTATCCAGGTACGTGATGTATGGGGAGGTTTCCGGGGCTGAGGTCTGCCTACAAGTCATTATACTTGGTGCTGCCCCTTTACTGGGATTATTGGTGGGCCAGTGATGAATGAAATTCATCCCTCTCATTTGCATCATCACACAAATTATACACTTGAGTTAAAGAAGATTTGAAAGTAAATTAAAGCAATAAATGTCTACATAAGGGCAATCAACCTCAAAATAAAAAATAAGGGACAATGCCACATTGATTATCTCATGACAAGCAGCTCCTTTGCCAAGTATTTTTTTATATGCTGTCTACTGTTGTATTCCTAAAACTGCAAAGATCTCAACTCCATTTGACATGGGTGCTTCACAAGCAACTGCCAGTTTCTGAGCAGTTTTCAGAAGCACCTTTGTTACTAAGCCCTGGTGATTTGACTGGTACTTAGAGATCAAACACACTGTCAGGTTACTCAGACTTGTCCACCCAGGAGTTACCAAGCATTGCACATAAGCTGAACGGCAGTAAGTGCCTGGGTGCACACAAGTGGACTGTAATTTGACCTAATTTAAGCCTCTCACGTTATGAGGAAAATTCAGAGTTGCCACAGACTTAAAACAGGCACACAGAGAGGTAATGCAGCTTAGCAGACATGTGGTAACCTGCTCTGTTGCAGGAGTCCACTTTAGTACAGTGGTTAAGTGTCCCCACCTGGCGTGTGGGAGACCCGGGTTCGATTCCTGCCCGGGAGACAGTGTTAAGAGTTGGACTCGATGATCCTTGTGGGTCCCTTCCAACTCAGAATATTCTGTGAACTAATTCTGTGAAGTTGCGTGGTTAATTGGGTTCTTAGGTTCCCAAAATCCCTTTCCAAAATGGAATATAGGCACTTCCAAATACTGCATTTGCACAAATCTCACTTGTATGTTGACAGCCTAAATTCAGCTTTGAAAGTAACACATAACTTTGGAAGTATTATAGAGATGGCTGCTACCAATAATCATATCACTAGAGGGAAAAAAAGGCTTTAAAAAATAAGAGGTAATTCTTATAGAGTTTCTTCTTCCCCTCAACTGAAGGAACTACGGAACCTTGCAACTTACAGTGATTTCTGACTCCCATGCAGAACACAATTTCTCTCAAACAGTCACAGTGAGGAGGAAACTTGGCAGTGGAAAACTGAATTACTATGTCCTTTACTTTATTTTCAGCGTGGTTTCTAATGAACTTATCATGTAATTTTCACAACAAAGTGTGTAATTATTCATCTTTTTAATTGAGTAGTAGCCTCAGGTCTATTGCTAAAGCACATGTTATAATAAAGCTGTTGTTTTGTTTGAGTTTAATTCTTAGACATAACAAAAGGACACCCTGGCACAGCTTGTTTGAAGTGGAAAATTGGCTACATCTCTTGAAGCTCAAAAAAAAATTTATTATACATTCTTCTCAATGTCTCCCTAAGCATTGTCCATGTTCTGGAAAACCATGTCAATAAATCAGCACTAATTCTTGTTTGAAGGTCAAGCTAAAGGTTTTGTTTTTCTTGTAGTTGGCTTCTGTAGGTGAAGAGACACTTGGCTTCATGGCTAGACATTCTTGGAATTAATTTTCCACCAGTTCTTATGCTACTGAATGTCCAATATTTCTGCCTTTTAAACTGTCACATCATTCTGAGGAGCTAAATCTAATTGCCACTTCTTTGATATATTTCTTTGAGCATTTCTGTGGCTTTTTAATTTTTGCCTGTATTCTTTCCTTTTTTGCCTTTGGCACTTTTTTTTTCTTTTGTTTTTGGCTCCAAAGACCCTTCTGAATCTAAGTACCTTGTTAGGAGCCAAGCTCAAAACAAAAATTGCCAGTGAAGCTTCACTGCTGTGTGCTGACTTCCTTATAAGTGTAGAAAAGGCTCTCAGCTGAGAGGGGAAGTGTGGGGGGCTGGGTAGAGACTCAGACACAGGAATTTTCTTCTCAGGTGTAATAGTCTGCATGGGAATAGATGTAGTGTATGACTGGTAAGAAAGGTATAGACAAGGGCTGGCAAGATGGATACAAAGCGGGGAGCAACACTGGAAAGCTGTCTGGCTGAGGGTTTCCAGGCTCCAGCTGTGGGCACTGGAAGTGCTGTGGGAAGGGCTGTCCAATACGGTGAGAGGCCATGATGAGAGTCTAGCAAATGAGGTGACCTGGAGTCTGGATGTCTGAAAACAAATAAAGGTAATTACAAGGACACAACTCCTTCCTGATCTAATACAAGGAGCTGCTGGGGTGAATTGGTGTATGCATTATCACAGTTTTTCTCCCATCACATGGGTTATCATGTACCGTTTGGCACCAGTCCTAGGCAACTGGCTGCACCAGCATGCATGAAGCTCTGGGTATGCAGCCCATTCCTTTGTTCCCCATGGAGTGTCAAGGTGGAAAGCTGCCAGACTGCTGGCACAGTATGCTTTGCAAAAGCCTTTCTGCTACGGCCACCAAGACTCATCTCACCTCCATCTTAGGCCAAGTGCTCTTCAACATCTTCACTAATGACTTGGACTGAGGACTGTAAAGGATACTAATTAAGTTTGCCAAGAACACTAAATTGGATGGAGCTGTTGACTCCCTCAAAGACAGAAAGGGCCTGCAGAGAGACAAATTAGAGGGCTGGGCAGCCACCAGCTACATGAAGTTTAACAATGACAAGTGCCAGATTCTGGGACAGGTGCATGTACAGACTGGGGAATGAGCTGCTGGAAAGCAGTACCATGGTAAGGGACTTGGGGGTCCTGGTGAATGGCAAGTTAAATATAAGTCAGCAGTGCCCTGGCAGCCAGGAGGACCAACCTTGTCCTGGGGGGCATTGGGCAAAACATCACCAGCTGGTTGAGGGAGGGGATTGTCCCACTCTGCTCTGCACTGGTGCGGCCTCACCTTGAATATTGTGTGCAGTTTGGGGTGCCACAATGTAAGAAAGTTATTAAGCTGTTAGAGAGTGTTCCACAGGAGAAGATGGTGAGGGGAAGCCATATGAGTGGCTGAGGTCACTTGGGTCTGTTCAGTCTGGAGAGGAATAGACTGAGGGGAGACCTCACTGCAGTCTACAACTTCTTCATGAGGGGAAGCAGAAGGACAGGCATTGATCTCTTCTCTGTGGTCACCAGTGACAGGACCCAAGGGAATAGCATGAAGCTGTGTCAGGGAAGGTTTAGGACTGATATTAGGGAAATGTTCTTACCCAGAGGGTGGTTTTGACACTGTACCAGGCTCCCAAGAGAAGTGGCCACAGCACCAAGCCTGACAGAGTTCAAGAAGTGTTTGGACAATGCTCTCAGGCACAAACTGTGGTTCTTGGGCTGTCCTGTGCAGGGCCAGGAGTTGGACTTTGATGATCCTGATGAGGCCCTTCCAACTCAGGATATTCTATGATTCCATGAAAATAACAAGGACCACACAGCAGATTTGGAGCAGACTATGTATAAGAAATTAGTGAGGGCAGTTTGGGGCAGTTGTCTATAAGTCTTTCTCATCTCCTGCTCTGCTACAATCAGACCCTGTTTTAGAGATGCCTGATAGTGCTCTCCTTCCTTGTGCTGCCTGTTCCCATAGGCAGCTCATGGTGTCTTGGTGTTGCCCCTGTTCATGCCTCTGAGTAGTGAGCCTGGTCTTTAACAGCAGCTGAGGTGAAGGAGTAGGAGGGGAGGATTGTAGGAGAGATATGAAGAAACTGTTCAGCTCTGTTCAGAGTTGAGGGCTTTGTACACTTCTGAGGTCTAGAAAACAAGTGGAAATTGTGGACATAAGTTTTGAATAAATAAAATAAATATTAAAAAACACCACCAGTTCTGAAGTTCTAAGGAGAAAATAATATTTGATTAAAAGACAAAACAAGTATGGGGTAACTTTTTCATTTCCTGTTCATGAGGAAGGTATTACTGACATTATTTAAGCTGTGTTGAAGACATATAACAAGAGTCTACACAGATATAAATGTTCTTTTGGAATGTTATTTATAGTTCCTTGGTACCCAATGCCAAACATTAACAAGGTTTATGAGAAACCAGTGAAGACTGTAAATTGTTAGACTTATAATTTAAATCATGTTGCTGACTCCATTTGTTTCCTAGACATTGATCTTACATTCAGATAAATCTGATAAAAGGTTGGAGAGGGATTTGTTTTCTGTCAGTGGGAATCTAACTGTTAGAAAGACAAGTTGTGAGGTTATTGGGAACAAAGCCACAGGCAATAATATACCACACTTGATTATTTCTTTTTTATTTATTTAAATGTTACAGTATTTGATAAATTGCTTATGCAGCTATTTAACTGACTCTTCTGGAAAGTGTTTATTTGCAGTCACCTCAATGTCAGCACTGAAATGAGCTGGGACTGAAATTTCATTAAGTAAGTAATATTTCATTATTATGGCCCCAGTGATCATCACTCTGTGTACATTAAGTCCAAAACCTATAAAATTTTATAATAATAATACAACTATGGCAAAAAATGGGCATGAGCCAGACAGGATATTCACTGTTAATGCACTGGCCATAGCAGCAGCCTGGGCTCTTGTGGGACAATTAGCTCAAAGAGTATGTAGGTCTTAAACTTTGAATTTCCTTTGATTTGCCCATTTCATTTGCACCTTTAATTTCCTTTAGTACAAAGAAAAAGATTCAAGGTACCTGCACTGTGTCAAAATGAGTCCTCCTGCTGTAAAACCTGAAGAAGGCCAAAAAAGGAGGGATAAGTTACCAGGATCCTCCCTGAGAGGATCTCCAAACACTTCCCTCAGGACAGAAGGTGGTCCCCTGGAGAGCCATAGGATGTGGACCAGGGGCTGGTGCTCTCCTGCTTTTGAAGTGCCCGCCAACTTATTTCCATTTTTAGAGCTGCTAAATGCAGCCTTTTTTCTTTACTCCTCTCTAATGTGTGTCTACAAACCAGCTTGCCCCAGTTCAGCTAAATTGAATTAAACATTTCTTCTCCCAGACCACAGGTCTATGTTGTAAGGGTTTGGTATTCCCGTGGAGGGAAAGGATTCAGAGCCCATGAAGCCAAAAGAGAGAGGGACAGATAGACACAGAGGCAGGCAGGGCTGCAGTAGCCATGCTGGCCCAAAGCAAGTGAGTGTCTATGGAACAGACAAGAAAACTACACTACAAGAAAAAACAAGTTCAATGCAGGGTAAGCCCCTGCTTAGAGGGATGTCTAGCCCAGGTGTAGTCCTGCATCTGAATTTTTCTTCCTATTCCATACCCTGTCACCTCAGCACTGTGGTGCACCCCAAAGGTCACTCACTGACTCAGAAAAAAGCTGCAATATTTACATCTCTGTTATGAAGGTAACTATGGGTTTAGAAGTCTCATTTTGAGGAAACAATACTTAGAAATAATAGCCTGTTAAGTATCAGGACATGGAGCACTTCTGTGGCTCCTTATGCCACTCTAGTACAGTGGTGAGTGTCCCCATCTCTTGTGCGGGAGACCGAGGGTTTGATTCTTGCCAGGGAGGTAGTGGTGCCGTTTAAGAGTTGGACTCGATGATCCTTACGGGTCCCTTCCAACTCAGAATATTCTGTGATTCTGTAATTCAGTACTTGAGCCCACGAATGCCTTATAGAAATTAATGATAAGTGGAATTTTTTTCCTCTCCTCTGTCAATCTTAGAAGTCCTCAAGGGAAATAGGCATACCAAAATGAAAACAATTCAGATATAGTAAATAAAATAAAACATAGAAGTTAGGGTTATACTGGGGGCTGGAGGGGTGCCTTTGGATATACTAGGTTGAACCAAATGAAAATCAGAATACTGCAGGTAAATGGGATCAAAGGGACTTTGAAAGGCATGCAGCTCTTAGATAGTTTATCCACACCTTCCCTCAAAACAGTGTGATTCAAAACGTGCAGAAGTTGTGTGTCATAGGCTTCAGTGGTTTTAACTCAGCTCCTCAGTGTTTTACAGTCCCTTTGGAGCAAGAGAAATATAACTTGACCCCTCCCATATATCAAATAAATTTTCCAAAATGGCACCTCTTCCTTGCTGACTACATTCTTTTATTTTTTAATTGTATACATGAATCCCTGAGAAACCTCACTCCAAGTTCAGGATAAACTCATGTTTCCTCTGCTTGCCAGAAGAAAATGAAAAGTAAAGCCTCATCAATTTTATTGCTCATAATTGTGGATAAAATGCAATATATTTGGCTCATATAAATTTGCTAGCAAATTATATTCAATAAAACCCTGGTGAGCAATTTAAAAGCATAAATCCCCCCATGCTGAAAAAAAGCTCATAAATTATACAAGAAAAGGAGTGATTTCATCAAAGTGCCAAGATCTGCCCATGGAATGTTTCAATAGTACTGGATTTATAGTTTTCTGGGAGACAATTTATGATCCCTAATTTTCTGCAATAAAAAGCTCAGCAGGGATTCTTTGAATGAAATATCTTTTAACAAAGAAATAAATAAAAACCCAAAAATCTAAGAGAGAATACAGACAGTGCCCTTCTTGGAGAGCTGCCCCTTTTGTGTTCCTACTCCCAAACTTATCATGGAATACCCTAGTAAATATTGCATAGTAAAAAAGGAAGAAAGACCATTAGACTTTGAAATAAATGCATTGCAGAGTTGGAGAGGGCATTTTTAGTAATAAATTCATTTGTGATGCTTCATAGCCATTTTCTTTAAGAAAGAATAAAATGATCAGACTGGTTCAAAGGAAAGGTTAAGCATTTCCAAAACACATAGGCATAATTACAAATTATATATATATAATATATATAACATATACACATAACCCAGAGAGTGAGGTTTTGTGTGAAGCCTGTGCACAGATGTGACATGCAACCACAGCTGGATGTACAGAGAGATACACTCACTTCCCCTGATTTTAGGCCTCTGGTTCACAGACCTTGTCAAATTTAGAGGCAGTGGTTGTTCCCACAAGCCATCAGTCACCAGGCAGCAGGGATCCATGGGTCAGAGCACATCTTAGTTGCAGGTCGCAGACCAGGGAGCTAAGGTGAAGTGAGAACAAGATTTAAGTTAATATGCCAGGCTATGAATCATGACAGCTGAGGAGGGAATTTAGTTTCTCTATGACTGCTAAAGGGATGGCATAGTGAAAAAAAATCTGTAATCACCTTTTAAAAACTCCTCCATAAATCACCGAGGTTGTGACCAAGAACTCTTACTTTGAGAATCTGCTACTGAGTGATAAGAGAGAGAAGATAAAGGGAGGGAGGGATGTTTGCTGTAATACAGTATGGTTGTTTCTCAAGATGTTATTATTCCCATTTTACTTATAGAAAGCTGAGGCATATAAAAATGTAAAGACCAGTGATCAGACAAGCAAACTGACAATATTGCGATCTGAGCAAATCAGATCTGAGCAAATCTGAGCATGTCAGATTGAGGGCTGTCGTCCCTCTCCACCATGCTAGTTAATCACAAACAAACCATGAGCCTCCAACAAAGGGGTAGGGATAGCCACCAGCATAAATAGGAGCAGTCAAAGTAGCTGAGAATCTACATTACTCAAAATCTGCTGTCCTTCCAGACTTTCAGAAATAGAAAAAAAGTGAAGTCCCAGTTCAAGCAGACTTCCTATTTCTATCCTTTGGATTTTCCCTGTTTATTTCACCCATGTCAGGGCTATAATCTAGGGCTCCAAGCTTTCGGCTTCCATGGCAAAAATACAGACATGGGCAGTTAGGGGCTGACCAATGCCCACACAAGCCTGTAATCGAAAGGACTCTGTTGCCTTTGTTAAGTATTAGATTGAGACCCTGCCTAAACCCATGTAATACAAATGAAAAGGAAATGCTCAAAAACATTTTGTTTTGACAGCAAACAATGGACAGAAAAGGCCAGTGAAAATATTTGACTGATGAATCTTAATCTCATGGAGTTTTATTATGAAATAGAACAAGGACTGCTGAAAATAACTTCTGTTCAACTACCTCTTTTATGCAGCACAGCAGATTTGGTTGACTTCAGCAAGGAGGAAGATTTATCTAAAAATTATTTTAAACTCACATTGCAGCTCTGGAGGACTACCAGATAAGAGTGCTGAGGCAGAACAGCTGGCTGAAAGGAAGGAAGTGTGTCTTTGGAAAGGTAATTCATAAGTATTAAGCATGCAAGATTTACTATCTATCATCTCTCCCTGCTCCAAAACACTTTACGAATACTGGGCATTTTGCCCGTGTCTGTCTGGTAGGACCTGGTGCTTCCTACATCCTCTGTCTACGTACTAATGCCAACTACATCTAATTCTATGGTGAGACCAGACTCAACTACAGACTAGTTCTCTCCATCCCATGTTGTGGGAACTCTGACCTATGGCACAGAAGGTGACTGCAAAGTGCCCCTGCTGCTCCTTTGATTGGAACAGAGAGTATGTGCCTGGAGCTAACTTACCATGTCCTTTACAATTTGTAGCTGAAGTACACCAGGAGAAGACATCCATCAACATCTCATTCAATGTTCCCCTAGGAAAATATTACAGACTGCAGTTTGACCATTCACTTCTCTTACAGAGTTGGGGCTTTGTTTGTTGGTTTGGGGTTTTGTTTTGGTTTTGCCAGAGGATCTGGACTGCATCTCTAATTGATCAAGAATGCAACATAAAACTTTTCTATTATTTCAGGTATAAGTGTTCTAGTTGTCCACAAATATTCCAGTAAATATCACAGTATCACAGTGTTGATAAGGTTGGAAAAGACCATGAAGATCATCAAGTCTAACCTATAATATATCTATATTATTTTCATCCACTATTGATACCAGAATGTATACATGTAGCCATAAAAGAATGTCTCCTCAGCATCCCAATGTGTCAAAAAAATAGCATTTTCTTATGCAGACAGAAATGCCATCACGGAAACATGGTGGGATGAGTCTCATGACTGGAGTGTTCAGTTGGATGGATATACACTATTCAGGAGAAATAGGCATGGCAGAAGGGGTGGGGGGGTGGCTC
>WEKX01026005.1:59867-102611 GCA_013390025.1 Pitta sordida
TCTTCCATTCTCTGTTGCCCCAGAGTCATAGCACAGGATGCAGTCTTTTAAGCACTGGCTTCGCTGCTCCATTTATGACCCTAATCTCAAAGTACATAGATCACATCCTACCATAGTGCATCTGTCCAAAGCATCTCTGCTGAGCTCGGCTCCGGCCATGTGTTTCTGGGCTCGAAAACTATCTGCAGCTTTCCAGGATGATCCTCCATCTTCAGTGTGGCCTCAGGTGGATTCTGCATCTCTGGTTTCTCTCTTCCATAGGTTTGCAGGCAGACAGTCTGGTCCATTCCACAAGCAGCAGCGAAACGCCTGGAGCCCTTCCTACTCCTCCTCTGGCTGGCTTGGCCGTGGTGCCTTCATGGCAACCCTAACTCTGCTCCGGCCATCTTCTTAGCTGTTTCTACNATTCCCACTGAGGAGTATTAAGACATTTGAAAGGAGTGGGAGAGTCTGTGTGGCCCCTCACAAACAAGGAATTTGAAGTGTTGGGAGGAGAAGGACCTATCCCAGAGTCCTGGTGAGTCACGAGCCCACCGTCCCCAAGTCCCACTTCCCTGCTCCAAGCACCACTCGCTGTCTCCAGGATCTGTTCAGGATCCCAGGGAACAGGGAACAGCATGTTCAGGAACTGCTCAGCACAAACACAGCTGGTGGGAAGGGAAGGGAAGGGAAAGGAAAGGAAGTTCAATAGTAAAAACAGGTGCTTATTCAATAGGCCATAAATGAATGAAGGACCTCTGGCCTTAATATCATGGTGTACTTGTTCCTTTCTCCACCTAATTTCAGACATAAGGCAGCTGAAAATGGCTGAAAATGAAGGCAGAGAAAGAAAGGACCAGGTACTCTACCAAGGGTCTGTTCTAGGATACCCCTGGGTATCAATATATCAAGATATCCCTGGGCATCAATAGAACACAAGAGACAAAATACCTGGAAGGAGTGCACTAACCTGCTTACATGTCTGCAGAAGCAGTCAGATAGCTCACGGTGATTCTGGGCTACAGTGAGATAAATTGGTGCTGATGTTCATGCCAAACCACAGACACCACACTCAATTTGTTAGGGAATAACCCCAGGTCTTTCCAGCAAAATATTCACTCCTTCCATATCCTGTCAGTGAGCAATATGGAAATATTTCCCTCTAATGGGTGAATACTATGTCCTAAAACAAGTCTGGGAAACCGTAGTTTGTACTTCGAGCATGAAAGTACTAGACAATTAGAAACTCAGCTGAACCATGCTGATTGTCTGCTGATGAGGGTAGACACTTATTAAAAATTGTGGAGGAATTTATTCTTTGACATTTACAGTTGTTGCCATTTTGACCACAAGACCAAGTTTACAGCCACAACAGCCAAAAATCACAGCACATTAAAAAAGAGATTCACTTTGATAATTGCATGACCATTTTTCCACCTTTCTGAGGGAGGCTTTTTTTCCTTGTATTTCAGTGGCTTTGTCAAGGCAAAAGATGATTTGATTTGTTTGGTACTCTAGGAAGATAAGTCTCTTGTTGTTCTCCAAGATGGAATAGCCAGGATAGGAGGAGTGTCTTGGAACAGTTCCTGTCCCCTCTAGGTGGGAGGCCAGGCTGTTTTCAGCCTGAGCAGGATTGCTAGTCTCTCCTTTCTGTAATGCCTTCCTCCCTCGACATTCCCCATAAAACCACCTCTAAAATACACCTCCCTCCCAGGGCGAGGCAGGGATGGGACTCAAACTAGAGATAAAAGAGCATATTAGTCTCCATGTATATGTGTCCTTTTTTAAGTTATGGACTAGATAATCCTTGTGGGTTCCCTCCAACTCAGAATAACCTGTAAACCTGTAAAGACTCCGGAGACGAGTTTTTCTTGTTACCTGGATAAAAAGATTATGCTCTTTAGACACTGCAGTGACACCCTGATGTCATCCATTTAATACAGTCCATTGGAAAAATTAAGACAGTCTTCCATTACCTAGATGTTATATCCTTGATTAAACTGAACTGCTGCCTGTTTGTAGTTCACCTCACAGCTGGGTGATCTCTTCACTGTTGTTATAAAATCACCAAAAAAAAGATGAAGACCAGCCAAGACCAAACCTTAACATTGCCACATGGCTCTGGTTCAAATCACCATAAGAAAACCTTGCAGGAAACATCCCTGAACCTCCAGATTGCTTAGTCTGATCAGATGAGCACAGGTGTCAGATCAGGCCTCACTCTGCATTCATCATGCTGCATGACTCTAAAGCTGATATCCTAGAGCCATCTGTATATGTGATGGACAGAGACCATTGCATATTTACCTGGGTAGTCCATGGTGTGATGGATACCCTGCAATAATTTTAACAGTGTGCATTGGCCTAGTAACTGTTTATTGCACAAATATTTTGGTTAAGTTTAATAGCAGACTGCAAGAAAAATAATCAGAAAGGAAGAAAAATGGCTTGAACTCAGCCAGCCCTGCAGTTAACACAGGACAATGGGAAAGCCATGGGCTTGCAGAAGTCTAGTTCAGCTTCCTGCAGGGCCTAATGAACTGGCTGGGAAAAACGGAGCCAAAAGTCTGACAACCAAGAAGCATAAATGAACTCTGGCTGCATCAGCAGGACTCCCTTTTCAGTGCCAGGGAGATCTTGGAGAGCTGTTCAGGGGCACCAGACTGAGACTCAGGCGCTTGCTGTAGAGTCTGCAGAAGCCGAGACCTGCCTCAGTTGCCAGAGGCGCAGAGGTTTGGATAACTTGGAGAATAGAGAGGAATTGCTCATTTTGCAAATGCTTTTTTTGAAAAGGAAGCAATATTATAGTTTTGAGAAAGTGGTTTTGACATTTTGTGGGCATCATTTGTCACACTATCCTTGAGGGAATGTCTTTAAGGCATTCAAACACAGCTTTTGGTGAAAACTTTCCTCCGTGTACTGCAACTCAAGGAGAGTCAAGACCCAGGCTCCTGAAATCTCCCTCAGCTGTCCAAGGCCCAATGTCCAAGATGAGGCCAAGACTCAATTTCTAGTAACAGACTCTGATGTGACTGTTGATATGAGCCCCACAATCCCAGTGGTCCTGGATCACCCTGGTCAGACACAGGCAGTTGCCTCCTCCATATCTCTCACGCCAATGAAAGCATCAGACAGTACCTGATGTCTAAGCCAAGCTGTCTTTTTCTCTTTTGGGCTTTGCAGTCCATCAGAGTCTTGACAGTGGAGGGGCAGAAGTGCTTCTAGCCCTGCAGTCAGTATGAATGCTTGAACAGATGGAATGGGGCAAGCTTGCACCAGAAGAAATCATTGCCAATTGGTGAGAAGATGGTAATGGCCTTTACCAGGACCTAGTATCCCTTCTCTACTGCAAATAAATTTAAGTCACTTGAAATCATGTTTGATCTAGTAGCATATTAGTGATTTTGCCTGACATTTGGAACAGGGAATGTGCCAGGCCTGCTCAGCTCCTACCTTCCTGTTCCAGGGCAGTAACAAGAAGTAGTTATTGATGTTCCCTTCATGATCAGCTTAGTGTATCCACGCAGCAGTGCTTTTCCATGCTGCATTTCAAGACTAGCAGTTCTCCTCTTCCAAAACCAAACTGCTGATTTAGACAAAATTTCATCAAGATTCCTGTTGGCATCATAGATGTGCATCAGTAAGAAAGGACACAGCCCTTGCTGGAAAACAGCAAACACTCACTGGGTTATGTATATGAGGACAAGTGACTGCTAGGTCACATTTAATTTACCCTTACCACACTGACCATAATTCCATCTCACCAGAAGAAAGCATTGCATGATGAGGCAAACAGGCAGACCACGAACTAAGTATACACCACAAAATCCAGTACAGCATGTTGAGTAAGCAGATGTCACAGGAAGGGAAGTACAATATACTGTAGGTACTGAAAACTTCAACTGACATATGCTCTTCTTTATTTCTGTCTAAAGATCTTTAATAGCTGGCTTCATGATCTTATTTTTCATTCTTTCTGATGTAAAATGGAAAGCTTATGTACCTGCAATTCTCTGTAAGACATTTTTTTCCTGTTCAGAAAAACAAACATCTTCTTGTTACAGGTTGTCCTGGATTAATTAAGAGGAAGTACGAATTAAATTTAGAAATACTTGAATAATATATATATGAAGAGAAATAAGAACTTTACTGGGAGAAAGGAACAAAATGTAACATAAATATATATATATGTTTGAACAACAAAAATAACAGTATAAAAAAAACCCCCAAAACAATGACAACAGTGTCAGTGATTGTCTACAGTGACAACTGCAGACAAGTGGGAAAATAAACAAGCATGAGGAGAGTGCCTAGTTCAAGGGAAAAACCAGGGTACCTCCAGGATTCCAGGGGCAGGGGAATAGGGTTCAGGGTAGGCAAACCAGTGGAGTAACAACCACTGATCCTTTCCTGAAATGTCCAAGGGGCTGCAAGGGAGATCCAGCAGCTGGCAGGGGAGAAGTGGTGCTGAGACGAGGAGTCAAAGGTCCACGTTATCCTGGGCAAAATGGCAGTGGTAGAGACCAGAGGTGAAAACAAGGCATCCTCAGTCCAGAAGATCCACCAACCTCTCCTCCTGAGGCCCAGCAGCTGTAGTTATGCAGCCTTAGGCCCCTCCCATGTCACATGCCTTGTGGGCATGTCTTCACATGCCATTGGCTGTCACTCAGCCTGTCCTGGCCCTCAGGCCCCTCCCCTCGTCACATGCCTTGCCAGGGAGGGAAGATAAGGCACAGGACCTTCATTGTTTGTCAAGTAAAAAAAGGAGAAAACCCCTCCCCTGGCCACATTCCTTTCAGGGGAGGGAAAGGGAGATAAGAAGAGATACCTATTGTCTGTTCCAGTAAAAAGGAGAAAAGTGTTACAATAGAACAAAAGGCCTCTCCCCATGACACAGATGAATTAATGTTCATATGATAGATGATTTCTGACCAACCGACCACTGACATGGGTGGGTTACTTTAGAGAAGGACTATATATGATCATAAAGAAAATTACTTTTAGCTAAAGAAAGAATCAGCAGCAGAAATAAAAGGTTTGTCAACCTTAGATAACCTGAGCAGCACCTTGTCCCTTGACCGGGAGCTAGTTTGAAAAGCAGTACTACCAAAGGAAGAATTGATCCATAAGAGCATCAGTCTTTTATCTCAGCAGGGAGCTGGATGTCAAGTACTTCATGCTTTGAAAGCACAACTTAAGAAATATTACAGAGGTCAAACTTTAAAGAGTCATGTCAAAAATCAGGCTTTGTTTTGGATATTATAAGCTATTCAACATTATCAGACAGATGCAAGATCTTGGATAGAAAGTACATCTTCCCATAAGCAATATGCATTTCTTCCCAATAGGAACCCAGTCCACTGTTTGTAATGCTTGGCATTCTAACCTCAAGTAAGTACACCAAGTAATCTGCAGGATATGACTGTGAGCATGCTTACATGGTAATAACAATGTTAAAGTAGAACAGCCATATGATTTATTGTGCCTTGTGAAATAAAGCAAAGCCAATCTCTTCCCACCATGGGAAGTACTATCATAGTAGAAAATGGAAACAAGAAAAAATTAAATACCACCCAGGCCTGGTTTAAACATGCAAACTTTCTAATAAAATATCAGAACCAGATGCTGCTTAAGATGAGTGATAATTAAAGAAGATAAATTAAAGAAATGTTTTTCCAGGGAATGACTCTACTACACACAAATTGTTTCAGCATGGGGAAAAAATATAATAAAATTACTGCTGCTGCCTGTTTTCAAAAGTTTCCATTAATAAGTCAAGGCAGGTTCCCTCCTAAATTCCCTTATATCCAGGCTCCCTCTTTGCCTCTGTTGGTTTAATCTCAATGTGGTTTAGCAGAGTGAGCAGAGAACTGAGCGCCAGGAACTTGGTTCCAACACTGACTCACTGTGTGGGCTCCCTTATGTCATGCTCAGGGCAGGTCAGTCCTGAAAAGCGTATCTCTAAAACTGGCCCTGAGGGGTCCAGAGCCTGACAGTCTCCCCACACTTGTGTCAGATGTGCACATTTCACCAGAGGTTTTCCCCTGACTGTCAGCAAACTGAGCTCAGGCTAAGCTGGTGTAATGTGATTTTTTTTTAGTCTGGTGTCTCGTCGCAAGAAATGAGTACACTGGAAGCCAAATTATGCAGACACCTGTGCAAACTCACAGCAGGAAACATGGCTAGAGCACTGCACATGAAGGGTGGATTCAGCAGACCCACAAAGACCACCCTGGAGCTTTATGCGCCTGTGTATAAACTCCTCTTAGTATAGGTTGTTGTTAAACTTTATCTTAGCAAAACACAAGATGGTGTTTAAGCCCTTCAAATACTTTTAATTTCTTTAGATTTCTCACCTTCAGATAAGTGCCCATCTAATTGCCAAAGGCATAAAGGCATTTTTGTAGCAAATAAAATAATGTGCTGCACCAGGAGAGGAAAAGAATAAAATGAAACCATGTAAATACATGGCTTTTAACCACATGTACCCAGACTCATAACCTATGCAAAAGCCTATGAGGAATAATGTGGTTTGCACTGTGCCTGTAAGGGGAGAAAATCTGGCATACTTTCCTTTGCACATGGTGAGTGCAAGGTGGGACAGTGCGGCTGCAGCACACCTCACCCAGCTTTGTGTCCCTGGGCTCCTGCCTCCCTTATCTGAGGGGCTGAGAGGATGTGCATGTTCAATCCCCTCTCACAAAACCAGAGTAACTGCAGCTGCGTGTCTCCTATGCAAATGTGAATGCAAAGGGAGCTTCATGAGGGACACCGGGCTCACTTTTCTTTCTCCTGGATAGCAAAGTCAAATGGAATGGATGAACACACACAGAGTCAAGACCAGGGACAGGCCCCTGGAGCACGCAAGCTCCTAGCTATTTGCAGATGTTTTAGCTCAGTTTGGGAATTTATCCTTGATTTGAGACTGTGCAAGCTCTTTCTGTCCACAGGACAGTCTGCCGGCCCCAGCCCAGCCACCCATGTGGCGAGGCCAGCTGCACTCTGCACCTTTTCCTCCCCAGCCTCCTGGGAGGGAGTCTGCTGCCGCCGCTCTGCAGGCACAAAGGGACAAGGACTATGGATGACAGCAGGTCGGGCTGATCCCCAAAAAATAACAGGCATGATCTGCAAGCCAGACCCAGAGAGAGAAGAGCAGTGTTGACCACTTCTCTTATAATCCTTTAAAAACTGCATTGATTAAGATGTGCTGTGGACTTTTGAACTTGAAATAAGACGTATTGGTTGCACATCTCATAGGGAGGTTGGTGATCTCTCCTTGATCTGTGCTTCAGTCCTCATTTTACCAATGCTTCATGGGTAAATCAAACCATCTGCCCCCAAATTATGCTTCTCACCAGCTGGACAGACTTCACTGAACACACTGAATAGAAGGTTCAGTGGAAAAGAGAGAGGAGCTTCAGCAAGGGAAGGGAAGGGAAGGGAAGGGAAGGGAAGGGAAAGGGAAGGGAAGGGAAGGGAAGGGGAAAATAAAAAGAGGAGAGGAGAGGAAAAAGGAATCATGAAACTGTGTGTAATTTATATATGAGGGAAAGTTTAAACCAGTGTGATTGGCAAGAATACAATGTTACTAAAAGCCACAGACATGCTAATTGGTGAGTCATTTAAGTAAACCCTATTGATCTTGTAAGTTTGCCAGTTTTCAATTTTCACTTTTGCTTGAAAACAGCTCAGAAAATAAAATGTAACCAGAAACTCATGATCAGTGACTTTTTCATCCAATTTTTTAGCAAATATAACTTCTGTATCTGGAGGGGTGCTCTTGTTTGAATAAGGGAACAGCCACAGAGTTTCCCTTGACTCACCTAAGCTTCCCCAAGAGAGGGCTGGAGATGCACACTTGAAGCAGGCCAGGTCCTATATGTTTTCCATATTTTCATTATTTCCTTATTTCTATTGCAGCTGCAAACTAAGGTATTCCTTTTCACCATAATCTTAACTGCCAGCAACCCTTCTTAGGTGTATGAGAAATAACCACCTGTGACACCTCAGTCACAGCACTGCAGAGGTGGGGGATTCCAAATGGTCAAGCTTGTCTCAGGTCAGTTTTCTGCAGTTCTCACAGACATGCCCAGCATGGGAGCTCTGAGCTGCTCAGAAATGTGACTGACCTTGTCAGCTTGCTGACCGTAAAGGAATGAGAGTGTTGTTTAATGGCTTTTATCCCAGTATCCCGTTCATCCTTAATTATTTGGGCTGTAGGGAAGCCAAATTTGACACAGTGGCCAAAGCAGGTATCCCTGGCCATCCATTCTGCTGCTCTGCCACAGGTTAAGAAGATCTTGCTCTCCCTGAAAGAAGCACCATCCTCTGCTATGCAATCCTGAGCTGCCACAATAGAGGGATGGGCTCCTTCTCCCCCTCAGTGAGGGTGTCAGTAAGCAAGCACAGGCTTTTCACATTCTTAAACAAAATATTTACTTAAGAAGCACTGAAACAAAAATTTGAAAAGTGAAGAATAGTATTTATTTTGATGATGTTAAATTGCATTAAATTTGAAAGTGAAAATTAGATGCACACACGTACACCGAAGGCATTATTCACTAATCCCAGGAACATACAAGAACTGGAAAATACCCTCATTCACTGCCATTAGGAAAGTTCATCTGGAATAAATTACAGGCAAAATGTATAATTAAGCATGCTATTATTACCCAGTGTCTTAGCAGATGCTGACCTCTTTTATGGTGATTGGGATAAGAATTCAAGTAAGATTTGATTTCACAGCTGTGTCCACGATGCCTCTGACTTGTTGTACTGCCCCAGAAATTCCCCATATGTTAGCACTGGTATCTACATGTGGTGCTCATGGATTCCTATCCTGCTCAGCTGCTGACTGGGGAACTTTTCTTTAGCTTCTTGGAAAAGAGAAAATGGTTTCACTGATCTGTCAGCCAGGCTTTCTACTTGAAACCTGTGTTTAATTATTTTGAAGAAGCTTTAATATTCCACCAGTACAAGGAGGGGGGACCTTCCACTCCAGTGCTCTCCCCTTATTTTTATTTTTTGCAGGTCGAGGCTTGTGGCTTAGTTACTGAAATAATAATTCCATTGAAAATATTCTTGGCATGAGAGATGAGCTGCCAGTGTTATGGGCACAGTAATTTGTACATAGAAATGAGGATCCAGGGAACAACATGAACATCAGTATCCTGAGGAGTTTATGATTAAAACATTATGCTGAGCTTTTATGATTTCTACAGCTAATTAGCAAGATTTATAACCATCTAGCAAAATACATGGCTGAATACAGTACTGATCCTTATTTTCCACTTGAAGCAGAGAACTACTGGGCTCTAAAATAGCAGGGAAAGTAAGAGTGGAAAAACACCCTTATCTTTTTATTTGCCCACAGTTTAGACTAATTGCTTCTCTCTTTTCCATAGGATGAGTGGATATCTCTCAGGTGGCAAGAATGAAGTCTGTGACTTATTCACATCGATGGCAATATCTTGTTTATTTAATGAGTAAAGATTTCCAGCTGTTTCATTATGGTTTCAGACTAGCATTGGGTTTTGTTTTCCAGCAGTGTGCTGGGGGATTGTGAGGTGTCTGAAAAAAACCATTTCTACTAATATATACTGGTTGATTCTGTTCCCTAGAGGTGCAGAAGGAAAAGGAGTGGGATAGGGGGAAAGAAGAAATACCAAGCTAGTCTGTTGATCAATGAAGGGCTTAGTCCGTAGCCTGCAAGGGCCTCTGCTGTTCCCAGGAGGGCTTCTGGCTGGCAGTGTCTGTGTGACCTGCCTGAGGAGCTCAGGATGTGCATTGAGGGGCTGTGCATGACCCCAGCCCTTTCTGTACAATTTTTGCATTTTCAGAAGCCCAAACATCCTCATGTAGTCATATATTGAAAACCCCTGGCCAGTGTCATAAAATTCTTCTATTTTACCTGGACAAACCTTTCAGCCAGAAAAGGAGAGACCTCATCCAGGTTTGCCTTTGGGAAGAGACCCCCAGACACTGTGGGCATTGCCGTTTCCCAGCACCTGCACTGGGCACCCCTTCTGCTTCTAACCAGGAGCACAAGGACCACAGGTGGGTCTGTGCTTCCCTGGCTGGAAATTGTGACCCATGGTGGGGGTCTGAGAGCTTCACTGAGCCCTCAGCTGCCTGGGCAGCAGTGCTGCCCTTGGAATAGAGCTACATATAGGTAGATGTGCTGTGTGTACAACCATCTCAGGCAAACTTGATTTTCAGAGGGCTGGACTTCATTTCTTGATGGATCCAAACTTTTGGTGGCAGGCACAACATCTTCCCATATCCCTGGGAAGTGCGGTACCAACTCTGTATGTTACCACAACGTAATATGTAATTAAAAAGACACTATCTTACTATACAGATAGTGTGACCACTGAAGTCCATTTATAAAGTTCCATCTATTTTTTTTTATATTTGAATATCATCAAGCAAATATATTTTTATATTTGTATATCTGTAAGCTGTTTCCTTAGCTTACAGATAGACAAATATGTACTAATATGCTTAATAGTAATGCTTAATGCTAACATGCTTAATAGTATCCTAGCATTATATCACTTTTTAACGAACCACGTCATCACCTCCTCCAGTATTTTTTTCTCATTCCTGTATTCTTAGATTGTTGGCTTAAATGGGTATAAGGGGATAATTTCCACTCTAACAATGGCTTTGCACTTACATTATATAGTGCCTGGTAAGTGGTATATCCATAAAACAGAGAATCACAGAATCACAGAATCACAGAAAATTATGAGTTGGAAGGGACCCACAAGGATCATCGAGTCCAACNAATGTGATGAAGTTTATGGTGAGTTCAACACTGTAGTCATGTCACACTCTCCATTTTCATCTCCAAAGCCGGGCCGTCTTTTCGGTGACATGGAGTGGGAGCAATTACATAGAATCATTTTTGGAGAGATTCTAGTCTAACATTAGATTGGAAAGTTTAACCAGAAAACCTTCACAGAAGTGGCACCTTGGCCAGAGGCACTTCAGACCATGGGAATGTCACACTGGCACCTCCTACTGCAAAATGTTCAGCAAGAGAAACATTAGCAGAGCTTGACCTTATCATATAAACCCCAGGGCTGTGTATGGATACAAGAGGAGACTCAGAGATGACCTCCTTGCTGTTTACAACTACGTGAAGGGAGGTGGCAGTCAGGTGGGTGTAAATCTCTTCTCTCAGGCTGCCAGCACCAGAACAAGAGGACATGGCCTTAAGCTATGCCAGGGGAGGTTTAGATTGGATGTCAGGAAGAGGTTTTTCACAGAGAGAGTGATCTCTCAGTGGAATGGTCTGCCCAGGGAAGTGGTGGAGTCGCCACCCCTGGAGGTGTTTAAGAGAAGACTCGATGAGGAGCTCAGCGACATGGCCTAGATGATGGGAGGCTTGGATGGATGGAGCGTGGTACCCATAGTTCCTCACATGTCGGCCTGATCCCTGGGTGGGTGTTCGTTTGGGAGTTGGACTAGATGATCCTGTGGGTCCCTTCCAACTCAGAATAACCTGTGAACACTCTCAAAACAAGGTTGAGCATGAAGTAATCTCACCCTGCTGAAAAAGAAAATCTGGAAAAAAGGCCTGGCTTGGGCAGCATTGCCAGGATGCCAGCAGAGCTTGGCCTAGTACTAGTAGCAGAGAGAGTGAAGCAGGACTGGAGCCACCCTGTCACAGGGCAGCCCCTTGCATCCTTCATCCTCTAGCACAGGCAGGGGGTCTGCCCAGCCTCTTTTACAGGTGTGCAGGGAAATGGGGGAGTGATAGGCTGCTGGGCTGTCCTCCCAAGCATGTGCGCTCCAGATGGGCCAGGAGTGAAAGCCAGCCAATATGGAATATTATTTATAATAATAATAATAACAATATTAATAACATAAGAACATCTGGTAGCATTTTTTTTAGATCTACCATTTGGCTGGAGGCAGAGCATCCGGGTGACATGACAATCGGTATTTTCTGTTTTCAATTTAGCCCCAGCTCAGCTGCTGCAGTGACTCAGAGACAGGCGCTTCCAGGGCTATGTCCCTGGCTCCTGGGCTCAGCTGGCCCCACAGGTGTCCCGCTGCCAATGGCGGAAGCACCTAAGATCATCCATGCTTAGATTTCCTTTACTGGCTGTTTCATAGGAGGTTGCAAGGTGGGGTTTACGCTTCCATGGCTTCTTTCCATCCTAGCATGTGAGGAAGTTTCCCAACTACAACAGTGTGCGGTTTCAAACAGAAAACAAAAGCTAGCTGTTTTGAAATCAAACCAGAAGCGGCCCTATTACACATTTCACGCTATTGAAAGTATATTTAACTAAGTACATGTTTAAAATACTTTGGTGTTGTTTTGAATTCTAAGGCTTTCAAATGTGTCCAGTAAATATATCACTTCCACCTACAAAGATTTCAATTTTGACACGCAACTAACATCTAGCCTAAAAAATTATTGCTGTGGTTAAGAACAGTCCACTAGCTTTTCTTTCTTAATTCACAGAATCACAGAATCACAGAATACTATGAGTTGGAAGGGACCCAAAAGGATCATCTAGTCAAACTCACCATCTAACACCCGTACAGAGACCGAACGCACATCCCAGAGTGGTAAACATAAACCTAGTTCCCACACAGGCTAACAGGCCACTCCGAGCCAGAAGNTTACAATTATATTGACAAAAAGCTAAAAGCAAAATTACCATGGAAGTTGCAGCTGTTGCTCCTAAAGTGTATACAAATAGTTGCAGTAGGATTACTTTTATCCATCCTGCTCATCATTAGTTTCTCCCAGCAAGTTCTAGACTGGTGATTTGATTTCTTTGGGGTCTAGTGCACAGTGGATGGATTTCTCAGTTGTGGAACAGGCATTCAGTTCAAAGCATTGTGCACAGACTCTCATTTGTTATAAATTTATACGGGTTGATGACAAACTTAAAAGGTGCACTATTAAAACTTTATGTTCAAGTATAATGTTCATTTAAGTATTGAACATTCTCTCTCAAGTCTTTGAGACTGAGATTTATGAAAAGTAAATGAAGTGTCCCCCTTATGCCTTCATAGGCATGTATCCAGTTCCTGTCCTTGGGGTCAGCCAGCTTTGCATGTACACTCAAGGACAAACTAGGCCTCAGCACTCATTATATTATCAAATTTGAAAATGAAGTAACAAAAATCTGCGGATAAATAGAAAAATCCAGGCCTTTGACTCAGCACCTTAGTTGTTTAATCCAGTTGTTTTAGATGACATCTAAAATAAATTCATTACTCCTAATGCACTTTACACACCACTTGCTGAATAGGTTAGATTAAATCTAATTATCCAGCTTGACCTCCAGGTTTATGCCAGTGAATTTATAGGCCAGTGGAAGGCTGCTCCCATCACCTTTGCCTCTAGTGCCATGATTCTTAAAATCCATAAGATGAAAATTTCAATAATGCAGCACAATTTGTAACTGACAAAAGCCAGGAATTTGGGTTAATTCTACCTCCAGCCTTATTTTAATCCCCACATAGGTTCCCTGTTGTCATAAATATTATTAGCATATGTGTTGTGGTTTGACCCTGGCTGGATGCCAGAGATTCACCCACAACCTCTCCCTGGGGGACAAAACTGAAAAAACCCACTTATCACAGGAAAAACAAGGCAAGCTACAAGTAAGAAATATAAAGGATTTATTTATTAACTAATAAGATCAGAGCTTAATGGGAGAAGCATCATTTTAAAGGCAATCTTTTCCCCCCAACCCTCCTTCTCTAACAACAGATCTCATATTCCCTTTTTCGACCTGGAGACAAAGGGGAAACAGGGATAGGGGTGAAACCAGGCTTGTTGGTATTTCTGACCAGATCCAGGGTAGGAACCATCTCTCTGCCCTTTCATAAAGTTCTCTCTCTCTCTCTCACGAGAGGAAAAGTCTTTCATGACCCTTTCCCAAGTGAGATCTCGACCCAGAGACGACAGCTCTTCCATTCTCTGTTGTCCGAAATTCATAGCACAGAAATGCAGTTTTTTAAGTACTGGCTTTTTTTGATGTGTCATTATAAGCCCATGCCAAAGTACACAGTTCAGATCCTAACACAATCCAATTCTGTCACAAAACGTCTGTCCAAATGATCTCTGCCGAGCTCAGCTCCGGCTCTGTGTTTCTGGGCTCTCAAAACATCTGCAGCTGTTGCAGCATGATTCTCCATCTTNCAGCTCTCTCAGTCACTCCTCATAGGGCTTGTGTTCCAGCCCCTTCACCATCCTTGTCGCCCTTCTCTGGACACACTCAAGGATCTCAACATCCCTCTTAAACTGAGGAGCCCAGAACTGGACACAGTATTCAAGGTGTGGTCTAACCAGTGCTGAGTACAGGGGGAGAATAACTTCCCTAGTCCATGTCCTGACCCGGCCATCTTCTTTCTATTACTAAGTTTTTTTCTTTTTCTCCCCTTCACAAATACATTATCTGTTATTCACAGAGGCGACCTTGATCTTCACAGCAGCAAGGGAGGCCGAGGCAGAAGCTATTAACTCCCTCGCTGCCGGAGCAAAAAAAAAACCCAAACCATGACAATATGAAATCTGCTGACTGCTAAAGTTTGGGGAATTCTAGTAATGAAAGAATTTCCATACTCTTAAATCTAACACAATTTCTGAAGTAGACCATCTTCTAATGCATATTGTAAAGCTCCCCTAGTTGGTTCAATGATAATAGCCAGGTACCTGGAGCTCTGGGATACAAATATAGGGCCAGATTTTCATCTCATCTCTTGGCCTGGAGAGGCAGTGGCTCCCTTTCCTCCTGAGGCTTCTCATGATGCTACCCAAGTAGCACCCCAACAATTGCCTTTTTTCAGGATCTCATGGCTGGCCTCGGGTGCAGTGATTACATTTAGGGAAGAACACAAACAGATTAGAAATCTGGCAGCTGAGCAGCCAGAAGAAATAGAGAAGAAGCAGAGTGGAAATGAGCAGACTTGAGAAAAGGAAACTGGGAACAAACAAAAAGAGAGATGTAATCAGAAATCATCTGAAGCAATTCTGTTGATATGTTATGCATAACAACATCCTTGATGACAGTCCAGGACTCTCAGCTTGGGCCAGGGAACTGTCAGCTAGAAAGGAGTAAGTTGTTACATAGGTTCATGCTATTAATAGTGACAATGCCCAATAAATCTTACCTTGTGTACTGTAAACAAGTTTTTACTCCTGTGGTTCAGGACAAGTCTTTCCAAATCCAGAATTTATTGGTCTCCCAGCTAAACAGAACAGAGGTTCAACTTTGCAGTCAGAACTGAAACACTGTGACACTGAGGACTGCATTGGATGCATACATTTTTAGCATAAATAGCTATGATTCATCTTCCTCTTGCAAGATGTTGAGCTTCTCAGTCCAATTTCTCCTCCCCTAGCCACATCCTACCTCTCCAAAACAGGGTCTTCCCTCCATTCTGTAGGGCATTCCCTCGCATACAAGCTCTTTTGCTTTATGTGAACTAAATAAGTATTTGTGACAGTCACCTGGGAGGAGGAGAAGGGATTCCTGCCTTTGTCTGAAAGACCTGGAGCAGCAGGAGAGTGGGAACTACATACCTACACAGCCTATAGAGAGGTCTTGCAGCCTGGAAAGACAGTCTTGCCTCTCCAGTGCTTCCTCTGAATGTGAAAATGACATCTTTGAATCCAAAGAAGACAGCTTCAATGTGGAGATCAAAGTCTACAATCACAAAGATTTCTAAATCCTTTTCTTGTACAAGGTAGGTTAAACAGTCCTGGCTCTCCCTGGCAAAGGGGCGTGCATGTGTGTGTGTGCACGTGCGTGCGAGCATGTGTGTGTGTGTGTGCGTGTGTAACTGTGGGTAAACAGTTAGAGCTGGAACTGAAAGGATGGATTTCGATTTGTTATGGGGAAAGCCCTATTGTTCTATTGTAAAAGTTTTGTCCTTTTTACTAGAACAGACAATAGGTTTCCTTTCTTATCTCCCCTACCCTCCCCTGCAAGGCATGTGGTCAGGGGAGGAGCTTTCTCAAACAGTGGAGGATTCTTTTTCTTATCTTCCCTTCCCAGCAAGGCATGTGACTAGGGGAGGGGCCTGAGGGCCAGAGTGGGCTGAGTGACAGCCAATGGCATGTGAAGACATGCCCACACAGCATGTGATATGGGAGGGGCCCGAGGCCCTATAACTACAGCTCCTGGGCCTCACAGATGGGGTTTGTGGATCTTCTGGACTGAGGAAGCCTTGTTTTGGCCTCTGATATCTGCCACTGCCATTTTGTCCAGGACCACATGGACCTTGACTCTTCATCTCATTACAGCCTTCCCCCCCTGCTGACCTCTGACTCTCCCTGCAGCGCCTTGGACATTTCAGAAAAGGATCACTGGCTGTTACTCCACTGGTTTGCCTACCCCGAACCCTATTCCCCTGCCCCTGGAATCCTGGAGGTGCCCTGGTCTCCCTCAAACTTGGCCCCTCCTTGTGTTAATTTTTTTTTCCAGCTGTCTATAGTCATCATTTTTTGATATTGTTATTGTTATTGTTCATACATACATATACAGTTGGGTCTTACTTGGGACCCGCACTGCCCCCACCGCAGCCCCCAGTGCCCCCGCTGCCACCCGTACTGCCCCCGCTGCTGCCCGAGCCACCACCCATTCCACTGCCCCAGAAGTCATATTCATGACCGTCTAAATTGAATATTCATGTGTGTCAGGTCGCACATGCGCAGTTGCGAAGTGGGTCTCCTACATCNCGAGAGGGCACAGCCTCAAGCTACGCCAGGGGAGGTTTAATCTTAACGTTAGGAAGCGGTTTTTCACAGAGAGAGTAATTGCATATTGGAATGGGCTGCCCAGGGAGGTGGTGGAGTCGCCATCCCTGGAGGTGTTTAAGAGAAGACTGGACGAGGAGCTTAGTGACATGGTCTAGCTGGGGGGTGTAGGGCTGGATGACCCTGGGCCCCTTCCGGCTCGGAGTGGCCTGCTAGACTGTGAGGGATCTAGGTTGGTGTTACGCTCTGGGATGTGCTCTCGGTCTCTGTACGGGTGTTAGGTGGTGAGTTGGACTAGATGATCCTTGTGGGTCCCTTCCAACTCATAATATTCTGTGATTCTGTGATTCTGTGAAGAACCTATTTACTGTGAGGGTGGTGAGACACTAGAAGGCTGCTCAGAGAAGCTGCAAATGCCCCATCACTGGAAATGTTCAAGGTCAGGGTGGATGGTTGCTTTGAGCAACCTGGTCTAGTGAAAGGTGTTGCTGCCCATGGCAGGATCTTTAAAGTCCCTTCCAACCCAAAACATTCTGTGATTCTAAGAAGTACCTTCTCAGCCCTTTGCAGTGTGCCTTACTTTACCATCCACGTTAGTATAGTGGTGAGTGTCCCCACCTCTCATGTGGGAGACCAGCGTTCAATTCCTGATGGGGAGGCAGTGATGCTGTTTAAAAGCTGGACTCGATAACCCTTGTGGGTCTCTTCCAACTCAGAATATTCTGTGAAGTTCTGTGAAATTCAGGTAAGCAGAGAGTGAGTCAGCCAGCCTTTGAATACTGATTTTCTAAGCAGAGGATGA
Organism: Pitta sordida; assembly: GCA_013390025.1. Lineage (NCBI taxonomy): Eukaryota > Metazoa > Chordata > Aves > Passeriformes > Pittidae > Pitta > Pitta sordida. The sequence goes on from WEKX01026005.1 coordinate 77,381, forward strand.
CTGGATACCTTCAGGCAGAAGTGCTCCTGAACCCCAGAGTTTCAGTAGTATATCATCAGAAATCCTGCATATAAACACTGGTAAGATTTTCACTGGTTTATAAAATGTAGGTGTAGAAAACTAATGAAAGTTCTCCAGAGCAGTGAGGTGTCAACATCAAAAAACAAAACAGAATATCAGTGATTCACTCTCGCATTTCTCTAGGCATGTCATCTACAGTGATCCCCCATTACTCGCAGGCTGTTGGGTCTGGTCCTTCTCACACGTGTCGTAGAATCCATGAAGATAGCGACCCCACTCAGTAGTCAAGTACGCCATGCCCGTAGCCATGCCCCTCCCCTAATAAGGTCTGGAGGACGGTCCTGAGGGCGTCTCCCTCTGTAATGCCTCATTAAAGCAGAGGAAACGCCTTTTGCCACCTCCCAGCTCCAGGAACGGAGCTTTTCCAAGCAGAGAAATTGGCACAGCTGGTAGCCCATAAGCTGGCACCCCCCCCATCCTGAAAAACTGAGCGGGTACGGAGCCTCCTGACACTGTCCTTTCCCTGCCGTGTCTCTGCTGGGATTTTTTCTTGGGGTTTTTATCGGGGTTTCTGCTTGCTGCTGCATGTCTCTTGTGTTCAAACACGGCAGAGGCAGCACGCCTCTCCAAAGCAGGACTCTGGGGGTGGCTTGGGGAATGAGTTCACTGCTGGCCGGGGCGGCGCCGTGGGTACTGTGGCGCTGTATGACGGGAGCGGCAGCTGAACAGGCTGGGACAGTCCCTGCTGTTCAAAGGGGCTGCTTTGGGGTTTATTTTTCTGGGAATGTAACAGCCCCAACCAAAGCTTTTCTGGCAAGAGTGGGGGCGAGCAGGCAGCGCTGATCTGGCCGCCCCAGGATGGAGCAGGCGGCAGCTGGGGTCTGTCTCCTGCTGGGGCTGTCTGCAGGAGCATGGGCAACCAGCAGCTGTGCAGGGTGAAAAGAGCTGGTGGCTCTGTGATCTGCTCTTGAAGCGGCTCCCAAGATGTGCAAGGCAGGGATGGATGGGAGCCAGCACAGCACCAGAGCACAGATGCATACTGCGCTGGGAGAGCCGCATCCCCACTTCTCCCTGCGCCTGCTGCCCAACTCGCAGCTCTCCCCCTCCTTCTCCTACGCTCCCTCCACCTCACACATCCTATAAGGGAACTTTTTGTTTTATTTTCGGCAGTGAGGGGGGTTCCGGTGCCAGCACTCTGACGTCAGGAGTCTACATCTCTGGCATTGGGACACGCTGGACTATGCTCTCCGTGTTCCGCTGGTACCAGCAAAGCTGAAACGCATTGCCAAGTCAGTGGCTCTACTCCTGTCCACCTGGGTTTAAACCTCCCATCCGCCACCACCCGTGAAGCGCTTCCGGCTTCACAGAGATGGGACCAGCTCCCCTTTTCTCCTAAACAGTGAGAATGAAGCATTTATGGCAAGTCTGGTGGGTGGTGACGGTGGGGGGACCAATTATATATTCATAACTTCATTAAATATTCACGAGCTGATGGGTTCGTGGTACGTTCTGCGCACGCGCCGAGGTCGCACAGCTCGCTGAAAAATCACGTGCAACTATTAGATCTCGCAAATAACGGATTGCAACTATGCGGAGGATCACTGTATAAGGAAATCTTGGTTAGTGCTGAGCATCATGCTATTGCAATAGATAACAAATAATAGGAGAGGCCACAACACTTGTGGCCACATTAAAAAGGTCTAGGAATAAATACGGCAATTTATTTTGGTTGTTTATGCCTTTTTCCAACAGTTGCCTTTGAGCATCACTCACATGCAAGACACTTTTCTTTCCTTTTAGGCAAGGGAAAAGAAAGAAAAACCACTTTCCAAAAACAGACCTAGAGGAGAGCAGATACAAAATTTAATTGCCAGGTAGACTGTAAGTCTCCAAGAACTTCAGGATCTTCCAAGCAGCAATGACTGCAAATTTGCTTCAACATTCAGACTTGTCCTTCAGCAGAGAAAAAATGTTGACTAGATTTATCTTTGATTTCCAAATTTAATTTATGGGCTCCCTGAGCACTCATGGGACTGAGATATGTAGCACTTCCATTTGTGTATTTCTGGCCACTTTGGCCAAGGGACCTTGAATTACTCTGTCTTCTCAAAGAGGATGCAGCTAGAAGCAAAGCTCCCTCCTGACACCAGGTTATTGTTGTCATTAGTGAGCTCATGGTCTGGGGGAAGGAAGAGAAATATTTCTCAGATTCATAAAGAAAGGACCCTGGAGTGGTCAGTAAATGGGAGAAGAAGTGAAGATGACTAGTGTCTTATTGATTGCTGTCAGCAAGCGACTCAGAGCGCAGTCACTTCCCAACTCTTTTTAAGGAAAAACAAAAGACTAGGGGACAGGAGAAGCTATCCATCCCAGTAAGCCAGGATGGACAGTCCATCTCTGCAGTGGGTAAATGAGCTAGTTCAGCTCCTACCACAAAATAGCAGAAGCTGGAGGGCTAAGCACACTTAACTTCAACCAACTTTTGCTAATGTGGGACCTTAAACCACACATTTTGGGGGATCAAGAAACAAGACTGCTACTGGCTGCATTGCAATGAACAAAATGAGCAGCAAAGTACTGCATGTGGGTAATAAAAATAATAGCCAGCGGGAAACATAAGGAATCACTTAAATGATGCAAGAGAAATTATATACATCTGAGTATTTTTTTCATAGGCAAACAGATGAAAACTGGTCCTCCAGTAAAGCTGGGGTACAGCCAGAGACTTAGATGTTGCAATGTTTTAATTTGCAGATTTTTTGTTGCCTAGCAGACTCCTCAGCCAAGAATTAGACAGTCAAGATACAATTCCTGGGGAGAATTAGGTGCCTTAGAATAGTATTCCTAGAAACCAGCACACTGAGCATAAAGTTATTTACACTGCCCTGGAGAAACCATAGAAGAAGAGAATGGAATCACAGTCAGGGACAGCAAGTCTTTCTGCTCAGTCTGAATCTCCTCCTGAAGAAAGGTGTTTAAGCCCAGTTAACTCTTTGTCACAGAGACACTTTGCTCTTTTCTTCACCTTCCCTTGCATCCACTATCTTAGAAGCTAGATCAATCTGCTTCAAACCTCCATGCTGTCTGCTCTACAGCAAGGATTTGGTGCTGACTGGTGCATATCACATGCAAGTATCCACATCAAAACAGATTCACCTGCACCCTTTCCCTCCTCCATCGACTATGCAAAAAGAAGTGGCTTCAATAGAAGAGACTGAGAAAGGCTCACCTTAAAAAGCCAGCAAACTAAATGCCAACAAAGCATATCATAGAATGGCATTCAAATTTTTGTTCCAAATCAACTAGAGAGTGTGAGTTTGCAGAAATACTCCACTTCCCAGGTCAGTTTTCTATCAGCTGGGAAATTCTTCCCCTGTATTCCACTCTGTACTCCACTCTGTACTCCACAGTACCTGGAGTACTGTGTCCAGCTCTGAGACCCCCAACATGAGAAAGAATTTGACCTGTTGGAGCAAGTCCAAAGGAGGCACACAAAGACACCCAGAGGGTGGATCACCTCTCCTGTTTATGCAGGTTGAGTTGGGGTTCTTCAGCCTGGAGAAGAATCTGGGGAGACATTACAGCAGTCTTCCAACACCTGAAGGAGGCCTACAAGAGATCTGGAGAGGAACATTTCACAGTGACATGTAGTGACAAGACAAGGGTGAATGGCCTCAAACTGAAAGAGAGTAGGTTTCAATTAGATAGTAGGAAGAAATTCTTTTCTGTGAGGGCAGTGGGGCACTGGAACAGGCTGCCCAGAGAAAAGGTAAATGTCTCATCCATGGAAGTGTTCAAGGCCAGGTTGGATGGGGCTTTGAGAAACCTGGTCTAGTGGAAGGTGTTCCTGCCCATGGCAGAGGGGCTGGAATTAGATTATCTTTAAGATCCCTTCCAACCCCAAACATTTTATTATTCTATGAATACACCCTGAAAAGCCTGATTTATGTCTGCTTGCACAAGCAAAGCCTAGTCTAAGTGTCAAGGCTAACAAACAGCTGTGATGGAGGAAGATGTACTCCATTTGAGGAGCTGCTCTGCAGAACACTGAGATAAGTGAGGCTCTGAAAAGATCAGCCACACCAAGGCTGCAGCTGCTGTAATCATGACAACAGATGGAGGTTTAGGTGGATAGCATAGCATTTCAAGTGTGCCAAGAAATCAGGACATAGGTCCCCTGAGACATTCACCCATCTGACACTAACACAACAAACCCATAGCTGACTATATTACTAAAAAGAATGTGCAGATCCAGATGAAGTTTGTAAAAGCTTAATGAGGAAGTTCCATAGTCAGCATTTTCTCACTCCTGTATTACTCATAGAAAACTGACAGACTCTTGTTATCTCACCTTGTGTTTGCTACATTGTGAATAAACACTCTGCTCTCTCTGGGGAAGAGAAGCAGAGCTGTGTATTTCTTTTGTATCAGAACTCTGTCAGAAATTGACCTTCTCCTTATGTCCTCTTATTACATGTACAAGAGTAGTATTTTTGTGAAATCCAAGAAACAAGTATCTCAAAGAATATTTATCTGATTTTATCCAGTTAACAGTAAAATGCTTTTGCACGAGCAGAATCTATTTAGGTAATACAGTAAACCCTCAAATATCACAGGGGTCAGGTCTGGAAACATGTCTCAATGAGTGAAATCCCTGTAGTAGTGGCAAATAGGGTAAACATGGGTAAGATTTAATTTTTTTGATAACCACCATGCCATTCTCAAACTCTAAGGAAGTGAGATGTTAAACTAGCTAAACAAAAGGCAGAATTCCTCAACAAGAGTTCTTGGGTGTAGATGGAGGACTCCTTTTGTCTTTTGGCTGGAGAGCTAATGGCTCTTGATGGGCCATTTGACCCCTGATGGCTCGGCAGGGGTGGGGGTGGAGGGCTCTTTTTGGGTTTTGGGGGTTTTCTTTTCTCCTTGTTACCATTGTGTTACTGTTTGGTTGGGTTTTTTTCTAAATACAGTTATACCTCCTCCATCGCGAGGAAAGGGACAGGCGACAGCCCTCGCGAAACATTATTCTCGCAAAGAACTGCAGGTCGTTAATATGCATGCAGGCCACGCCCATTGCTCCACCCCCCGGAACTCCGGAGCGGTGGGGACAATTCTCTGCTCCTTCCCCGTGTCTCTCTCGGCAGAAGCGAGCAAAGGGAACTGTTTCTGAGCAGCTGCTGTGACCGTGTGTGTGGTCCCAGCCCAAACCCCGTGCCGGCCCGGCCCGGCCCCGCTGGTCGCGCTGTCCTGCGCGCGCACGTGCGTGCTTTCACCACGGCGGGGAAGGGGTGTCCGAGCTCTGGTCAGCATTCTTAGAGCCAGGAAAAACCTTAACTTTGCAACATTGAGACACCCCGTGCGCTTATGGNACCCTTCCACTGTAGGGACTGGGCATGGAGACACACAGGACCGGCTCAGGGGCCCGGCACGCTGTGGCAGGACTGTAAACTCAGAGGCTGTGCCAGAGAAACCCCGAACCCTCCCTCTGTCCCCTTCCCAGGGGAGCCGGGCCCGGGGCGGGGCCGTCCCGCCTCACAGGGAGAGCTGACCCCGCCCCTCGGCAAAGCAGAAGCAGAGCACATGCGCCGTCTATGAAATATCGCAGATCCCCAGAGCTGGACTGCGACAAAATTGCTTCGCAAATGGGCAAGGTCGTGAAGGAGAAGTTGTGATACAGAGAGGATTCACTGTATATATGTAAATAATTGTTGCTTTCTTTTTATACATTTTTTTATCAAAAGCCCCTTTGATTCAAAAGGTGTAGTAAAGTAGGTAAGGAGGGTTTTTTTCCTTGCCGCTCCAGGAAGGTTCCGAACTTCCCTGGAAGATATTGTTCTAATCTAGGACAAGCTGGTGGGGAAGAGACAGCCACCCCCATGCTGTTCCCCTGGCCTGCTGTAGCATCCCGCCCCACAGCGGCATCCTGCCCTGGGGTGATGCCCCAGCTCACTGTGGAGCCCTGTCCCACTGCAAAGCCCCAGCTTGCCACCCCGCTCCGTCACGGAGACCCCACAGGGCAGACTGTTCCTGTCCCCCAGTGCAGCAGAGGCACTCACTACATATGTGTGGCCGTTCAGTGCACACATGACGCAGGAAAAAAACTCAAACAACTGAGGGAAGAGAAAAATGTTTTCACGGGAAAAAAAACCATGAAGAATTGAAGTGGCAAAATATGAGCCGCAAAAACGGAGGGATTACTGCATTATAATTTGGAAAGCTGTATACTGCTTGCAGGCAACCTGTCCACTGACAGGTATGAAGACCTTAAGGCATTGAAGAAACCTGCTTCCAAATAATTAAAATATACTTCTCATTGTCCAATCTAGAATAATCCTGACAGTGTAACCTTAGAAAAACCTTGTGAAATTGGCACGAATTATGTATGCTTTAGACTTGTATTAAGTATTTTTTAAAATCTAAGATAAAAGTTCACTAAGTCATTTCCAATGCAACATCACTCCTAGTTTCAAATTAAGCAGATTTCTGTCTCTTGGGTTGCCAGTGAAACGTTCCTTCTGTAGGCAAGTAATTTTCAATAGTGTCCTATTTAAGATAGGCTTCCTTACTAGATAAACCGCTGCAATTTGAAACCATAGGAAAGCAAACCTCTTTGCTCAGAATGACCATAAATACGCACTCAATAAACAAAACAGCCTTTAAGTTAATGAGGATGCATGCCAACAACCATCATGTTTTCTGCTAAGTGAATATTCTAGACTGAAAGGATTGAGAGAAGCACGACTCCAGGACAATTCTGGTGATGTAGACATTTGATTTAGCAGTTAATGGAATGTGCTTTAGAACAATGCACTGAAACTGATATGAGTAAAAAGAATCAAAAAATAGATAATTTTTCTGACCATACGAGAACATCTCCCACCTCTCAGCAGTATCCCAGACTACTCCCTTGTTGTAATTAAGATTATGTGGGATATTATTGGTGGTAAAACTTTGTCAAATAAACAGGACCTATTTAGCAATTGGTTGGATGAAACAATAGCAAATAGACCACAGAAACAATAATCCTATGGTGGCAGTGATGGACACTGGATGATCTAATTGACCTTTTGCATTTGAACCTTGTCATCTATCACTGGCTAAGGGTTGCAGAACAAAAAATGTGTAACATGAAAACAGGTTTAACAATAGAAAAAAAAGCCACAAATGCGAATTCAGAGTGCAATATGATTGCTCAGAATGCAAATTGTAACCAGACCCAGGGACAGTTAAGAAATTATGATTATGCTCAGAGTGCCAGACTCCAAATAGTAGGTTACTGTAATGCCTCCTTTTAACCCCACTCAGATACTGAGCCAGCCGTAAACTTCATCTGCAGAACTTAGCTCTCCCCATGCCTAGGACATAGGTAGAAATGCACATTTAAAGATCTAGTGTTACTTCTAGGTCTACAGCACTTTAGAGGAAACAACCAAGACTTCATTTTTCAATAGGAAGAGTCACAGAAGGCAGCTCATTTCATCTGAGGCAGCTGAAGGCTGAATAAAACCTGTGTCTGTGAAAGATGGTACAGTAATACCTTGCTGCATTGCGACCCCTCTATTGTGACCTCACTGATTTGCAGAAAATTTTTCTTGCAAATCTGCCTCAGGGATTCATGAAGCTTCCTGGCTGACGCATGTGCAGTGCCTCTGCTTCACCGAGGGGTGGTGCTGGCACTCCCTGTGGGTGGGACTGGCCCAGTCCTGCAGGGAGGGTGCGTGGTACTGCTCGCTCCTGTGGTGTTTATGGTCCCGTGGTACTGTGCCCTGGTCCCTGCCCTGCTCCTGTGTGTCTCCATGCCCGGTCCCTACAGTGGAAGGCTCACACCACGGTATACCCTGGGCAGCCGCTGAGTCACAGCGCAGCTTGTCCGAAGAGAAGCCCAGGGATTCTCCAGGGATTCTCCCCAGGCAGAGGGAGCTTAGAAACGCTTCCCTTTGCTCCCCTGTGCTGTGGGAACCTGTGGGGAGGAGCAGGAAATGCTCCCCAGCGCTCCTGGTTGGCTGGGGGTGGAGCGATGGGCTGCTGCCGCAGCTATTGCCAAGCTGCTGTCACTGCTCGTGCTTGCACTGCCTCTGTGGTGGGGAAAGCTCTGGGCTATGGTGGGGAAGGGGTGTCCTGGGGTTCAAGTCAGCGCTCTTGGAGCCTGGGAAACCATAACTTGTGGGCACGTCCCGCTGCCGCCCCGTCCCAGCACATAGCGCTTGCCCCACTGCTGCCACTTTCCCTGGGGCTACGTCATCACCAGGTGCACAGCATTGCCTTCCCCACCTGTAGCCATGGAAACAGTAACACACGCCGGGAAAGGTCAGTCCCCCAGCTGGTCTTAGAGTAACAGGGCATGACTTGTGGCAGTGCTGTGCTGTGTCTCAGCGGCTGCCCAGGGTATACCGTGGCGAGAGCCTTCTGCTTGTCCGAAGAGAAGCCCAGGGATTCTCCAGCGATTCTCCCCAGGCAAAGAGAGCTCAGAAACGCTTCCCTTTGCTCCCCTGTGCTGTGAGAACCTGTGGGGAGGAGCAGAAAATGCTCCCCAGTGCTCCTGGTTGGCTGGGGGTGGAGCGATGGGTATGGCCTGTATGCATATTAATAACCTGGGCGTGTTTGTGAATTAGATGTTTTGCGAGACACTAACAAAACCTGTTCCTTGCTAAGGATGAGTTATTACTGTAAAACTAACACATCACCTCTGAATACAGCTCTATATATTCTGATTTCCCAGAGTTTACGCTAAAAGCTATGTGGATGGTAGTGCTGTCATTAGCTGAAAAAGCACTTTGAATTTCTACTAGTACAGTTATACCCCCTCATTTGTGAGAAACGGGTCTCGCAAACTGTCAAATTCACAAAGGCATGCAGGTCATTAATATGCATGCAGGCCACGCCCATTGCTCCACCCCCTGCCACTCTGGAGCACTGCGGGCACTTTTCTGCTCTTCCACACTGGCTCTCTCAGCACAGGGGAGCAAAAGGAAGTGTTTCTGAGCCCTCTCTGACTCGGGAGACATCCCCGAGAATCCCTGGGCCTCTCTTCGGCAATGTTGCTGCTTGTGTAGCTGGGGCCAGGCTGCTGCCACCGCGCATGCTCGCAGCCCAAACCTCATGCCACTGCTCCCCCACCCGCCCCCCAACCCCCGGCCCCGGCTCGCCGTGCCGGCCAGTTGGGGCTGTCAGCGTGGCGCGGCTGTGGGGTTGGCACTGTCCCAACTGCCTCTGCAGCTGCCACCTGGCTGCTGCCACTGCGCGTGCTCACCCTGCCTGCGCGGCAGGGAAGGGGTGTCCCTGGACTCACAGTGCTGGCCCCACCGCCGCCGTGGGCAGCCCAGCCCCACTTTTCTGGGGCACTTCCCTTTCCCATCTGTAGCCATGGAAACAGTAACACGCACCCAGTGGGGTGTCAGTCCTGGCTGCACTTAGAGTAACAGGGGCCAGGCCCACAGGGAGCGCCGGCACCACCTCTCAGCAAAGCAGAGGCACTGCACATGCATTGGCCAGGGAACCTCGCAAATCCCTGAAACCAAATTGTGAGAAATTTTCCTTGCAAAGCCGCGGGGTCATAATGGAGGGCTCGCAATGTAGCGGGGATATACTGTATAAGCATTCCGAAAATCCTTGGTTTGTAGAACAAGTTAATCTGCATTTCTTTCACTTCTGCAGCCAGACCCACTAGGCTAGCCAGGGCCTAAGGGCAACAGCATGCTAAGTGCTTTTCAGCACTCTTGCTCCTTGAAGATACTTCATCATTTTTCCCAGTCTCAGACATCATCTCCCCAGGCAAAAGATAGGGAAAGAGACCGTTCTGCTCTAGAATTGTTCTTCTTTCTTTGGGAAATCATGGAATTGCTTCTCAATTCCTAGAAAAGAAACAACTCTAATGCATCCTGGCTTTTTCCACATGAAGATCAAAAGCAGAAACTTCATAAAGGAGAGAAAAGCAATAAAAAGTATTAATCACAGAATCACAGAATCACAGAATATTATGAGTTGGAAGGGACCCACAAGGATCATCTAGTCCAACTCACCATCTAACACCCGTACAGAGACCGAGAGCACATCCCAGAGCGGTAACAGCAACCTAGATCCCTCACAGTCTAGCAGGCCACTCCGAGCCGGAACGGGCCTAGGATCATCCAGCCCTACANAAAGCCTCCCTCCCCTTCCCTAGTCTGGAGCCACTCCTCCCCCAGCCGATAGCGGTGCATGGGGTTGTTATGGCCGAAGGAGCCACAGCTCTTCTCTCTTTTATCTCTGCTACTCAGCCCAAGGTTTACGTGGTTTCTACAACATCAGGAGGTGGCTGGTACAATGACAACGCCTTGTTTCAAATAAACCCACAGCTTCCAGGGGGGGTTGCAGAAAAGTGTCACCACCTGCTGGAGAAAACAAGTGTGAGCCAGTCACTCAGCCACCAGTATTTATGGGTTGGCAGGACCTACTGGCAGGCATAAAGACATTTGTATTTTTAAAATATCTAATCAAATTGTTTGATTACAAGCTAAAGCTAGGATTTTGCTAAGGGATTAGCCTGATTGTCAAAGATTTTCTTACTTATTACTGACCCTTTTATCCAACAAAGAGAATGATACAGAAAGGTTCACAGACTTTATAAGACTACATCATTCTTCAATTAAGAAAGGTTGAGAAATTCTACCCTTATTCAAAATATTCAAAGACATTACAAATCCCCCTGCTCTCAGCCATATGACTTTCAAAGCTAGATTAGGAAGAGAAAAATATAACCTTAAAACAGACAGACCAACCTCTCCCAAGATCCTTGCTGCAACAGAAATGGAGCTGAAACAGTATTGGAGCTGAATGTATATGTGACCCTCTATTTTATGGTTTTCCAATTTCTTCCCTTGCAAATAGAATTAATAATAAGTTTAGGTTCGTTCTACTCACCAGACACTTGAACAAATGCAATTTCTGCCCTCTGCCTCTAGTAAAATGTCCCTGATCTCAGAATTACACCAACAGCTCCAATAAGCTGTTATAGGTCTCTGTTGAACAATTTCTTTGGAAGTAAGATTGACACAGAATAATTTCCTTGGCCAAGAAAACCAAAAACTTAGATGAAAAAAGAAAAAAAAACAACCACCAAACCTTTCCCCTCAATTTCCATGCAAACACAAAGCTGTTATAATATTTGAGCATATTTTATCATCAAAATCAATTACTTCACCCTCAAACAATTTACAATATTTTGCCAGTCATCCAACTAAACTGCTAGTCTATCCAAACAATTAGTCATATTTTAAAACAAAGATAACAAGCAAGATCGTGGTTTCCATAAAAAATAAATGGATCATTTTAGTAGAAACTGTACTTTGTATCTTTTTCTCCAATATATATTCTATTGTATGTGTATTGAGGCAGTTAATACTCAAATGACAACTGCTGGAGAACAGACAAGAAATCAAGGCTGGCATAGATCCTACCTCATCCTGAGTTTCTCCTTCTCGGGTAGGAGTCAGGAAAATGAAAGGTCTCAATAAACTTCATTCTGTCATAAGCAGGAAAGAGGAAGGGGAGACCACAGAGAAACTAGAACACGATGAGACCTTGGTATTTCAAACTGCTTTCCAGTTTATATAAACAGAGGCTACTTCTTTTGAGTTTAAATTCCTATTCCACCTTACTGCTGCATGGCACACTATAAGTGGAGATCCTCACCATTTCCCTGACTGAGTAATCACAATACACTCCCAGAAGAACTGTGATCACCAGGAAAACTCAGGTCACTAGTGATCAGCCCAAGAGACCAGCTGCTCTCCCATCTGCAAAGGGATAAGTAGTTTTACTGGCACAAAACAGACAGGTTTGGAGACGAGAACATGGCACATTTTGGTCCTGCTTTGATAGAAGAGGTATTGACAGCACGAAATAAAGCAGCTGGCCTCCCACTGCAGTGGGGAGAAGAGGAGAATGGGTGTTTGTTGCGGCCTGAGGCACCCAGGCACAGATCCCATTTCCCTTTAACTGGCCATCTGGGCAGGTGGTCAGAGTAGACCCGACACTGGCTGCTGGTACATCACCTCAAAGCCAACTGCAACAGGTCTCCCTTCTGACAAGGACCAGCTGAAATAAAGACCTGGGATATTCAGAACAAAAAGTCAGGCTAGGAGGGCTGGGGTGGGGGAGTGTTTGCGTTTTTGCTTGTTTGGGGTGTTTTGCTAGGTTTTGGTGTGGCTTTGTTGTTTTGGGGGTTTTTTCAGGAAGATATTTACATTGCGGAGAGCACCTGAACTAACTGAAATGTAAAAGTAATGATGAGGGAAGGGAGAGCGGGAGGAATAGGGAAATGAGTGGAAAAGCCTGGTCATCAGTAACTCCTTACCTATAACAATTTCTACAACTGGCTAAGAACATAAGCATATGCAAAACTGCATAGACTGAAGTCTTTCTTGGATCACCTCCAAGACACTAACGCAGGTACACTTAAAATTAATGAGATTACATACTTCATGACATCCCATAACTTCCAGCTCAATGTAACAAGGAGGAGGGGGTCAGTTACCCTTTCTTATCCAAAGGACTTGTGCCAATGTAAAATCACTAAGTGGGAGGAGAACTAAAGCATGTCACTGGAAACGGGACAATTTAAGTCTCTGGAGATATATATCTGACTTTAGTTCGTTCTTGGATATTTTTCTTTTAAAGACTGAAGGACTACAAGCAATTGAATACCAATTAAGCCATTACAGTGTCTGCAGGGCATTTTTTCCATTACTGTTTCAATAACCTAAATGAGGTGTTTTAGTTACTTCTGTAGAATCCAGATTCACAAACACACACACACACAAATATGCACAACTTTGAATGCTGAAACTCCTGGTTTATAAAATCACATATTGAGATCAGTCCCCAGAAAACTCAGAAATTACAGTGCAGTTATGTATCTGAGAGGACAGTAAAGGCATCCCCTTTGACCCACTTAAAACAGTCTTATTTTCAGCAGTGAGTCAAAGTGAAGTACATTCAGCCCTTGTAGCTACAAAGGCATCCTACAGTTACAGGAGGGACTACTGCAAAGTTACAAATAAACATATAATATACATATTATATAAAATTTTCTTTCAGTAAAGTTCTTATCTCTCTACACATATACAGAACACACCCAGAAGTCGCGGGGGGAGGGGTCTGGGCAGGTCCCACAAGTTATGCAACCTGTGAAGATACCAAACCATGAATATTCAATTACCCCCCACCCATAGCCACGTACCTTCCACTAATCATGTATGGAGGGCAGTCCTGGGAGAATGGCTCACACTGTGGCACCTCATTAAAGGGAAGTGCCTTTTGGTGCCTCCCAGCTGCAGAATCCAGGGTCTGGGATGTTACGAACACATGTGCTGAAAATCCAACCGCGACTAATTGAATATGCAAATATGCAAACCATGAATATGTGGGGGTTCTCTGTATATACATTCAAATATGTCTAAATTCAACCCATACCTGTCCAAACCGGCCCTTAGACAGTACTTCATGATTGCAATTGCAATTCTTTACCTTGTTTTTCAGAACTTGTGCATTAACACAGCAGATTCGTTGGACACTTTACAAATTGTCCTATCTGACTTTCCAGATGTTCCAAATCTACAAAGCAAAAGGTAACTAGTACCAAAAGACAAAGACTCTTTGGGCACCAAGTTTACAGACTGGCAAAACCTTAAGCCAAGAAGCTGTTAGGTCTCCATTTCTCAGCCCAGACTATGAAGAGGATGTAAAATTTCATGGTGAAAGACTGCCATGGAAGGTATTTGCTAGGGAAATGGACTATTAGGTACTTTTCAATCTCTAGAATCTATTATTCTAATTTCATTTAGGAATAGCACTGCAGTATCCATCCGTAGCAGTGAAGGCTAGAAAGGCAGCGTTAAGCGCAGACATAAAATCACAGGTTGCTGGAACAGTCAATATGATCAGCTGTCCATATCTAATAGCCAGTAATCTGATAGTCTCATCTCTTACCTTTAAGACTGAAAATATCCATCATCATAGAATGGGAATTCATTTCTAGAAGAACAAACATAAAACTTTGAAAATAATCTTCTAGGCATGTGCTGGAGGTACCCCACCAGCCTGTCCTCTGTCTTTGTGCTGATGTGTTGCATCCTGTGAAGAAGGCTAAAACAGACTCTCTGAAATGTTGTGATGTTTTTCTCTTCACCTTGTCACAACCCTGCTGAGTGATGGAAGAGGATTTGAATGGTCTATTCTCTCAGAGTGAGAGAAGAGTGTCAACACTACTCTAGATTTCAGATCTGGCAAAATGTGCCTGAAGGTGACATGGGAGAACAGTAAGTTTTAAATGACATCTCCGTTCTCATTACTCCCATGAAAGCCCGCCATTAGTAAGATAAAGCTTTCTTAAAAATTAAATGCTATTCTTGTGTCTCTCATACAAGTATCTCAGCCCAATGTTGAGTTAAATAAGGCCAACACTTGTGTTAAATGTGGAGTGATAAGCACCAATTACCAGTTTTAATGAAATCCTATAAGTATGCTTTAGTCCCAGCACCATCAGTGCTTACAGACTAGCAATGCTCCATACATAATTAGTCCTTCTTGACATTAGCAATCACAAATATTAAATTTTTATTAAACATAATAAATATAGATGGGTCTTTTGAAGATGGTCATAAAACATGTTGGACAATTATTTATACTTTCAGAGAAGCTTTGAAGATAACTGGTACAATGAAGGATTAATTTTCTCAGTTTCTTAGGTCTTGATCTGTTTGCCATAGCTTAGTATAAAATAAAGAGTACCTTTCTTACAACTGACAAGCCAGAGTGAATGAAACCAATTGTGCAGATTACAACCTTTGAAGTTTTACTTGAAGATCATACAAATTGTCCAGAGAAATTTAACAGCTATTGACAAATGCACTTGCACTGCTGCTTATGGTACCAAGCAGTTTTGTTCAAGAAAACATGTTGGACAATTATTTATATTTCAGCACGAATTTCTCCACTAATTTTAAAATAATTCATTCTTCCATATATTTTTAGTACATTCCCATGGACCATTCTTTCCAGTTAGAAAGCAAATGATTGTAAATGGTGCACACAAGCACTAAAATACTGAATGCTACAACAGAACCCTACAAAATTACTAGTTTCACGGACAGATCCAGATGGAAATTTACAGGTCCAGAACATTTTGCTTCCCTAATCTATCATAGAAAAAAAAATCCCAGTGGACATACAGCCTGGGCTGGTTGTGATCAGCCCTAGAAGGAAAGATGGTGGAGTGGTTTGGGAGCTAGCCTTAGACTTGGGAAATACTAATTTTCCTGCTCCACTCTGACATCATATATGACCTTGGGATAGAATTAATGTCTATTTCATAAGGATCTTCTCAGGAAGATCATTCAAGAATGTAAAACACTCAAATCACAGACCCATAGAATAAAATATTTTGGGTTAAAAGGGACCTCAAAGATCATCTTGTTCTAATGCCTCTGTCATGGGCAGGGACACCTGCCACTAGACTAGGTTGCCCAAAGCCGCATCCAACCTGGCAATGAACTTCCATGGATGGGGCATCCACAACTTCTCTTGGCACCCTGTGTCAGCGCCTCATCAACTTCGCAGAGAAGAATTTCTTCCTAATATCTAACCTAAACCTACCCGTTTTCAGTTAAAAACTGTTACCCTTTGTCCTATCACTACCCTCCTTGATAGAAAGTCCCTCCTCATCTTTACTGTAGGTCCCCTTTAGGTAGCGGGAGGCTGCTATAAGGTGTCTCTGGAGCCTTCTCTTCTCCAGACTGAACAACCCCAACTCTCTCAGCTTGTTATCATAGGAGAGGTGCTCCAGCTCTCCGATTATCTCCAAGGCCTTGTCTAGACTTGCTTGAGCAGATCAGTGTCTTTCTTATCTAGAAGGCCCCAGAGCTGATGGTTTATATAAATACATAAAATAACTATGTAAATTCTGTTTGGTAGTTTTGCAGAATAAGGAGTCCTGGGTTCCCATATAATTTGTAGAAAGAATGGACAGAGCACTGCATAAAAGGAGTCTTCACCCTGCCTTCCTGAAATCAGATGTTTCACACAAGATGTTCCCAGCCTCAGAGATGAATGTGCACTTGCATTTCATTCACAGAAACCACCTTCCTGCTTCAGGCAGGATATAAAATCTGGGTTACCTACTGCAGGCACAGCTGCTGCTGTGTTCCTCTTGTACCGCTTCATCATCTCAGTATATAGGGTATCTCATTCCAAACACCTCACAAAATTGTGTGCTGCTGTTTTTTAGGTAAGTGACTTACCCTGCTACACTGCTGCTTCCCTGTATTATTCAAGGTGGGATTAACTAGTTATTGATTCCACACCTTAAGTCTCTCTTATGTCCTTTTACTCAGACCTTATCAACACAGACAAGGACTGTCTCACCAAACCATAGAGAGAGAAAAACCAGAATCCCAGCACATCCTCACACCAGCTACCCAGGCATGCTCTCTGAAATGCCTAGGTCAATATGTTGCAGCATCCAAATGAAAGGAATCCCAGGACGTCCCTCAATTGACAGACTGAGAGGAAAGGACTGATTTCCCAGTAAGAAACAGTAATCACCGAGATGCAATTCCAAGTAAGTTAAAGACCAAATCAGAAACATTGTGTTTCAAAACGGCCAGTTTCACAGTGTTGGAAAGTATTATAAGCCAAAACAGCTTGCAAAGAGAATTTTTGAAAGGAAAACAGAAGCACTGTAATTGGGAGGTATTAAAAAAGAGAACACTGAACACATAAAGATCCACAATCACACACACAAAAAGGAAATTCTTGCTGTAATGCACACTGTGGTCCGACTTCTCTACACCTTAAAATCCTCAAGAATTTGAAGAGAGGCTGTAAGAGCTGCAGGGTTGCAAATCTCTTTATGTCCCTCTGAGGTGCAAAACCCCACTGACCATAAACCTAATCGTGGCTCCACTACTGATCCTCATTGTTCCTCTGGGATAACTTGGGCACACCCTGTCCCTACATCACAAGAAGAAAGCTTTCAGCAGCCACAATACAGCTCTTCAGTTAAAGGGAAAATGTAATAAAGCATGAAGTCTCAAGTCGATAAATAACCCCCAAAGACAATACTTCTCACCTTAGTTTATATTTATTTTTCTCAAAGGCATGGTCAATCTGTGTTGAGAAAGGGAGCTAATGACTTTTCTTCTTCAACCTTCCACAGTTTTACATTTAACAAAGCCCACTGCAACACAAAAGACCATCAGCTGCTTTCCTTCTGCCAGGAAGTTCTTGAGCAATTCAGCAAGATGCTGCTCAGCTTCCACAGTCAGTCTGAGGTCTAGGAGTGATGTGACAGAGACCACAGTTTCATGACCACAGAGAGCTGATCTAACTGCTCACCCCTGAAGAAAGAAATTCACTCTATTGGGATAATTTTTTCAACAAAATAAAGTTTTCTGATTGTTATGGGGAGAGGTTTATTCTAAAACCTTTATCCTTTTTACCAGACAAACAGTAGAGGAGGACCTTCTCATCTCCCCTTCTCTCCCCCCCAACAAGGCATGTGATTAGGGGAGGGGTCCAAGGGCCAGGGCAGGCTGAGTACTGGCCAATAGGTAGGTATGATGTAATGAAGACAAACCCACAAGGCATGTGACTAGGGAAGGGGCCTAAGGCCCTATAAATGCAGCTGCCAGAGCTCACAGAAGGGAAACTGGCTTGTGCGTCTCCTGAAGTGGTGATGTGCCTTTTGCTTCTCCAATCTCCACCACAGCCATTTTGTCCCAGATCATGTGTCCTTCAGTTCTCCTCCTCAGCGTAGCCTTCCCCTGTATTTCCCTACAGCCCCCTTGGACATCCCAGAAAAAGATCTCTGGCCATTACTCTTCACCGGTTTGTCTATCCCGAATTCTATTTCCCTGCCCCTGGAATCCTGGGGGTACCCCTGCCTCCTTTGAACTTGGCCCCCTCACGTTTATTTTTCAGCTATCTTCAGTTGGCAGCAGTTCTTCACCGTTGGCAGCAGGGGATTGTTCATACTCCTTGTTCTGTTGCTATTGTTATTGTTGTTATCTCATATATATACAGTGATCCCCCACATATGCGTGGCTCGCATATCCGCATATTCAATTAATCATAGTTGGATTTTCAGTGAGTTGTGAGACCATGCATGTGAGCAGAATATCCTGGATCCCGGATTTCGTGGCCAGGAAGCACCAAAGGGCGCTTCCTCCACTTTAAAGAGGTGCTACAGTGCGAGCCACACTCCCAGNACAGCCCTTGGGAACACAGCATGCTTGGTGCTTGGCTTCTGCTGCTGTTGGTATCGCCTCCCCTGCCTGTAGCCATGGAAACAGTAACACAGACACACACTCACAGAGACCCCCAGACATGCTATCTCATGGCACCGTGGGACTATAAACGCCATGTAACCTCCACAACACTGATAAGGGAGTGATCTGTGGCTGTCCCCAGAGAGCAAGATGTGCCGCTCACCCCATGGGGAGCAGCAGCACTGTCCCTTCGTGAAGCAGAGCAACCACACATGCGTCAACCAAACACATTCATGAATAACTGATTCGGAGTTGCAGAGAAATTTTTCATGAATAGCTGAAGCAGTGAATAATCATGCGTGCATAGTCGAGGTACCACCGTATCTCTAAATTCAGTTCATACTCCATCCTAACTGGCTCCAGGACAGTGATGGCTTAGTATGTTGAACTGGTACAAGAAATGCTCCAATAAGAATCAGAGTCAGGATAACAGTGGGGAACTCTGCAGAGCAGAGGGTGAGAAAAGTGAGGACCAGAAAACAGGGAAAAGGCACAACCCTGTTTCCTTTCAGCAGCACTGCACTGTCACATTAGCTTCCACGCTTGTGAAACCGCAGACTGAGGATTTGCTGCAGAGGATTAACTCATCTGCAGAACCTGACACAAAATGTAATCCAGTACTCCCACGCAGGATTTATATCTCACCCATCAGCTCCCCAAAGCATCATATATACAGAGTAACAATCTACTGAAAGGGGAAATAAAATTAGCTGCACAAATATTTAGATAACTCATGAAAAAGAGAAGTAAGCAGCAGCTTGTAGAAATCATAAGCCAGAAACCTGATAAGACGGACAAAAGGAAATAAATTCTGTGATCACCAAAAGACAGCAAGAGAGATTTTGATCTTCAGGTGTTTGCTCTCTTGTGTGTTTATTGAATTATTGCTTTTTCTTGTGTATCAAAAAAAATTGGTTCAATTTTGGACAGACAAGTAAATGAAAATGAAGGGGCAAAACTATTTCATAAATATTCTTATCCAGCTGTATTGGATTTCTGTGGCCAGGTTTTGGTAGGAGGGGGACAGTAAGGAAGTCTTCTGTGAGAAGCTGCTGGAAGTTTCCCTCATGTTCAGCAGAGCCATTGCCAGCCGGCTCCAGGCTGGACGCACTGCTTGGTGAGGCCAGGACACTCAGGAGTGATAGTAATGCCTCTGTGATAACATATTTAAGAATGAAGGAAAAAAATTTAAGGGGCAGATGAAGATAGCAGCCAGAGAAGAGTGAGAACACGTGAACAACTCTAATGGGCTGACCTCGGCTGGACTCCAAGTGCCCACCCAGTTGCTCTATCCCTCCTCTTCCCAGCCAGGCAGGGAGGAGAGACTAAGGTGGAGAACAACTCACGGCTTGGGATAAAGCAGTTTACTATAGCAAAACCAAAGTTTGCACACAAAAAACCCAGAGTTAAAATATAGTAAGTTTATTCTCTACTTCCCATCAGCAGCAATGTTCGGCCACATCCTGAGAAGCAGGGCTTCAACATGCTTACTAGTTTTTTAACAGGCAGCCATTGGAAACAATGAATGCCCTGCCCTCCTGCTCCTTTCCTTAGTTTTTATATCAAAGCTTACATCATATGGTCAGGAATATGCCTTTGGTCACTTTGGGTCAGTTGGCCTACTTGTGTCCCCTTCCAGAATCTTGCCCTCAACTGGGGAAGTAACATTACAGTCCCGATGTTGTACTCAGCAGTACTCAAAATACTGATATGTTATCAACACCCTTCTAGCTATCAAAGCACAGCACTGTGAGGGCTGCTGTAAAAAATGAACTCCATCTCAAACAGACTCAGTACAACAACAATGCAGACACCAAGGTCATTACAGAGGGAGGCTCAGGAGGTGCTCCAGGTGCTGAAGCCGAGGCTCCCCTGCAGCCTGTGGTGAAGACAGCTGTGCCCCTGTGGCCATAGAGGACCACAGGAATGCAGAGATTCACCCGCAGCTTATGAAAGAGCCCAGGCCAGAGCAGGTGTGGGAGGCTCATGTTGGAGCAGGGTCCTGGCAGAGAGGAGAGGAGCCCACATCAGAGAAGGTTTTCCTGGTAGGGCTTGTGGCCTGTGGGGGAACGCACGCTGGAGGAGCCTGTGGCTAAAGGACAGCACCTTATAGAAAAGCGAGCCATGTGGCACCAGTGTCTGAAGCCCATGGGATGGACTCACACTGTAGCAGTTCATGAAGGACTGTCTCCCATGGGAGGCACTCCACAGGATGCAGGGAAGGACTCCTCTCTCTGAGCAGTGGTAGAAACAACTGACAACTGACCATAACTCCCATTCGCTGTCTCCCTGCAGTGTTGGGGGGGAGAGGAGGCAGAACTTGGAAGGAGCGAGGTAGAGGATCGTGTCCTTAAGATCTATTTTAATTCTCATTCTCAAGCTCCGGTTCTGTTAGTAATTGATTTAATTAATATCCCCATTTGGAGTCTGATCAATAAGGGATCTCTCATGGTCCTTATCTCAACTGATGAACCCTTCGTTATATTTTCTCTCCTCAGTCTGTCTGCTGAGTGGAGTAAGAGAGCAGCTTTAGTGGGTACCTGGCATCCAGCTAGGGTCAAACCACATCCCCAGTGTAATAGAAGCAGAAGTTGATATGCATATATGAAATGAAGGTGAATTAACTGGTCTCACTGTAAACAAAGAAGTTCAGTAGAAAAATCAGACATTACGTAACTTGTAAACGAGCAAGTCTGAATTGTGAACATTCAAGAGCTCTAGAAAAGTGAATTGGCAAATGTTCTGGACTCAATTCTCTCTACTAAAAGACTAGAAGGCTAAGGTAACTGCTTGAGATACATGTAGTGTTGACATGAAAGATTAGGTACCACCTGGAGACTACATTTATCCTTAACTCAAGGCATCCTGAGAAAAGCTGTGCATTTCCCCTGCTCCTTCAAAGTAGCTCGTGGCGAGTTGAGGTAGCGTCTCAAGCATCTGCTCATACTTTCTAAACTGTGATGGAGCAAAACCTCAGCTAATGGGAACAAGGAGAGTACTCTACAAAAACAAAGCCTTCAGCCCACTGGGAATGAATGCAAGGCATTGGTCTCCCACAGAAGAGGGCTGTGGCTTTCTAGGCCAGCAGCAGACAGGAGGTGCTGCTGTGCCTACACCACACTCCATAATGGTTTAGCAGTGACCACCACCTTCACAGTCTTCAGATTTGCCAGAAATTGCAAGTAGAGAAAGTTGTTGTTGTTCATGATTCATAGACTATGCCATAAATCTAACTGGTAGGTATTCATGTTCCTTCTTTGTGCAGGAGGTGCTCCAGCCAGGCCAGCAAGGCACTTAGAGCATCTGCAGCGAGGAGCTCCTGCCATCCCCTCTGGCAAGTGCTGGCAAACACGCTCACAAGTAGCTTTCAGATGCCTTTGTGAACTGCAGCCTTACACCTGCACGCAGTACCACGGCACTGACTGTGTTGGGAGCACTGACCGTGTTGGGAGCACTGCCTTTTCTCAGCCTCAGCATGGGCATGAAGAGAGGAACACAACTGAGCGAGGGCTTAGTAAACTCACAAGTTTCCAGAAGACTCTCCTGGAGAGAGGGAGGAGGAGCAGGATCATGGGCCACTTGCCAGAGATTGATCTGTCCAATTTAAAGAAATTAATTGTTTGTGGCAGTAGGAGAACTTGCAGCTGCTGGCTCCAGGAAGCCTGCACAGTAAGACAACACGGCGCCAATGCTGTTAGAATTAGGCAAGTGAGATGAACAACCTGCAGCCAGGACTCAGGAAGCTTGGTGGCTTCAGATCCCTGCTATGACATGCTTGCACACCCACCATTGCCATTCTGAACCATTACATCCTAGGGTGGCGACTCTAAAATCCATGCTGGCTCTTAACATTTCTGGCTGCTAGCGTACAACAGTGCTTTAGAAAGCCGCCACTCTGCAATCAAAACCTTGTCCTGCAAAAGTCAGGGGTCTGTCCTGCAAAGGGGAGCCTCAGCAGGCTACTGGGGTGGGTAGGACCCTGTGTCCCCATCCAGAGAGGGGAAAGGCAGGGAGAATGCTAACGACCATGTAATTACAAAATAATGTTTTCTTTATTGTTCTCTTTTTTCTTTTTTTTTTTGCTTCAGAAGATAAGAACAGTTGGAGAAGTATATGCTGTGGGGCCTCAGCAAATCTACTGCCAGGATTTGCTGTTTAAGGCTTTCATCCATCCAGTTTTAATCCAAATTAGTAGGAGCTTCAGAAAGGGATTCTGGCAATGTCACAGCTGGAAAGATTTTCATCATTATTTCTGCCAGGCATATAAAAATACAACTTTTTTAAGAAAGGGGGGGGATGGGATATAACAGCTCTTGGTGCAAACCTGTTTTGGTTTGCTTTTAGAGAAAAAACAAAATCAATATTTAATTAAGAAATAATCCCTCTCTTTGCCTTCTTTGACATCTTTATAGAAGACTAAAAATGCTATTCTATGATTATTATAAAATTAATTTTTTTATAAAGATGCAAGGCAGCTGGGGTTGAGAGGGGAGGGCCCACTCCCCTGGCTGCAGTGGCATGGGGCCTGTACATGATTTTTGGCAGGTCATTGCCTGTAGCAAACAGCAGTAGTTTAACACGTCCAGCCTGCATCTTGTCAGGTTACTCCAGGGAACACCAGAATGAGGAGGTCAAACAAGCACAGGTAATGCTGGGGTGCTTGTGTATATTCACCTAGGATGCACCAGCATATTCATGCTGCCCACATCAGCTCCTTGGGAATTACAGGACCAAGCAGAGGCATCACGCTACTGAGGAAGCTGCTTTCCGGTAACCCCTATGGAAGAACTACCCAGAGGTGTACATGCACTGCCAGAACAGCTCCTGTTGCAAGTGTGCAGTATAAACCATGGTATTTGCAAATGCCAACTTTGACAAATATTTACTCATGATGCAAACCAGCCCATTTTCTCATGTACAGTTGGGTCTTCTATACCACAGTACCGCGGGTCTCGCACCTTAACCGCGAAGCCCTCCGCATAGAATGGCAGCTCATTAATATGCAAATTTGCCCCGCACCCTCACACAGTCCCCTGGCACTCCGGCGTTATTTCAGCACTGCCCTGCTGTGTACTGGTGTTTGTGTCGGTGTTTCCCAGCACCTACAGCCACTTCACGCCAGGAAAAACTCATTTTCCCCTCGGCTGGGGACACTGGTATGGAGGAGCCGCCCGCAATGCTGTCCCAGTGTCTCTCTGGGTGGGTAGACCTGGTCTCTCTGTACATGGGGTAGGCAAGTATGTCTCAGAGAGTCATTCGAGAAAGTCTTGGACACCACGTCTAACCTGAGAATGCGTAAATCTTTCATAACTGCACACAGCCTCTTCGCTCCAAGCGGAGCTCAGAGCACAGTGGAGCGGGATGTGGAGGCCTGGCACGGCAAAGGCGCGCTGGCGGGGGGACCCGCTATAGCCTTTTCCCTCGGAGCGCAGCAGAGTGGGATGGGGAAAGCCAGCATGGCGCAAGTGTGCCGACCCACTGTAGCCTTCTCACTCAGAGAGGAGGGGAGAGGGTTGATTTGAATATTTATGACTGCCTAATTTGAATATTCATGCATGTCAGGTTGCACATGCGCAGTTGCGAAACGGGCCTCCTTAATAGCTGAAAAATCATGCCGCTAAGATGTGAAGCCGCAATATGGGGAGCACAAAGCGGAAGAGGGTTGACTGTAATTTCATTACCTTTTTCCAAGGTGTGTTAAGGAATGAGCTTATAGCAAACGCATGCAAGTACTCTTTGCCACGTAAGTGTTTTGAAGAGAGAGTAGGAAGTTCCCCAAACCCTCCTAAATTGTTACAGGTCTGTTTATTAATGAGATACAAGGTTCTCTCCAGGACAAGATCCTTTGTTCTACAGTACTGCTCATGATTCTGGTTATCCTAGTCTCTGCCACAACTGTTACTGAAATAAACCCATTGCATCTACCTAGCACCCCTAATCTCATCATCTCACAGCTTTAAGTAAACAGCCTCAAATAAACCTGTACAGCACAACAATTTATAAAGATACGAACTGTGGCCAGAGGCATCATTCCGCCCACCACATATATTCACACAAAGATGAGGACCACAGGTCAGTGGAGAAGACTGCCTGTGTGTAAGGAGCTATTCTTCCAAACTAATAGATCTAACTACTCACAGGATTTTCTCCACATAGCTATGTTTCATCCCTAGCTAAAAACTGCAGTATTTTAGGAACCTTCCCTAGTAGTTGTTAAGAACTTCCGCAACCAAATTTGTCCTGTACCGAAATCACCTACTTGCATTTCTGCTAGTGCTACATCAATAGAAAAACAGATAGAACAAGGGTGACTCTTACCTCTGAAATATACTCATTAGTATAATTTTAGTGTTCAGTGGAAATCTTTCATATTGATTTCAGGATAAAGCCAAGACATTCTGGGCTGTCCAGCTGTGGCAAAGAACATCCATTTTTAGTCAGAGACATAACATCTTTTGAGACAAACTCCAAAGAAGGAAGTACTGTGGTTACCTATGACTATTTTAACAATGGTATCTCCTTATGGAGAGAAGATTGATTAGTTAGGAGTTATACATTTGATTAGAATTAACTTCTTATCCCATCACATACAGTAGCATGACTTGTTATTTTGCACTTTATTAGTGCAAAATTTCTTAGAATGAATCCAGGAAGAAAATCTTTTAGATTAAAATGTTATATTTCAAGCAACATTTTAATTGGAAAAAAAATTAAATAAAATTTTGTTTTGGAGAATTAAAACAGTGATAATACAGTGAATCCCTGCTGCATTGCGACCTCTCCATTACAACCCATCCCATTTGCGAAGCAAATTTTTCACAATTATGANATGAGGACCTGGGCTGGGCCGGGGTGTTGGTGGGGGGAGCAACGGCGCAGAGTTTGGGCTGCAAGCACACACAGTC
>WEKX01026005.1:102682-114383 GCA_013390025.1 Pitta sordida
GACTCACCTCGCCCTGCAGGGAGGGGGCTCGCAATGGCGGCACTTTGCCCCCGTCCCTGACCTGGTAAACTGCCCCAAGAAAGTGAGGCAAGCTGTGTGCAGGAGGAGGGTTCTGTTTCCCCACCCTCTGGGACCGTATGGGCAGCGCTGCCCCTCTCTGGGACCGGTGGATGTTAAAGGGAAAGGAACTCTGATACTGACCCAACCCCCCAACCCCCGCCACGCTGTGGGCTTCTCCAAGCTGCTGCGGACGCTCCCACAGCCCAAACCCCACGTCGCTTCCCCCACCACCCTGGTGATTGTGCCCGCGCTGGCAGCCCTGCGGCGGGGGAGG
Source organism: Pitta sordida (assembly GCA_013390025.1). Taxonomy (NCBI): domain Eukaryota; kingdom Metazoa; phylum Chordata; class Aves; order Passeriformes; family Pittidae; genus Pitta; species Pitta sordida. The sequence goes on from WEKX01026005.1 coordinate 103,017, forward strand.
GCGTGGCGTGGCTGGGGCGCATGGTTTCTGCAGCTCGCAATGGTGTTTAGAGCCCTGTGGCACCATGCCCCCGTCCCTGACCTGGTCCTGTGTGCTCTGCTGAAACCCAGCACAGCACCACCACAAAACATGCCATTCCTTGTTACTCAAAGCCCAGTCAAAGCCCGGGCAGCGCTGCCTCTACCAGGACTGGTGGATATTAAAGGGAAAGAAACTCCTATACGGACCCCCTCCCCCCCACCGCCATAAGCAGCAGGGGTTGTTGCAGTGTTGCAAAGTTAAGGCTTTTCCAGGCTCCAAGAATGCTGACCAGAGCTCAGGGACACCCCTTCTCCGCTGTGGAGGCAGGGTGAGCACATGCAGGGCAGCGCAGGGCCCCTGGGGCCAGCATGAGGACCTGGGCTGGGCCGGGGTGTTGGTGGGGGGAGCAACGGCGCAGAGTTTGGGCTGCAAGCACACACAGTCGCAGCAGCCCCTCCAAAACGGTTCCCTTTGCTAGCCTGTGCCAAGACAGACCATGGGAAGGAGCAGAAAATTGTCCGCGGCGCTCCTGAGTGCCAGGGGGTGGAGCAATGGGCATGGCCTGCATGCATATTAACGACCTGCACTTCTTTGCGAGTTTAGCATTTCGCGAGGCCCGTGGCCTGACCCGTTCCTCAGAAAGGACGGGGTATAACTGTACTATGTTGTTTTTACATGTTTAGAAGATTTTTTATTTTCATCATTTTTATACAAAGCCAAGAAAATTTGGATTAGAATCTCACATGATCATTGAAAATCATTGCATCTTTGTAGCATCTCTTTCTAGCACCCAAAACCTGATTAAAAAAAAAAAATCTTTAGGGGAAGAAAAGAAACGCTCCTACCTATTGGTACGCAAAATATTCCTCGTCAAACTTGATATGCATGGTCGAAGCCTCCTGCACCTTGGTCTGCTGTGGGCTGCCAGCAGCCTCTCTTGGGTACCTCTCTGAGGATAAAGTTAGCTAATATCCTAACAGTGGCAGCAAAGACATTAAGATCTCTGTACTATCTATGGATTTTACCTTTTGGCTGCCCAGCTCACATTATGCAACCCTCCTGGAGTTATAAAACATCATAACTCGGCAAACCTGTCTTGAGGTCCAATACCCTTCGTGTAGCCAGACAAAATGTTCATTCTATGGGTACCTGGATCTGATTAAGTGTTTTAGCTAACAGAGAAATGACATCTTGTTTGAGTGGTGTCCTCCCCACCCACAGCCTCAGGAAAGCTGTGGCTGATAAGGGGCAGTACAAAATACAGTGTACAAAATAACAGCAACCACTACACAAAACTATAAAGAAAACAGTTGTGAGATTTAATGTGATATATAAACAGAGATTTTTACAGTCCAACAAGCCAATAAGAGAACATTAGAGAAAAAATTAAAAAGAATAGCATGGAGGCAGGTAAGATATACTTTCCTGTGTTAAACTGAGTGTCAAAATCAATTATATAAGAGAATAGGATTAAAGAATTTTTTTTTTCCAAACAGCAAACATAAAAGACAGGCAGAGAGGGATACTGTTATCTTCACTCTCTTGGGTATACACAACTATTTTTTTAGGAGCAGAGAAGTCTCTAGACTGAAAAGACATCCTTGTTCAACTCTGGACCTCAGTTTAAACTGCAAACCAGGAGAAACAGCAAAGAAAAAACACATTAATTTTTTCTTCTCTCCTTCTATGATGGGATGGAGAGTCAGAAAAGAGGAACATGGTGGTGATGGTTGCTGAACCAGCATCTGAACCTCCTATCAGTTAACCCCAGAGCTGTTTGTGGTCCAACAAGGGAAACCACTGCACATTGCCCACTTCAGTCTTGCCTGCTCTAAGTGGACATTTTTTGTCTCAAAAACCTGTGGCCAGAAGCCAGTGCCACCATCTCTGTGACACTCTTCTCTGGCTAGTGGTCTTGAAGCTGTGGAATCATCCTGGGGACAGCAGAAATAACCATTAAGAAGAAATTTTAATACAGAAAAGCCCTGGTTAGTCGCGGTTCTGCTCTTTGTGGATTCAATCCTTCACGGTTCATTTTCCTGCAAAGTCCAGTTGGGCATGTGCAGAGGATGCTGCGAAGATAGCCAGCTCATGAATATATAAATGAGCTAATGAAGGTGTAGACATGCCCCACCTGTCACCCCCAACCCCTATAGCCCCTGAGTGCTAGGGGGTGTTCCTGGGGCGGCCGCCGCAAAGGCAGTGGGGACCTGGGTCTCCCTCTGTCGCGGCAGAGGCAGCAGGGACCCAGGGGGCTTGAACACTTGGCCTTGAATACTTCCATGGATGGGGCACAGTGGAATAAAATGCTGTATGGGCGGACCGCTGGGGGTGGGATGGGATGCAACAGACCTGCCATGTGTGCTCCAGAGAATGTAAACACAGTGCTCTCACTCTCCTGCTGGCTCCTGGCTCCACGCCGTACCCAGAGTATTCCCCAAGCACCACCGCACGCAGCCAGCCATGCCTCTAGGCTTGGCCATCGCTGCCGCGACTGGTCTGCGGCAACCACTGCGCTCCAAGCGCCGGGGCTGGCTAGATAACTGCCTGTTGCCACAGTATTAGTAAGGTTGGAAGAGACCTTAGAGATCATCAAGTCTAACCTATCAAACACCCATCATCTAAACCACATCACTACCTCATCCAGCCTACTCCTAAATACCTCCAGGGACAGTGACTCCACCACCTCCCTGGGCAGTCCATTACAATGGTGGATCACCCTTTCAGTAAAGGGTTGCCATGGCAATGCTAGCAAGCCAGCGCTGTGTTGGGGTGGCCCCTCATGACAGAGTGCTCTGCTTGCAGCACCAGCACCAGTGTTGGCTTGGTAACCCCACCTAACCTATGGTAACCTAACCACCTAACCAGCAACCAGCAGGGCTTAATTGCATATTAATGCGCTCGCTATCTTAGTGGATCACGGGCTTCATAGTAGCGACCCGGACCTGAAGACCCGCAAAACTCGGGGGGTCACCATAATTCTGAATGTTTGCTTTTCTTCTATTGTACTGTTTAAGGCATTTCGTCCCTATAACATTTCTACATTTAGCCACTATCAAAATGGCCTGAGAGAACCTTACCTTCTTAGCATCGTTTTTTGGTCACTTTGGACAGATGAGCCTTGACTGAGAACTCACAAAAATTTGACTACCTTCTGCCAACTGTGGTGTGCATGGATACCTACGTCCTTCTTGTAAGTCACAAATCCAAGCTACAGTGCTACTCTAATGGAAAAAAAAGAGAGACACTGAACAGTTATGGACTTCCACCAAAGCATTCCAGACCCACTGAACAGGCAAAGAACAATAAAGGGTTCACCAAAACCAACCTTCAAAAGTTGCTGTTGAAGAGCTTTTATCCAGTGAGGGGGCACTGGTTTTTTTACTAGAAGAAACTCAGAGTTAGATGTCATCCCATGGCAGACACTAGTTTCTTAGGGTGGTTTACAGGAAGAAGAGCACTCTTCATGAGTTCACCAAGCTGACACATCTGCTTGACTCCTGTCATCTGCTAAGGAGAAACCAAGTCTATTTCTGTTTGTCTTGTAGCTTGAGAAAAGTGGAAAGTTCAGCCGAGACCTTTATGTTCCCACTAAAAAATCTCCTTGTATGCTTTTACTTGTCTCTGTTTTAAAGAAAAGATCAAGAAGCAGCAGGGCCAGCACTAGTTGTCACAGCAGGAACAAAAAACATTGGTTAGAACTTTCATCTCCAGATCTTGTTTCCATGCGGATTCTCTGATGTTTAATGAGAGCTGATTTTGTATTACAGCCTTTTCCTTGGCCTTTTCTTCAACACTTCTGCTTTTTTCGACAAAATGTGTAGGCTCCTGTTATCTGTAAGACATCATCAAACCTTAACCTTCTGCTAAACTTGGTCAAATTGGCCACTAATTAGAAAAATATTAGAGAGAAACAGCAGGTATGGCACACAATGAATACAGAGAATCTATTTCTGCTACTTTTACACTTCCTCTTCCCATAGATATGTGGGAGGCTTGCGGCCAGGAACACCCTCATCAGGTAAGGGTATCCTGTGAAAAGAGGGGTCGCTCTCCATTGTAGCCACAACGAATCCTTCCCTACAGTAAGAGACAGCCCCTGCCCAAATGACCTCACAGCTGTTTTCAGCTTCTCCCGCCATCCAATTTGCCAGAGCACAACAAGGCACTCCAAAAACAACATTTATTTTTAAAAATTGGAAAATGGCATAAACCACCCCAGAGAAGAGAATGACAAAGGCATGAGTTCAGTGCAGGCTTGTGAACTGACACGCCCCACTGGGGACAGGAAACTGGAACCTCACGGAAGGAGACTGAATGGAACCAGATTGAACGAAAGTGCCAGAAACCACGGCCATCGATGGCCAAATCCTGCCGAAAGGATAACTCACCCACTGGTCTGTCAGTGCTTCACTAAAGCAAGCACAAGGATTGTGTCACGGGTCTACAGCTGTAAATGCCTGTGTTTTGCAAGTCTGGATACAATAGGTTGGAACACGCATATGAAGCAAGAAGAAATATAAAGATGAGGAATATTTCCAAATGAGAGCTTTAAAGTTGGGGATCAACAGAGCTTGAACATCTGATTCGCATTCTAAATGATTTTTGATTAGTGGACGTGATGCAGTACCCCAAATACACTAGCAGTTTCTGTTCAAAATGGTATTCTTCAGTAATGATGGAGCTGCTATTTATGAACTGCTAAATGGAGGCCACACCACCACTGGGGAAGGGACTAAAAGTTGGACCAGGCAGAGGAGAAATAAACTAAATCATTTTCATTGAATAGACAGAGCCAGATTTGCCACTACCTTACCTCTTGTGTAATCACATAGATCATGCCTATGTAAGGTAACTTATACACAAATTAAGTTATAAATTCATAATAAATCCATCTAGAAAAATTCCTTGCCTCTGAAGAACTGAAAGCAATTTTAATTTGTAAAGTAATAAAAGCTGAACGCCAAACTGTAAAGCTGAAATGAAGGCAGGTTTTCAGAAGCAGTAATTTTTGATGTAATATTTGAAAGTGATCAATTCAACTTCTGCTTCTGAAAAATTTTCTGAGCTTTGATCTTGCTCCAGATTCAGTCCAGAACAACTATTATATGGCTGACATTAGAAGTCTCAAAATAAAGTGATTTATAATGGAAACACAGAAAATAAATCACTATTTGAGAACTTTTTAACATACCACAGATTAGATCCAGAAGGCCAGACAAAGTTGTCTTTGAGTTTGCAAGCACTCCTGCAGCAGCTGAGGACCACAATACACAGACAAGCAAATTCAGTTAATGAACTCGATCAGATATACACAACAACTCGTGCCTTCCTTGAGGAGGCACTTAAAAATTATGACCTTCAAAGATTCTAACATGACCACAGTCAGTGACCTGTAGCAAGTTGAGAAACAGGGTTCCTCTGGCTGGAGCAAGCATTCACCAATGCCCCACTGAAGAGTATGTGACTATATTTGACCACCAAAATGAGAAGAACCATTAACATTCAGAATTAATGGGTTTAGTGGTTTTCAAACGAGGTATTTTCATGATGGACGTGGTGTGGATTCAGCAAAGTCTGCCCTTTCACAAATACAGCTTCAGTTTCAAAGATTTGATTAGGCTTAATACCATTAGGGAACCATTACTAATTTTATGCTGCTGTTGTTACTGGTTTAACTATCAATTTCTGAACCCAAAACTGCAGACTGTTGGCTTGACCAAGAGTCAAGGTTTAGGAATGCAAAAGCAAATCCAAGGTACAGATGAGCTTCAGATGTGGACAGGCTTCACAGGGTTTAATAGGCTCTCCAGAGTTTGTCAGGTCACGGAGGCTTCTTTCTTGTTCTTTTTTTGGGGGGTGTGCATGGGCCCAATTGTTTGTTTGTTTGTTTTAAACACTTCTGACCTTAGCCAGAGCGAATGGAATTCATACAAGCAATTAATGCATGCAACAATTAAAAAAACCTCATGACAACCTTGTTTTATTGTATACCATCTAGAAAAAACAAAACAAATTAAAATTATCCTCCTAATAAGCAATCCTTGATCACCACCACGTGTTTCTGAAATAGCCAGATGTTCACTGTTTAAGAAGCCAAATATTACTACTACTTTTTTGTAAATGTTATTGGTGAAAGAACAATAATAATGGTTTTAGTCAATCATCATTAGTACTTGAAAGTAAAAATATAAATTAAATAAGACTCAAAAAACTTCTACAATAAAATCAGCTATAAACAAAGCTAATTAAAAAGAACTGCTCTCAACCTGTGTTGTGGGTTTCATCTTGTTTGAAAATTAAAAGCAGTATTTATTTTTCTGAAGCATCCAAATGAAAGTTCATATCCAGATGTTCTTACAAAGAAACACAATCTTCATTCTTTTCTCATTTTTTAATCTGTTTATATTACATTTTACTTCTGATTGTCTTTTTCTTCCTTGGCAATCCTCTTTGTCACACCACTGAAATACTTCTCACGGAACGAATTGTGTCCCCTGTACGGCATATACTGACCATCCAACAAGTATGAATTCTCATCTTGATCCTGCATGGTATCAAAACGCAAGCGTTAGACTTTAGGGTAGTATGCTCAGGGATTGCCACTAGTTTGCTTCCAGACTTTTTCAAACAATTACAAGTAAGGGTAAAGTAGTTAGGTTTTTTTACCATTCAATGGCACACATTTAAAAAATAGACTAAGTAAAGAATTGTAAAAATAGAGTGCTAGGGTTTCCATGAAAATTATCAAGAACATATACATTCTACTTCAAAGTCTTAACGTTTAACAGAAATTAAACTCCATATGCAATGGATGCTCATTTGACATTGATCAAAAACAAGCTGTAAGCAGACAAGGGGGTTTTGTTAATGTACTCATTCAAACTTTCATTATTCTACTCTTTACAGCAAAACAATGCAAATTGTCAGTTCTAACAGCACTTCATCACTGAAAATATCTCAGCTGGCATCACCAGAATCCCACCCTTACATGAATCAATGAGGACAGGTACTTCACCACAAAGACTTCTATAGAGTAAAATACACATTTTCTAGAAAAAATGCCATCTGGAGAATTCCAACACAGAAGTCTGTGGAAGGCAGGTACAAACAGAAGAGGAGCACAAATGGCTAAAATGATTTCCTACAGTTACTGAAGCACAAAGAATTCTTCTTTTTGAGCCACATTCATATACTTCTGAAAGTTAAAGCTGACACAGTAAATCCCTACACATAATACTGATCTGACACTAGCCAAGAACATAGATTAAAAAATTGGGACACTGTATACATAAAGGTTTAGTTCATTGTGTACTATGGCTTTATAGAATTAAGATACTTGTCACCTAACATTAGCAATGCTGTAAGATACACCAAACTTTAATCTGAGTGCTAAAGAAAACTGATGGAACTTCTAAAAACAGTCTTACACTTATGGCTGATGCCAGTTTATTATGCTGAATAGCAAGATGGAACAGTGACAAGCAGTCTCACAGAACAACTGAATTGTGCAAAGAGAAAATAAGAGCAATCATACAACAGAACTAAACCTCTACCCCACAAAGTGTTTCTTAATGCATACTCACTGTTACATTTTTTTAAGCAATGCAGTAACATACAGATTGGTTCATTACTTAAGTTTACAGTTCAGAGGTATTTGTTCATATTTGAAAATTAAGTTACTGTGTAATGCCTTAGCATAAGTAGTAGGAACACGGAAGTAAATTTTAGTCAATATTTTCATACTACAAAGGCAACGCAAGCATTAGCTGAATCCTAGTGGACAATCTCTCCCTTCAGTTATTTTGTAGCCTTTCCAGGTTTTCACCTAAAAAGATCAACACCTCACCTCGCTTTGGATATCCTAATATGCATTCTAAAAGGAGTAAAACAAAATGTTTTTCAACACAGCAAGATGCTTGTATGTATGTAAAAGGGCCCCCTTCTGGACACAATGAGATGTATTCCCAAGAAGTAGATCTCACTTGCTAATGTGACACCAGCTTAAATTAACTTGCTAAATGTTTACTGACATGTAGATATCTAACACATAATGCATGTACACTAGTAGCAGCCCTCTTTAAACACTGTTGGAAAATAGCAGAAAAAAATTACTTCAGAAAACCCACTGCAGGCACAGTACTACCTATTGTCTTTAGGTTACCTGTGAGAGACTGCCAAGACTACTCTCAGGCTGACAATCAACAGGCTTTTAACATGCTCATGAAAACCCAAAAATTCACAAAATTACCATGGGCTTATTCTTCTCCTGAATTTACAGGTCAGAAATCCTTTTCTGATCTGAACATGCATTTTCATATCATTGGGATGTGTTTTAACCACAATTCTACATAATGGATATTTGACCCTGCTATATGAGTCAATGACATTTTAACATAAAAATGAATCCCCACAACCTCTAAGAGGTCACACGTGTACACCATTCATCTTGACTCTGTCAGTGACAAAATGCTGATTCAGGGTGAAGGGAGGAAAGAAGAAAGAAACTTCCCTCTCCTCTTCCCCCAAGCTGGTTAGGGCAAAGAGAGGATATGCTGTGTAAGACAACAAACTTCAAGTAAGACACAGGTGTAATAGGAGCATCTGCATGCATCAAATGGAAACAGGCTTGGCGCACCACTCCACAGCAGAATCTACCCCGAAAATCATCAAAACCTCTACAAAACACTGCCCACTCAATGAGAGATCTTCAGCCAAACATGAATTTCTTGGGAGACTTCACACAGGAAGTAGCCTGGCCCATATCACAATTACAAAGTAAGAGGTTCCATCCTCTACCCCTCCTCCCTACAGGCATAACTGCCTAATAAAAATGGTGATTGTTTGAAAAAAAACCAAAACACAACCCCCCAAACAAACAACAACAACAAAAAAAATCAACAGGTTGGGAATTGCTCCTTGAAAGAGGGAAAAGAAAATAAATCCTGAACTATCTGGAGGCACCACTCACTGTTAACACTTACTAGTCAGAACAGTTTTATGGGCAAGAGGAGAACTGATCAAAGTAAAAGAAATTCTTGGATTTCAGGGACTAATGATTTCCAAACAAACTCTAAATTATGGTACTTTGTATCAGGCAGCTGAACAGGTACAATCTGAACACCAGGGATATGTAGCATTTAACTCTACACAGAAAATACATAACTTGTGAAAAAAAAGATCATTCAAAAATTTGTTGTGACAATTTGCACTAGAATTTGCCTGGGCATCAGGTTTCAGTATGGAAATCAGTCAAACACCTTCAGTTATGCTCTGTCTTGAGTAGCATAAATTGGTAGAATATGACAACTAAACATATGACAGGAACATCCTGTAGTAAGAGAAGATCTCTTACGGAGGATGTCACTGGCAGTGTCAAGTGCCTTAAATGTCCAATGCAGTTGACATGGATGGTTTTTAAACCTTTTTTTTTTTTAATGTTTAAATTCAGGGAATGGGGTTGAATCACAGCAGCTTTTTTCCTCTTCTTGAGATGCTGGAAGAGAAATAAGGAGTACTGTTTGTGACAGACAGCTGCATCTAGGGATGAGTAACTTTCTTCACTCATTTCCTGTGAACCATAGTTTTAAAGGTGTTAAGTTTGTAGCTGGTTATTTAACACAAAACAGTGATACTTCTCAGCAATGATCAGACTACTTGGCACTAAGTCAGCTCTTTCCTCAGTCTGCCAGAACTACCAAGAGCACAAAGATTTCTTCCTTTATTTGCAGAAGTCAGAACAAAAGATGTCTCTTAATCCCAGGTCATTCTTTATCATCACCCTTGGCTCTCATTTTGAATAATTTAAGTTCTCAAAACAGCAGACTAGTTGCAAGCAACAGTTATCATGTAAATGTTTCTCTGAAATGTTTTACCACGAGTTCTGTGACAAATGAAAACCAACACAACTCTTGTAAAAAAGTGCAAGCTAACAAACTGCTTTTAGCTACTTTGAGTTTTCAACTCCACACTTACTTTAGAAAGACAACACTAAAATACGTGTTACAGATCTCCAATAAATAATGACAGAGGTGGAAGAGAGAACAACACAATCATAACAAGAAAGTTTTGGTTTTATTTAACCTTGGCAAATATTCAGCGATACTTTAAAGACTTTTATGAATCTAGCATGTCTCGGTTCAACTCCAAGGTAATTACTCACATTTAGTTGTTGTTTAGAAGAAAAAAATTCTTCCTAGCCTTATCACCTCTTCCTAACCACTCTACATCTGGTGCCTGACAGTAGCTACAGAAACCACTTGTACTAATGTTATAGAGCCATAAACAAAACCGAGCAGTTACCAAATCAGGGACAACAGGATCATAGCCAGGAACCAACACTGCCAAATTCAGTAGGAAAAATTCTACACTGGTAACAACTCTGCAGTGACCATGTGCCCTGGAAATGCTGGACCTGTTCAGCAGGGTCGGTTTGTGTGCCTGATGCTTCAGAGGCCTTTCATGGGCAACCATATGCTCACTTTGTCTCAAGTTTTCTATTTCATCTTACTACATAATTTCTAGGCATCTCTCTTGGCATTAATAAAGAGGGATGCATTGTAGGGGGGGAGGAAAACAAGGTTCTCGCCCCTCTGCCCATTCACCCTGTTTTTCTGAGGGGAAATGACAGTGTGCAGATGTGCTGTGAGGGACATGGGAGGGGAGTGTGCATTTCAGGGTGAGCACTGCACTGGGAAGAACAATGGCAAAAATTGTATGAAATGGTAACTAAAAAACTCCTCTGCTTATATTGTGCACACACTGGAAAAGCTGGAATAGGCTGGAAAAGCCTATTCATATCAACACTGAGTTCAGTAACAAATCTTTTCCAGTTGGCAGGATTTCATTGTAAACATAAAAAGAACAGACTGGATGCTTACAACACAGTGAGTTACAGACCAGCTTTTGTGAGGTTTTAAATTCAACATATATGATCTTTATGCTTCTGATTATTTGTGATAGATCAATACTTCACCTAGACATACTCACTTTTTGCATTCACTTTGGTCTCCTTTATACAGTGATCCTCCGCATAGTTGCGGTCCGTAATTTGTGAGATCCCATACTCGCTGTTGATTTTCCAGCGAGTTGCGGGACCTGGTGCGTGCGNAGCTGTCCCCAGCCCTGCTCCCCCTCCTGCCCTGCTCGCGGTGCCGTCCCCGGTCCTGCTACCCCCCGCCCCACTCACATGGCGAGCACGGCCGGCCTCGGCCCCACTCCCCTGCCCCACTCGCATGGCGAGCACACCCAGCCCCAGGCCCGAGCCCGGGCCTCCCCACTGGCGAGGCAAGCACAGCCGGACATCTGAAACAAGCCCCGCACTCAGGACTGTCCTCCAGACCTTAT
>WEKX01026005.1:114391-151593 GCA_013390025.1 Pitta sordida
ATACAGTGATCCTCCGCATAGTTGCGGTCCGTAATTTGTGAGATCCCATACTCGCTGTTGATTTTCCAGCGAGTTGCGGGACCTGGTGCGTGCGCAGAACCTACCGCGACCTCGGTCTGATCAGCCACCAGCCCTGCCGCTTGCACGGCTCCTGGCGCCGGCCCCGCCCCGGCTCGCACAGCCAGCNAGTGGGGTCGCTATCTTTGCGGATTCCACGACTCGTGTGAGGCGGACCAGCTCCAAAAGCCTGCGAGTAACGGCGGATCACTGTACTACAAACAATTACAATTAAATTGCATCACCAATTTCAGTAACTGATCAAATTCATCTCCACTTAAGAGATTAAGAGTGCCAATAGTGAAATAGAATTTGCTGTGAAATCTGAAATTCCTTACTGGTGGTAGACACTGAGGAAACTGAAGAACTGGATCCCTGATTTGTAAAACTTCTTAGCCACTTGCAAGTGGTGCATGAAGTCGAATTAAAAGGCAATTGTGAGGGCTTGTGACAAACCAGTTTAGTAAAACAGACTGGAACAGTCAACACAAATGTTTGCATATTCCAAAAAAAAAAAATAAAAAATCACTTTTTCATTTAAGAAAACCAGCCAAAACTCTAACGAATTTTATGATGACACCTGGTGAGTCAGAAGTATTCAATTCAAAGGTTGCTCATGATATTAAGAAAGCAAAAGATGTGTCCCAGGTAAGGGACACTGGGGTGGGGAAATCTTAAGATACCAAACAAGGCCCTAAACCAAGCAGGCACTAGTTAAGGACTCAATATGCATTTTGTTCTTTAGGTAAGTTTTGCATCATCAGAAACCATATATGGGTTCTGGTATCTTTAAATTATCTAATAGACATCTGGAGTCCTGAATGTAAGCACTTGTATAGTTTTATTTAAGCAATAAGTCTGCCAAGTAGTCTCTGGTGCTAAGCAATTCCAGACATGAACCTGTCAAACCATGTACTGAAGAACAGGTGATGCACAAATCAAGAATAACACATGATGAAAGTCTATTCGCAGAAGAGTGGATATATTTTTTAGATTAGAACATGTTATCCCACAGCACTGGTAGTAATAAAACCCCTGCAGACAACCTCCCTGAACACACTGAGATACACACATCAAAAATTTTCATCATCTACCCTCCTGGTTTGCTACTGGTAAAGTTGGCAGCTCCGACACTGAACTTCACATACATTTAAGAATTCACATACATTTAAGAATTGAGAGCAGCAGTCATCATGAGCATCATGAATACAGTACTGAAACCCTGATGTGTTATTAGTGTAAGCACCACACAGACACAGCGGTTTGTATCTCTTGTCATCTGAAATAGCTCTTCCAACTGACAAGGAATGTACTAAAAACACTTGCTCACTGTGTGCATTTTCATTCAGAATTTGCCTCACATTTGTTTAGCATCTCTTTTAGTACTGCGAGAAACAGCAAGAATAGAAAGGAGACCTGAATGCAATATTCCATTGTCCCAGTGCCTCAGGAGAGGCACTTAGTGTGTTCCAAAACAAAGAAGAGCCAGTGTGTTTCACTGTACTTGTCACAACTTCAATATTATTTTGAAAACTAAAAGCTTGAAGAGGAAGTAACAGAATTTAATATGGTTTAGCTGTACTGCAAGACCCACAAAGTCATTCTGTATTAAAGTGAAATCTGATGCCCAAGTAGAGATCAATGAAAACTTAGGCATCTCTGTGGATGGGATTCTCAAGTAACCGTAAGTTCAAAGACCTTTTTCACACTATTAAAGGGCTTCCTTGAGATGAAGAGTTTACCAAAAAGTAAGAAAAAGGAAAAAATGAGAACCAGAACAGTCCCTTATATCACTACCCAATTTTACAAAAGGTCTAACTTTAATCATAAAAACTCAAGTGTGATAGAAATAAGGATCAACAGCTGAATAACATAAACCTGTCATGAGTGCAATAGCTACTATTTTACACAATATAATCAAGAATTCAAACTTACCTTGAATTCTTTCACCTTTTCCATGGTAATCAGGCGCCTTGATGTGTGGCTGGAAAGCATCTGCTCACAGTTGCTAATAAGTTTCAGGCATGGGTGGCGGGGAATGATCTCTTCTGTATATCTGGAAGAAATAAACATTCATAGTTCTGTGAGCTCCTGAAGTGGAAGATCTGAAAGAAAATTCTTACAGACTCTTCATAAAAAGGCTTATACTAGAAAGCTGTTATATAGTTGTTATCTGATTAAACAAATTCATATATTGGTGCATCATATATTCCAATCATCTTGTGACAAAATGAGTAGGATAAATTAAAACTTCATAGTAAAGAGACACACACACTCATTTTCTACATGTATTCAAATGATGTTAACGTATGTGCATACATATACAGACCTGCCTGTATAATTTCAAGTAGAAAATATCTCAGCCAACCACAGCAGTAACTTATCCAATCAGAGTTGTGATTTTAAAAACATATTCCACAGTCAACATACATGAAGTGGCAAGAATAAGCTCCTTTCTAAAAGAAGGCCATTACACTTCAATTTCAGATCTTATTAAGCTAGCTTCTAGTAGATAGTGACATTCCTGAACTTCCAAATTGGCGTTACAAATTTCTTATTACTTTTTCTAATGGGAAGGAAAAAAATTCATTATTATTTAACATCAGATAGTAGTAACACTGGCTTACAATTAAATCCTACCTATAGAAGCAAGCAGTTACAGTGTTTTAAATGCCCCATCTCCTAAGCATCCTATTTTCTACAGAAAGTACTTTCTCCAGATCGCTTTCAATCCTTCTATTTCTCCAAATGCTGAAAGAGGAATTTAAAGATTTAAGAGCTTTCCAAGAACTACAGCAGCAAGAAGTATTGCCCTAGTTAAGATGATAAATATGAGATCAGGTATCTTTTCTATATACTGAAATATAGATCAGTCACTTAGTTTTTTGCAATAAGCTTTCATGTAATAGTTACTACAACATAACACAGAAAATGGTCTGTTAGTATTGTCAAGGACTATGACTTTGTATTAAATGCCTGTTCTCATGATTCTCCAATTCTTGGGGGTAAACAGAAGTCAGACACTAAAACACAGAACTATCATTTGAACTTACAAGGTACGAAAGAGAAATTTCACATTTTTCCTGTAGAGGTCAGTTTTCTGAATGCACTTTACAAAGTAAAGGTATTGTTCCAGGAGAAAGAGAAGTCAAAAGTAACACAACTCAAAACAGGATCCATTTAGGTGCTGACAGAAAATGTGATACTTCTTAAGATAATAGTGAGCTGTTAAACAAGTAACAAACACATATTTGTAAATAAGAAAAAAACCCCAAACAATACTGCCTCTTTGCTTTGCTCCAAAACTTCCAGACCACAAAACAACCTTTCAGTCATTTCTGTGGAATCAAGTCACTACTTCTGCTGGGTGAAGTTAGAACATGCTTTTGACAAAGGAGAAAAAAATTATTCTCAATTACTCTTTCTATTACATGAGACTTCTGCTGCATCTAGTAATACCAAACTCTCTGTTATAAAGGTAGGCTCTCTGCCACACCACCTTAAAAGTTTATATATACAATAATTTATGTATGATATCCATATAGTTTATATATGAAGTTAATATATATATAATAGGAAAGCCTTGTCTGTTAGCATTAATGCATGTATTTCTACATTATTCCAGGTAAAACTCATAACCTTATCAGCTAAGGAATAGAGAAGCAGTGGTTTTAACAGACATCCAATTCAATCCAGTTTTGGCTTGAATTCAAGGTAATACACAAGGATTTCAATAAATGAAACTGAAGGCAGGTGTTGCCAAGAGATACTTGGTACCCCGGGGGGGCAGAGTGAGGGTGTGGGGCAAATCTGCATATTAATGAGCTGCCAATCAACACGGATGGAGGGCTGCACGGGGAGGCACCAAGACCCACTGTACTGTGGTATTTGAGGGCGACTGTATTCCACGCTTATATAATGATTTCACTATTTCAATTCATAGTAGGATATACAAATTCACCCAACCACATCTCCGCAAAACTGCAACTAAAGTAGATCCTGAACGCATGGTTCACAAGTTATCTAAAGCAAAACACTTTACACTGCTGTAGTAAGTGAGTATGCTTTTATAGAAGTTCAATGAGCAGACAGAAGAACTCTGGTATCTTGATGAAGATAATAAACTCAGTAATTCCGAACAGATTTTACTGACATGGAAATCTTAGAATTCACAACCACATATGGTCTGCCAGGGTTAAGCACGTTGAAGATTTTGACCAATTAGCTGTAATACTGTTAATAACATTCATTGCTTTGTTTGTGATCTGTCTTACAAGAAAAAAAAGCCTAAGATACCAATTCTATCACTCATTTAAAAAATGCAAACTACTGAGTGCACTTTTCCTGTTACAGAAGCATACAACAGAAACAGCTCCTTCTAACATCCAAATTTTCAAAGCATGTGACATATAGGGCTGCCACAAGCCATTTACATAGTGAAACCAGGAACAACCACTTCACATCAGTGTAATTTGACATCGTAGAAACTACCTTCAGAGCTCATCTGTATCTGGAAGATACTTTGAAACAGGTACAGTACATAAACTCCTCACTTTGCAGTGAAACAGTTTAAAAAAAAAAAAAATACACCCACCCCTTCTCTCAACCTTCAAACCTTATCTAAGAGATGCAAACAGCTGTCTTGCCTTTTAAACCCCATCTTGAACCAAGGCTGCACTACTGAGCAGACAGGATCCTGCAGTCTCTGCTGTCCTCTCTCGTCCTTAACAAGGCTGCTCCCATATGCTTCCTGCCTCTCACTACTATCTCTCAGTAACTTGACCTTCATTTCTAAGAAAAAACCTAAAATAGTAGTGTCAAACTCCAAAGAACCAAGAATGCTTTTTACAGGACCTTGTCACACATCTCTATCAACTACTCCAGCAGAAACACATATTAATATACATCTTGAAAGTCTAACTTTCTAAGCTTAAACCTCAACTCATGGGACATACATTTGCAACGATATGCAAAGGCTTTTTCTGTTTTGTAATAGTGAGGAATTACCTCCATTCAAAAACCTTAGTTCAAAATACGGTTTTCGTCATGTGAAGTTTTAGAACACAAAGTCCAGGCACTACTCCTAAGTGGTGGTACCATGGAAGGTCAAGCTGTACTGTGCCCCAAAAGAAACACTGAAAATGTAGCATCCATTCTGACATGGAGCATGAAAGAAATCAACAATACATACTCAGGCTTGTATGTTGGCAGCCAGTAAACCAATCTTCCTCCCATCACCAGATACTCTGCAGCAAACTTCAACAGGTCAAAAAAGATGTCACTTAGATGATAATTGGATGAAACAAATATCTGATTTTCTGCACTAAACAAAAGATGTACAAGTGTAAACAAACGTAAAAGCATGGTTAAAACCTACATTTTTTATAACAGTAAGTTTTAAAAAACAACCACAACAAAACACCAAAATCAAAACACAAAACCACTGAGATTTGCAAACCGGGTACAACCCAGGAACACATCATCTACTATGACGAATATGACTTCCCAAGTTCCCCTAACTGGCTTTACAGGCTATCATCTTTAGTATTTATGGAACTTAAAGCATCACTGGAATGCTGGGTACAGTTGTTTTGCACAGCATCTTTCTCAAAAATTCAGAGTAAAAGGCAGAGAACAAGAAGGCCAGGCAGTGGAGAAGCCATGTATGAGCTCTAAGGAGAAGGGAGCAGTGGCAATCCACAAGAGAAGAGGTTAAGGTAAAATACAGGTACTCCACTTTAGAATGATTTTGCAGAGCCTGCAGGGACTGAAGAGAACTTTCTGATAATAGGAAATACAAGATAATGGTGCCTCACAGAGGTGAGAAATAGAATTCCAAATCTGAACATATGAAAATTATAAGTATGGAGAACAAAACAAGAAAGATTTCAGGAAGTGACATACTGCTTCTGCAAACTAGGGCTTTTCTCCTTTAACTGTAATTGCTACCACTTTTTTTAACAGCTGATGGCCGACCAAGAAGTAAGAGAAGATTCCAAAACTGTGACCGGGTTTCCATTAAGACATTTATATTCTACAACAGATGAGACAGCTTACCTACCTTCTTTCAACTGACTTTACTGTTTCCTTTTGTGAGCCCGTTTTGCGAGTGGCTTCTCTGATACCATATGGTGCTAGATAAAGCAAATGCACAATGCAGAGATGAGAACGTCGCCCTTTGTCCAAATAACACACAATTATACCAAACACACACAACAGTACACAAACTACGATTTATACGCAGTTTAAGAAAAGAAAAACTTTTACAAATTAAGTCAGCAAGAGAAATTTCTTCAAGATCTATTAAACTTTTATTATTCCAAAAGGTTACTCTAAAACTGTTTCAAAGAAAGCTCTTCAGCTGTAAGAGCCTCTAGCAGACTAGAGGTTCACTACACTACAAAGGACAATGCTTTTCTATTTTGTTTATTAAAAGATATTTCTTACGCTTCCAACATGTGACAAATAGTCACATCCTCTTTCGTTTGACAGACATGAACACATCCCCTGTAGCACTTAGTTAACCTTTTCCAAAATGAAATTCAACATATTAGAATTTCTTGCCAGGACATTACACAAGTGCTAATTCTCACACGTAAGAACCAGAGATGGCTTTTTCTCATACATTTTTGAACATTTCTAATAGCATAACATACTGATTTCATGTTCAAAACATCTAGTTTTGTGAGACTTGTTTGAGCATCATAGAAGTACCAGTACATATAAAAATTGCACAAGTTTTATAAATTGTCTCACACTCAGTTCTAAGTTCGTATTAATATTCTACGCCATCTCATTGTCAAAGAGGCCAAATAAAAATTAGCAAGCAACCCAAGAGGGAAAGTCACACTCCCTATTCCTAATTATATGAATATGTCATCATAAGAGTCAGCACTAGGGATCAGAAATAGCTATACATTATCTTTCATTTATTCCCTTAGTTTCCATTCCCATGACTAATGGTGTTCAGTACACAGGTTTCTAAAAGAGCGGAGGGTCCTTTCAAACTGCTACTGCTTCTAGTAGTTAAGTGTATTGCAAATGCAGTAACATTTCTCTTAGGAAGCATTACAACAAGTATTTAACACAAGTCCCCTGAAATCTACAAGAGCTGCATGCCAGACTCCAATGTGCTACAGATCAAGTCCCGGCAGTAACACAGACCATTCTGGTAAGAAGTCATCAACAAAATTATACTTTCACTAAATGAGACTTCTTTGTTATTAGGAAACAAAAGGCAGTAGCAAACTCACGATCTGTGATGATTGCATCAAACAGCATCCCTTTTCGCCATATTGGCCTTGAAGAATCGGCAACTAGTGCATCGAGGTAGTATTTCTCTAAACCGTACTGTCGGAGATTGGCTCTGATATTTTCATCTGGTCCCCTCCACTTCTGGTTCTTTCTGCTTGCCTTGCCTGGAAGGGGAGCAGGCACAGGAAAAAAAAGGCACACTCAACAAGAAACTATTATATAAGGAAAGCTTTCATATACTCTACCGTTTAATTTAAAGGAAAATAATGTCACTATAAAACCTGTCAAAAGTACTTGCAGTAAACTTCAGAAGTAGTAAAGAATAATGAAAATACATGAGAAAAGTACTGCTGCACCATCTGCACAGGGTGTCACAGAACATTCATAAAAGTGTTCGTTTGTAAAATGTTCCCTTTGTCCGTCAGTCACAATCCTGCCCACTAGGTCAGATGTGATTTGCACTGCAGATTTTCAGAGAAGTAAGAATGAGATTAGACTTTCTGGGTTAGGTTATGAGAGGCTTCCTACATCACAGTTTAAGACAGCACACAACTGTGGCAATTATTAATTTGGAAGCTTGTTTTGGTTTTTCTTATTCCTTTTTAAAGACATTTCCTGCTTAAAAATAAGATAGTACCTCAGCTAGGATACATGTAAATTGGTGAATAAAAATAAGCATAACCAAATAAATCCTAAAAGGATTCAGGTTGCTTTAAAATCCACTAAGTATCAACCACTACCATCAGACTTAAATTCCAGAGAGTAAGATTTCAGTGGCTTAGAAATATGTAACATACCTAATCCATGGATTGTGTTATAATCTATATCAGTACCACACACATATGCTCCAAAGTGTGCTGAGGAGATTAGAAGGCCACCTATATAGGGGAGAAAAGAGGAAAAGTATCAACTTTTGCCATAAATGTTACTTGTGTTGGGAGTTTTTCCTCAGGAACTTCAGAAGTTTACACTAGAACCAAAGCCTGACCCATGAATAAAAGAAAAAGAAACTAAAAAAAAAAATAAAATTAAAACTCCTAATCAGTTAGAATCACTATGCACCTATAATCCGAAATAATAACACTAAGTCCCTTTTCTGCTACACCTGTCTTATCAGTCCTTATCTCTGCAGACTGTTCTTATTTATGTTTTTGGCTAAATTTATGGTTTTCTGAATTTCAGGGCAGTAAGATCCTTTAATCATTACATGAACCGAAAGTTTTGATTCCACTTTGCAAGGAACAGAATTTCAAATCAATCTGAAAAATCATCGCTAAACAAATGGCAAGTCTGCTGTGTCTGTTCTCTAAGTCGGTCTCCTTAACGGTGCCCAAAATCAACCTTTTTATAATGTGGCCATTCCTTGACTAAGAAACAATGGTCAAGAGCCTTGCAAATATAAGTATGTCCAATGGAAATAGCAACATAAAAAAAGTAATTGTTTTGGAGTACAAAACCTACACATAAATGCTTTTTTTTGCGATTATGCTGCCTATTTTGTCAGTATTTTCAATATACTTATTCTAATTTTTTAATCACTACTATTGTGACCTGCTTTCCTAATTAAAAAAAAAACCCTAACAAAAGAGTATTGATTACTGCTTGAAACCGGACAATAGTTGAACAGACCACAGAAATGAATACATTACATTATCTCTCTTACAGCTTCCAAATGAAACAATGGATAGGCTGCAGATTACCAAATACCTGCATGGTCAAGTCACTAACTAGGAGGTATGTAACTAACAGAATGGTTTAAAACAGAATGGCGACTAAGAACAATGCTGCGACCCCCACTTCACTGATGTCAACAGTTCTGCTAAAATAAAAAGGATGATTGTTGTAGGATGAAGAGCTGACAAGCACAGAGAACAATGTGCAGGCTGGCTGTGCAGGTGACACCAGTTCCCCAATTCACTGGGTATATGGAGAGAAGCATCTCAGGTGGCTGCACTGCCCTGAGCCATCCACTCAGCACCAACACATCCCTAACACATCATGCAGGCACAGGCTAAGTATCCCAACTCAGGGCACTAGAAAACTCCTACACCATATGGTAACAAACTACCAAAATTGAATGTGAGGGAGAAAGAAAATAAGTTTTTTTAATTCCTCTGCTTTTTCTTGTGAAGTGGATCAGGGAAAAGCAAGGTTACTCACCACAGAGGAGTCACCCATTTCCCTTCTTGGCTGCAATCCCTCAGAAGAGATGGGCAGTACCTCCAGAGGGTCACGACAAATTTAGCTAGCCCTGACCCCAAGTATGGCATACCACCCAGTCCTATAAAAAAAGTAAGAAGAAAGTACTTTGCCTATCTAAGAATGGTTTTAATCATGGGGAAAAAAAAAAAGTTAGGAAAACATGAACTTAGAGCTTTTAATACATCTCAGCTGGTACTAGTTCAACTGTGTTCACACAGAAGGTGCATGAATACTTAAATACTCTAGTATGGCCAGCCCTTTGATCTACTACATGAAACAGATGTCAAGAGTTAATCAGAGAAACCAGTGTCCCCTGGTGCCTATTAGCAGAATAGTGGTGGAACAGAACTTCATGCTTTTCTATCATATGCTATTCCCCTATACCTTTAGCACAGACAAGATGTGGTCACAGCACTGCCCTCCAGGATTTCAAACTAAAAAAGTCCTGTGATTTGCATCTATGCAGTATCACAAATTGGCAGAGAGAAAGTAGGGACAAATACCTTCGCAAAGGTACAATCAAATAAGATTATTTAATAGACTGTCTAGGAAGAAGCACAAAATATTCAGGTAGACTTGAATTATTCTTCCAGAAGCCTCCAGGCTACTTTCTGCCCAACACTGAGAAAAGAGCATCTCAGCAGTTTATGGAAGTTAAAAATAATCCTGGCCATTCCAATTCCGCTTTAAAGAAGGGGAATCAAGTCTCCTAAAAGACAACCTGCTCAAAGAGCACCTCACATTCCAAGGACAAATGCCAGTTTTCCACTCATACACTAACATGGAAGACTTATGATTTCACTTATGAAGCAAAAACCAGTTTGTTTCCAACAAGCAAGCCCCATTTTGTAAGGCAATTCTAATTTGGCACTATTTATCTTTTCAGTGTAAAAAAACAGGAAGAAACCAAGCCAAGTAGTAAAGCTGCACCAATAAGGAAATCTGAACTGCATTTTCTTCAAAATGCTCCTCAAATCCTGAACATATCCATCAGCTCAAAATCACTGTGTCACTCTCAACCCTAAACCACCTCCCAGAAATTCCAATGACAGGGCACTGTTGTTCTGATAACCTTGAAAATCTTCTAAAGATTCTCAAGAGATAAAGGAAATTCCCAGGGTTTACTCATCAGAAGTAGGTGCAAAAGCCACTGTTATTTAGTCATAAATACACTTTCTTGACAAATGACATGCCACCCAGTATCTTCAGTGTCCCTATGCACCTTTAATCTCCAGCCTTTACATTACAGTCATCCAATCAAAAAATTCAGAAAACCTGTAATTCAAATCACGAAGCAATTTGTGGAAAAATTTGCTTATCTATATTGTATTTGTCACCTTCTAAACTGAAACACTATTTAACATTTATCTTCAATTTGCATAGCCTTGCCATTTCTATGTCATTTTTCTTTCTCTGTCTTTACCTTTCCTTTTTATTTTCTGTTGTCACTCCCAAGAGAGTTCTTGGAGATTTTTTGTGTTTAGCCAATTTTTGAAAGAAGATGCAAAGCCATAGACACTAAAATGAAACAGACTGCCCAGAGGTAAGTAGAGGAATTTCCTAAACCTTTCAAAGGAATGACAAGCACAAGGAAAAAAGTTTTGTAAGACATTATTATGCATGAAAAAAAACCCAGATAACACATGAACAAAAATTCAAGACAAAACCATGGAGTTCAATGAAGCCTTGTATTTCTGAAAATATTACATCCCTGTTTTCTATGATACAGAGAAGATATATGCTAGTAAGAATTTATGCTGCTAGTGACCCAGTAATGCTGTCTTCTCTCTCCCTAACTTCTCTGCCGTGATTTCTGCAGAGAACTATCTTCATCCTCTCACTAATGTAAGCATTTTTAATAAATAATCTCATATGTGGTCACCTTGATGAAAGTTTAGCAAGTTGCATACGAGTCAGCAGTGCCCTGGCAGCCAGAAGGGGCAACCACGTCCTGAAGGGCATCAGGCAAAGCAACACCAGCTGGTTGAGGGAAGGGATTGTCCCGCTCTGATCTGCACTGGTGCGGCCTTGCCTTGGATATTGTGGGCAGTTTTGGATGCCACAATATAAGAGAGATATTAAGCTGTTAGAGCGCATCCAAAAGAGAGCAATGAAGATGGTGAAGGGCCTTGAGAGAAAGCCATACAAGGAGCAGTTGAGGTCACTTGGTCTGTTCAGTCTGGATGAGACTGAGGGGAGACCTCACTGCAGTCTACAACTGCTATGGAAGAGGAGGGGCAGGCACTGATCTCTTCTCTCTGGTGACCAGAGACAGGACTGTAGGAAACGGCATGAAACTGTGTCAGGGGAGGTTTACGTTGGATATCAGGAAAAGGGTCTTCACCAACGGGGTAACTGGGCACTGGAACAGGCTCCCCAGAAAAGTAGTCACAGAACGAAGTCTGACAGAGTTTAGAAAGTGTTTGGGCATGCTGTCAGGCACATGGTGTGATTCTTGGGGCTGTCCTAGTGCAGCGCCAGAAGCTGGACTTTGATGATCTTTTTGGGTCTCTTCCAACTTAGGATATTCTATGATTTTATTCTATGATTCTAAAATCCAGGTCAAAAACACTTCTTTCGTTTTGTTCTTTAAGAAACGACAATAGGTGGCTTAACACAATATACTCTGGTATGATTATATGGCACAACCTGACAAAATAGATCAGCTATTTCTCCTAGAAAACAGCTGAGTTCCCCTGAGGCAAAATGTACTTCCGTGCCACGCAGAGTAATATGTGGAATGAAAGCTCCCCCTCCTGGATAAAGTAAGAAAAGTTCAGCTCGGGGTGGCTACATGGTGTGAGCAGTATCATCCTGAAGGCAGGATGGGAAGGCACAACAAACTGATCCCTATTGAATGTTATGACCTAACTATTGTTGTGTTACACACCTAGAAGTGCTCTCAGCACTCTAAAGAGCCCGCTCTAAAATGCTGCTCGCTGCAATATCCTGAAAATGACTGCAGGGAGTGCAGAATTTCAGTTTTTGGTCACTTTGGATCTTAAGCAGTCCATGACACCCATCAATTAGTGTTTAAGCCATGTTGCATAAAATAATATGGTGAAGATAATTTTTTTTAAAGTGTAAAATAAACTGTTTACTTTGGAAGTTGGTCTCCTTGCCCCAGAATCTCTTTGAGGTTAACAAACCACTCATTTTATAACTACGTACCATTTTGCCTTTGGTATCATCTCAAATATTAGCTGAGCACCAGAAGCCACAGCAACAGGTAAAAGTGTGGTGCAAGCAGTAACATAATCTTCCAGATTT
Source organism: Pitta sordida (assembly GCA_013390025.1). Classification (NCBI taxonomy): domain Eukaryota; kingdom Metazoa; phylum Chordata; class Aves; order Passeriformes; family Pittidae; genus Pitta; species Pitta sordida. The sequence goes on from WEKX01026005.1 coordinate 127,175, forward strand.
TCCCACCACTTGGAAAAAAAATATATACCTGTTCCAACAAATGGATCATATACAACATCATTGGGTTTTACTCTCCCATGGTTCGCCATAATGAAAGACAGGCAGGCATCCATGCTTGTATTTCCAATAAAGTGTCTCTTCTTTACACTGTAGGATTCGATGAGTTCTCTTTGGCCATCCGCAATCTGTTGAAACATTTAAACTCTCTGTCAGGTCTTAGATAAAAGTTATAAGCAGCCAGGCTAATAGATGTGCTTAAGTGACACCATCCAAAACCAGGTAACGTCATGTCGTAACACATCACCTTGCTTTCTGACGTCTGAAAATATGACAGACTTCAAGACAGAGGTTAAAAATATACAAACATTTTAGACGGAAAATTCTCCTGAAGAAATAACGATTAGCATAACTTTGTTACGATTATGAGTATCAGAAAAACAATTCCTGGCAATTCAGTTAAAAGAACTTCAAAATTTTGAAGAGCAGAAATGCATGTTAACACACATGCACATACACACACGCACACCTAAGTTCATACAGAATTTCCTTCTTCACTGGCATTTCTGTCATGCTCAAAATCTAAACTTAGGATAACACTGACTGATTGGAATTTAATGCAAAAGCAAACAAAGACCAGATGCTAGTATTTTTACATCAGACTTCCAAATATATGTCGATGACCAAAGCAATGTGCAAGAAAACATGGTCAAAAGCTCTTCCAAAACTATCCCCTACCTCTGGTCAGTATCAGTCTTACCGGGTAAATGAAATACACTTGCTTACATTTTTCAGGTTGGTTTATTCGTTTTTAAACACTTCAGGAGTCCAGCACAGAAGGGTGAACAGCTGACATGTTTTACAGTATTGCCACAATCCAGGGTGCTTACACAGTAATCATAGGCATGGAGAATATTCCCAGATCTTAACAGATCACCTGAATATCTAACTTCCCTGTATACAAGCTGTACAACCTCTGCAGTGGTTCTCCCTCCCTCCAGCTGCCATTGACTCAGGACATATTCTCATCAGTGGCTAGTGTCATTCTGGAAGATGTCCTTAGCAGAGCCACTTTTTCCTTTTTCATTTGTGGAGCCACATTAAAAAAAACAGACCAAATTTCCCCGGGATATCCAAATGCAGCAAGTTTAGAGTGCATACAACCAACAGGCAAGGAGGTTTGCAGGAAGACCTCAGATGACAGGCCCAGACACTTTTTGTAAGTGATTCCTACTGTGCAGCCCTGCACTATCACTGTTCCTTCGGGCAGGTACAACCTGCGGCATGGACCTGCTGACATCCAAAGCCTCGGGGATCAATCTGCACCTTTCTGTGAAGGTTTTCCTGCCAGGACCTCTTGAAGCATTAACAGAATGCTCCAGTGGAGTTGATGCAATTCAGCAGGGCCATAAGCCACCTACAGTTATGTGTATCTTTCTACATGTTTGAAACACACTGGAGGTGTTTTCAGTTGCAGCTGGGCCCACAATAATATAATGCACCACCACAGCTGGGCAGTCTCACTGCTGTGTTGAGTTCTCTCAGTGGAGGGCAAGATAAGGTGAGTTCCCAGATGTAACTTCATTTTTTTTCCACCTGCAAATTGCTCAATGAACTCCCTTTCTCCTATTCACAGTAAGGACTTCCAAGATTGCAGTAGTGTACTATGCAGTGACTGATTCAGACATAATTGCATTGTTTGCTTCTATTAAAAGTCAACACATGTTTTTACATCTAAAATGAAGCACAATTTCCTGAAAATACCAGCTTATAAGAACAGAAGCAAGCATACTCACGTACCCATCTACCAAAGTACAGATGAAAGGGATCTTCTGGAACATTATTTGGGTTCATTCCATAATCTTCCAAAATCCAGAAGATGTGTTCTGGATTCTTTAAATTTACTTTTCCTTTGAATGGCAGAAATTCAAGGGCCTATACAATAAAGAAAAGTACAGTCAAAAACAAAACCCAGGGTAAATTTTTTAAATAGAGACTCTTCCCAATTAAAAAAAACCCAAACAACCCTAAACATAAGTTTCACCGGAGAGAAGTGATAGATTAGTATTAAAAGGACATTCTCAATCTTCTCTGGATTTTTTAAATACCTTTCTTGCAAATAAAATTATCTCAAATGATTAAGAATTAGAAATCAGGAACCATAACACTTTCTATTAACTGAGGAGAATCAAATTTTAGAGAAAAAGAACTGTGCATCTTAATTATGCAACTTCCAAGTTATAAAAACAACACTGACAATGAACAATGGGATGTAAAATTTCAGTGATGTACAGCATCACTGTACATCACTGTACATCACACTGTACACACCAATTTACATACTCATTATTTCACGAACAACAAAACTGAATAAATGGGAAAGAATAGCTACTACTACTAATACAGATCATTTCAGTATCTGTAAATGAAGTAAATAGAATAAATACCTGGTAAAACAGAACGTGGAAGGGCAAAATATTAACAGTAAATTAGAAAAAATTGTGATACAGTTAGGAGAAGAGCACAAGTGCAGACCAGAACATAAGGAGAGAATAAGAGATCAGCACACAATCTACAGCTTGCATCTGAAGTCACTTGTTCCACATTCTGCAACAATAAAAGCCTAATATGGAAATCAACAATACCAGACTTTCCAAAAGTCTAACAACTAACTCTGGCCATTGCAATCTCATAGTTCTAGCAACAAGCTTCAGTTACCCCAGCACACTGCACTGAAATCAACAGTGGTATTTGTTTGGCTTTGTATATACCTCACATGGTACCTTTATGGAAACAAACAAAAAAAAAACCCTAGTGAAATTTGAGGGAGTTTTAATTCAGACACAAAGATGTCATTTAGATCAGGTAAGATGTAAGCCATAAACTTGTTTAGGATCTTCAGGAAACCCAAACTTAAAATACTCTGACAGCATGGAATAAGAACATGAATAGATTAAACTAAACATGAAAGATTTCTTAACCATCTACTTACATCAATCTTTTTTATTTTCTGTGCTTGGGTCAGTGTTTTATTAAATGTATGAATATGCACTTTGTAAGTAGAGTTTGGCTGTAGATATGGAAGCTGAAAAAAAGGCAGAAACACTTCATTACACATCAAACTATGCAGTGCTATTCAGTGGGATCAAGGAACTATATTATCCCAACTCTTTCTAAGCATACCATCTTGTCCATTGGATAGTTCTTCAAAGATGCAAAGAGCTCCCCTGTAGATCTTCCATGACCCCACAGTTCAAATATAGACCTGAAATCACAAAGTTTTTGAGAGCTGAGTAACAGAGTGGGGAAACTGCCTCACAGACACTTACTCCTTTTAACCTTCTTGGCCAACTTGCTTAGGCTTTACTTCATGGACTATTAAAGTGTGGTAGTTAACTCTTAGCAAGAGCTTTAATTTTTGTTACTCATAAGGACATATTAATTTTTAATCCTAAATGGATATTTCATTGATGTTTTTTCTCTGTTAGGTAACATATACCAAAAGCTTCAAAGATTTCTTAAATTAGCAGTGCAATGGAGATGCACCAGTAATCTTATCCTAAAACATATGTATTTTAAAACAAGCACTAACTAAACTTTATTCAAGGTGAATAAAACATCAGTCTCTGAAATAAATAGTATTTCAAGATTGTGACTTGATCATATGCTGAGTAAATACGGTGGGCATGCTACATAATCAGTCCTACAGGAGTGCTACAGGCTCCAGTAACGTCTTCTCAACTGTAGAGAGAATCAGAGACTGATTAAGACTCTATACAAAGTTTGTATTTGCCACAATACAACACAACAATGTTGCACCTCTTAAATTGCAACTTACAAAATTTTTCATCTCTTACTTTGCACATACTGTCCGTTTCATTAGTCCTCTTGCCATCTCTTCTGAAGGAATACTGAGAATCCAAAATGGAGACTGAAATAAAGAGAAGGTAAGTGATACAAATACCTAGCTGGAGGATGTCACATGAATTATACAACTACACAGTTCTGATCTATAAAAAAATGCAAGCTGAAGAGTAAAAAACAAAATCTGTTAACTTCAATCATATAGAAAACATGAGGATAAAACATTTAATTTGAGGAGGAATTGTTTACTTGGCTTGCATTTCTGAGAAATTTGGTTGCGTATTTCATTTGTCCATCATATCTTTGGCATGATAAAACAGTATTTGTCTTTGCCTCTCTACATTATTCACCCTCTAAAGACTGAAAACACTGTTACACACAAGTGGTCACTAAATCCCAGTAGTGTTCTCTGACTAAGCATTGAGACCAAAATCACGCATACTGACCCAACAATTCAGAGGCAAATATCAAATCCAAACTGCAGCTGAATGTTTTCCCAGTTTGGCTATTCTGAAAAGAAAGAAAACCCTCCCAGCAGATGGCACTGCTTCTTTTTGTACTCTTAAATTAAGACTGAGGTGCATTTTATGCACTCTTTTTTTTTTAAAGTTCCCACTCTCTACTGAAGTTGAGAATTCTTTGGTTTCGAAAGATTCCTGATTTTCCTAAGAATCTTCAAATTTTATCCAGCTACCTACATTTAACCAAAATACTGTAAAGAACATACTAGCATACTACACATGCACTCAAGTAAAATAGTTGGTTCTCACTTACATTTACACGAATTTCCTGCTCACCACTGAATTGTCCACCACAAAGGGAGAGCAAGGATGTTATTTCCTAAAGTGAAAATAAAAAAGGTCAGGTTTTAAAATCATTAACTGTTTTAAAGAAAGGAGGGGGGAAAAAAGAGAAAAAAAGGGAAGCTTAACATCAATTTTAATGCAGACAGTGAGGATTATGAACAAAATTCTAGAGACAGCAAGAGAAGACAGGATGGCGTTTGCTACCAATTTACTGTGGGAACCGACAGTGAAACATTCAGAGTAGCTGTGTGGATAAGGCAGTTCACAAGTAAATTCAGCTTGTATATACTGTTGATGAACAGCAAAAAATTAGACTTTCCTGCCATAAAAGCAGCTTTTTCAGAGATTAGTGGTGAAGGAATGAATGGTTAGAGAAATTTCAGTAATTAAATCCCATCACTTCACATTTTCTCTTTCATCAATGTCCTGGTTTAGGTTTTTTGCTCCTCTGGCAGTGAGTGGGTTAACAGCTCAGCTCTTGCCTGGGCCTCAGGAATTCAAGGTTAGAGATAAAGATATATATAATATAATATATATAATCTTATATTTTCCTGCAGCAACCTCACTGTNTCTGAGAAATTTGGTTGCGTATTTCATTTGTCCATCATATCTTTGGCATGATAAAACAGTATTTGTCTTTGCCTCTCTACATTATTCACCCTCTAAAGACTGAAAACACTGTTACACACAAGTGGTCACTAAATCCCAGTAGTGTTCTCTGACTAAGCATTGAGACCAAAATCACGCATACTGACCCAACAATTCAGAGGCAAATATCAAATCCAAACTGCAGCTGAATGTTTTCCCAGTTTGGCTATTCTGAAAAGAAAGAAAACCCTCCCAGCAGATGGCACTGCTTCTTTTTGTACTCTTAAATTAAGACTGAGGTGCATTTTATGCACTCTTTTTTTTTTAAAGTTCCCACTCTCTACTGAAGTTGAGAATTCTTTGGTTTTGAAAGATTCCTGATTTTCCTAAGAATCTTCAAATTTTATCCAGCTACCTACATTTAACCAAAATACTGTAAAGAACATACTAGCATACTACACATGCACTCAAGTAAAATAGTTGGTTCTCACTTACATTTACACGAATTTCCTGCTCACCACTGAATTGTCCACCACAAAGGGAGAGCAATGATGTTATTTCCTAAAGTGAAAATAAAAAAGGTCAGGTTTTAAAATCATTAACTGTTTTAAAGAAAGGAGGGGGGAAAAAAGAGAAAAAAAGGGAAGCTTAACATCAATTTTAATGCAGACAGTGAGGATTATGAACAAAATTCTAGAGACAGCAAGAGAAGACAGGATGGCGTTTGCTACCAATTTACTGTGGGAACCGACAGTGAAACATTCAGAGTAGCTGTGTGGATAAGGCAGTTCACAAGTAAATTCAGCTTGTATATACTGTTGATGAACAGCAAAAAATTAGACTTTCCTGCCATAAAAGCAGCTTTTTCAGAGATTAGTGGTGAAGGAATGAATGGTTAGAGAAATTTCAGTAATTAAATCCCATCACTTCACATTTTCTCTTTCATCAATGTCCTGGTTTAGGTTTTTTGCTCCTCTGGCAGTGAGTGGGTTAACAGCTCAGCTCTTGCCTGGGCCTCAGGAATTCAAGGTTAGAGATAAAGATATATATAATATAATATATATAATCTTATATTTTCCTGCAGCAACCTCACTGTTTTTCCCCAGCATTTCTTGTGTACATTATTATATATATATTTATATAAGATTACGTGTAACTATTTCACTGTGTAGTCCTGAAGCAGAAAAAGCAGCCGAGATTTAACACATGAATTTGTGACACCTCTGCACACTGGTACAATAAAGTGACAACAGTGAGAAGCAGAAAAAACACGGCCTGCAAGGAAAGGCTGTGACAGACCATATGCTAAAGGTTACTGTGATAAAGGAAGGTAAAAATCTGTTTTTGACATTTATCATGGAGGATGACTTTGAGGTTCAGATCACAGCAGTGCTCTGGATCAGAGCCTGAGAAAATCCTTCCAGAGTAAAGACAATGAAGCACTAGAACAAATCTGCCTGAGGATATTGATAAGAAAACATTGGATTCACACGGATTTGTCCACTGCAGACAGGCTGTGCCTGATCTTACCCCCCAGTATCTGACCTAATCAAAGACCTGATTATGGAGCCCAGTTTATCAACTAAGAAATACAAAACATGGAACTCTAGACACTGAACAACAAATATGGACTTCGACAAACGCCCTCAGATGTTGTGATCCAGGTCTACCAGAAGAACAAAATCAGTCCTTTCATATCCCATATGCAGGTGTGGTAGAGACGGAGATCAGGCAGATCATCGGGCTAAAAACCCTGTCTTTGCTTGTTTCACTATGTTTACCACAAGTCAGGCCTCTAACACAGCTCATCAGAAAGCCAAACACATGGCTGAGCAGTCACCACAGTACAAGAAAAGGAAAACGAAACTGCTCTCTTCAGCAGCTATACTAATCAAGTGTCACTACAACCCTGCTGATAAAAGAAAAACTTCCTGTGTGACATATATATCACCATCTTTTTACTTCAGCAGAAGATTTCGGATAAAGAAAAACTGGGTTGATCATAATATCATAAATAAATAAATTCATGTTTCTGCTCCACAAAGCAAGTAATAAAAAGCAAGGCACAAAAGAAAACCTTCAGGAAAACGAGGAAAATAAATGACACAAAACACATTAAATATTTCATAACATGCAATTATGACCTACCAATTCCAAGAAAATAACTGACTTCAGCACTATTGTAAACAATAACACACTATCTGACATATTACTAGCTCTTCTAGATGGTGCCTAGAAGAGCCCTTAGGGTATAGAAGTTTGTTAAGGGGTATAGCAACTCTGCAAGTTATCATGGGAAAGAAAATAATCACACGTTAAATTTACAAACAGGAGGATTTTTTTATTAACATGGAAACTGAGTGTATGGTAAACTAGAGACTCACCAAGGGCCCATACACCGGGGACCAAAGAGCTTCAGATAAGTTACAACTTATTTTTGGTTTACTTCTATGAACATCACTTGGTAAGATAAAACCGATTTAGCAACAGGGAACAAACTCTTCCCGCCCAGATTTTGCAACCAACCACTGCACATGACAACGACAAGCAGGCTGCAGCACCCAAGCAGGACTTGTTCTGGTCCTACCACAGAAAAGACTATTCTCTCTGCTCTCATATGGGCCAGGGGAGCACAAACCCATCTGACTGCATGGAAACGAACACTCAGCGCCAATGGTGCGAGCAACGCTCATGATGACCACACAAGCCAAGGACTTGGAGACCTCGGTTCAATTCCAGCCCACGCCACGGGCCCCAGGACTTCAGAGAAGCACCATCCTCACTGCCCTGCAAATCTTCCTCCTGGGGCAGGGAATCACACAATTAATTAGGCTGGAAAAGACCCGTGAAATCACCGAGTCCAAACTACGACCCAAGAGCACCATGTCAACTAGAGCATGGCACGAAGTCCCACATCCAGTCTTTTCTTACACACCTCCAGGGCCGGTGACTCCGCCACTTCCCTGGGCAATCCCGCCGGACACTGCAATGAGAGATGACCCCACGGGTCCCCATCAACCATTTCTGCACCCACACCACGCTGACGGGAGCAGACATATAGTTTAAACAAACTTTAAAAGTCACCAAAGGAAGACATTGAAAGCATTTCTGTAACCCTGGTTTTTTCCTCACACTTCTCCCATGGAGCCCCAGTTACTCTGCGGGCACCCCCTCCTAGAGCCGCAGGCTCTGGAAAAGCGACAAGGGTCGCGCTGCCTTAAAGCCGCCACGCAGACGTTCCCCACGCGGCCGATACTGCTGACAAAACCTTGGCCGCACCCGGGACCGCACCGCCCGGCCCCAGCCCTCGGCCCCGGCCCCGCGAAGCGCTCACCGGCAGCCGGAATTCCAAGTGCTCCTGCGCCAGCAGCAGCAAGTACAGCCGGTGCGCCATGGCCGGGCATCCCCCGCCTCCCGCATGCGCCGCCGGCCGGGGGAGGATCCCGGGAAAGGGGCGTGTGGCACCGGGGCCCCTCGTTAATTAGCGTTCGTTTGGTCTCCTTCGCATCCCCTGTTAGTGTTTATTTTGTGTGTGCTTTCTCACGCACGCCACGTGTCAGCGGAGCAGTGCCCGCGGGTGATGTGTAAATAACTGCGTGTGCCCTGGGGACACACGCTGGCTCGGGGGTGTTGGTGCTGGTAGGAGAGCGCTGCGGCCTCTCCTGGCCACATTTAAGGGTCTGCAGCGTTAAATAACATTAAGAATTAACAGATGCCAAGGGATTCGTTTTTCCGGGGGAAGGAGGTCAGCGCCGGCGGTGTGGGTGTTGCACCAGGCAGAGAAACAAGATTCCCAGGGAAGATGATCCAGCGGTGGAGTAGGGGGCGTAAGGGTTTGTCTTGTGGGTTATATTTTCTTCTATTTTAATATCTAGGCTTGATAAATATAATCCCATACTCACTGATCTCTCTGTTATGTTTGGTTGAAAGGTTTGGCTTATCCAGATTTTGGTAAGCTTTTTACAAGGAGCAGGCCAGCTCAGCACTGCACTCATGGTCTGTGTTGTATGTGCTGATTTTTGGACAACATTCTATCTAGATGGCCAAGATTTTGCTCATGACCTGTGAGCACTGCCACCTTTTTTATGCATCTCCATAATCTCATCCTGCAGCTTCACCAGTTGCCTCTTCCTGCAGTGATCAAAACTGAGGTTTACTGTGAGCCCTGAAGACTGACAAGAAGACAATCTAAACTGACCTGGCAGGTAAAAGTGAACTTCCCAGAAGAGAAAGAAAAGGAGTAGATGTGGATCAGGCTTGTTCACCTCAGCAGTTGAATGCTGATACCCAGCAATAAACACATTGCTGAACTACTGGCAAACCCTGTGAGCTGGATACTGCTTACAAAATCTTGGGATTGCTGAGAGATTTAGTAGAAGTTTGCTTTTATTTCTCCAGTCTATCTCACTTTTCTTAGCTGTACAGCTTCCATTTTTGAAACCCCTTAGGAGGGTTATTGGTTATTATTTTTAAACTTAATCTCCTTGAGATTGGCTTTCTCTTACTTTATCTGCACTATTTAGAGCATTGCGAGGTGAATACCTCCGTTTTGCATTGATTCTGTTTCCTACAGAAGAATTTAACTAAAGCCCCTTTTTTTCTTGCTTTTGACTTGAGAATCGATGCAGTATCTCTGGCAGTCTATATATGGTGCTCAGCCTAGTTTGAAAATGAATGTACATTACTAAGTAAGACTTACAGAGTATTTGATTCTGACATAAAACCAAAATGCTTTTCAGATGCTGTGTTTGTAGACTGAACATACATTCTTGTAATGCCACTGAATTGAATCAAGCAGTTTGTTAGTGTGGATTTGAGGAGTCACCTTAAATCAACAACATTATCAAACTGTTTTAGAAGGGAATAAAAATGGTCCTTTTTAGCCTTCAGGGGAATTTTAAGTACACAAAATGTAATTATTCAACTTGAAATTTATCCAAGGGGTTGTAATTAACCACCTTCCTCTCATAGAAAATATAACAATAGGGTCATAAGACAACCATGAGTTTCAATTTCAAAGTGAGAGAGAATGAAAAGCCATTATTTAGTGTGTTCTGCTGCTTATTACTCTCAGTTCTCTTCTGCAGTGTTTGTATTGCCATTTTCTGCTCACCCCATACAATCTTCTAGACCCAAAGGCAACGCAAGTGTTTTTTGACCGACCTGTGTGCTGTGCTGGGGCTTTCGGGGAGCTCTGTCACTGCTCATATGGGTTCACGTGCAACAGCACCAACATAGGTGTATGGGCAAATACCCATGAAATCTTGCTTTAAAAACAAAAGTCTTTTTAAAATATAGAAATATGTACCTATTCCGTAATTCAGTCGTTAAACTGTTCGGAATTTGCATTTCTGTCCATTTCCCCCATAGAAAAGCCAGCACTTGTCCTGTTTTATCTTCAAACGGGGAAAGCATCAGTGCTACATGGAAACTCTACGTATTTCAACAGGTGAAAGATACGACCCAGAAAAGACATGGTTGTAACACATTCAGATCTCTGTAGGTACACAAAAGTCTCTGCCTAATGCATCCAAATATTCCCGCACTGCACGGATATACATTATCTAAGTACTTGCAGTGTCGTAGGTGGTGGGCAGCCCGCATACCCGGAGCGGTGAGGGTTTCCCCTCTGGAGTGCAAGCTGCCTTGCCTGGAGCTTGCCTGTGGCTTGTAGCTGGCAGCCATGGCTGTGCAGCACAGCCTTTTAAGGGAGAACTATCTATTCTGGTGTTGTCTTCTTCACTAAATACGGTGTTGCAGACAGCGGCATTCCCACTAACTGGGTTTTTCCTTCTCTTTGCAGTGCCTGATGAGGAAAATCCCCCTGCCCTCACCATGTACTGGTGTGTCAGCTCCAGATAATATTTTCCGTGCATAACTTCCCCGGTCTGTGGGAACGCTGTCAGCACCGCGTGAATTTGTCCACCTTTAATCGGTGTGCAGGCGGGAGAAAAGCCTCCCACCCCTGTGCGTGGGTTGCTGTGCTGCCTCTTGGGGAGCGCTTTGCTCTCCCCCCAGGTCAGCCGGCACCGCATCAGATTGTTTGGGAAGTCGGCAGGGCTGCCGGGTGCCAGCATAAAGTTCTTTAAAAGCCGTCATTGCCAGAAGAGTAAGTACTGCACTACGGTTGTGTTGCACGGAGGCTGCGGGGCGTGTTCGGTAACTGCGGGACCGCTGTTACACGGTGTAACCTTGGAAGCGCCGCTTACTGCCCTGACTCACAACATTACTTCTGAATTTCAGCTACTTTTACTTTCTCCATTGTCGTGGAATTATGGTTGGATTTTAAAAATCTTCAGATATTTAATGTCTTTTTCAGCCCCTTGCCTCTCACTTGAGCAAAACTCTTCCAGAAATTATCGAGCTGATTGGTGGTTTTTCCTTTACAGCTGACAGTGGACCGGGAACCACAGTTACAACCAGTCACTGATTTGTTTCCTACTTGAGTGCCATAAAACATTTTTCAAGAAATGGAAGGCGATAAAGAGCAGAGTGCTAAAGCTACCAGTGTGGTGGGTGACCTGAGGAAAAGTTGGCAGACCTGGGCAGAGGATCACATTGAGTATCAGAGAAAGAACCCATTCAGCAGTGACGAGAGGCTCGCGTCTAAACCTGCACACACTCACAGAGGAGACCCTACCTATGGGAGACCCCCTGAAGGATCTCAGACAGAGCAGAGAGGGAAAGATGCTCACTCTCATGTGGGTAAGGAAGTAGAAGAATTGTGCTTGATCATTAGAAGCACTGGAGAGGTGGGAGAAGACGGACATGTGAGTGTGACATTCGGGCAGCTGTTTGAAACATATGTGACTATTTCCAATAAAGTAGTGGGAATCTTGTTGAGAGCCAGAAAACATGGTCTGGTTCATTTTGAAGGTGAAATGCTTTGGCAAGGAAAAGATGATGATGTGGTCATCACTTTACTACAATAAGGCTCTGTCATGGATTGAATTTTGCTGCATGGTTCCATTTGGAAAAACAAGTAGATGCCATCTTGAGAGGTTTTCATTACAGAATTTCAACTGTATCTACTGGGAACTACCTGCTGGGAACCTGAACAGGAGAGAAAACTGTCGAGAAGGATAAAGCATGTTTTTGTAAAAATTGTAGAGACTTGGACAGAAATCACAAATTAGGAGCTAATCCATTATGCTGCCTTTGGATTCTCCTTATAATCATCTACTGTCATCTGTATCACAGTTCTTCAGATAACTCTGCTGGCTTACTTCTTTTAGATTATTGAAAGTATAAATTACTAACTTCCTACCATACAACCAGTGATCCTTACAGGTTGTAAAATACTTGCTGCATGTGGGATTGGGATTTGTAAAATGTGGAATTGAGAACTTTTGTGGGAATTCATATACTTCTTCAAACAGCCTGGATATAGCAAAAGTTTAGGTTCAATTTCACACAGTTAAACTGAATAAATGGAATTTATTTTTATGAAGTAGATGAAAATTCCAAAACTTACAAAAATGTCACAGCAAGGATATTTGATGTTTCCTAAATTAGTTGCATCCTGAATGAATTTTGGAGAACTGCACTAGTCCTGATGTTTAATAGCCTATTCTTCTCCAAACCTTGTTCTTTTTGTTCTCTATTTCGCACCATTTTTGCTGTTCTGTTCTTCTAATGCTGTGTCATGCCCTGGAGGGTCACAAAGCTCAGCAGCTTTTTTTGGTGAATTTAGCTATACCCCTTCATAGGAAGTAGTGTGCCACAATGTGAAGACATGAAAGACAACAGAAACTGTCATGGGACGCCTGTGCAGTCATAAGCTAAAAAAGGTTTTCTTTCACCAAAATGTAGCAAAGTTTTTTTACAGGAGGAGAGTAGAGATCCTGTAGGGCCAAGTGCATAAACAAAAGTATAGCGGCACAGTCCCTCGTTTACCTGCAGCAGAGCTGCGCTTTCAGAGCACAGCTGTGAGCTCTCCAAACTGTTCAAAAGAAAAGTGACTGATTATACTAAATAGCTGTAATAGTGCTATTAAAAACAAGCAGGAGATGTATTTACAATAGTTCCCACCAATAAAGCTGTATAATTAGAAAGCTAAAGTTCTATTTTTTATCAGTGCAAATAAAAGCTATGTGGTGTTAACTACACTACTTAATGGGTATTTAAGATACTCTCTTGCATCAAAAGAATATTAAAATTTAATATAAATTATGAACTTGTTAAAAGTGATCTGTTACTTTATCCCGTTCATATAAAAGAACTTTTATTGCAAAAAGCCTAAAATATTTTTTTTGTTGTTTTGACATTTTCATCCAATGGGCACTTGCATCAAAATAAATCTTTTGACTGAGCAAATAAGAATGAATATTTCATTACATATAACCCTTCCTCTCTTTTTTTTCCTAGTGAAAAGACAATGAAAATGAAAAAAAGAAATTAATGTGGTGCAATAAGTATGTCTGGGGAGCAGGTAGAGAATGGATGGGGAAACAAAGGCTGAGTTTTAATCACCACGTCATTTTACCACATTGGAAGCTGGGGAATATGTGCTGCACTGGGCACTGATGTGTCCCCTTAGTTTTCAAACCTACTCCTTCTTCCAAATGAATCTACATCTTGCAGATGAAAACAAGACGTTATTCGTGATCTTAAGACATTTAAAATGCTTTGGTTTTCCGGAAAAGCGTTTCTTGCCAAAATGGTGTGAGCACAACTCGGAGGATTTCAGCTCACGTTAGAGGAAGTCTTTACATATATTTGGATTTCAAAACAAATACAGCTTTTTATAATGCAGCTATGGAATGAGTTTAATTCTAAGAATTCTGAAATCCAGTCAGTCCTGCTGCAGTGTTAGTTCATAGCTTGCAGGAAGCAGCATCAGGTACTTTAAATGTCACCAGCTGACTAACGGGATGGTAATTATCAGGTAACGTAATATATTGTTAGAAATTGTACAACTAATCCATTGCAAGACACACAGGTGAGGCAGTGTGTAACCTGACGCCCCAAGATGCAAGGGCAGTTCATGTAAACTCAGTTCTTTTAAGGCTGGCTCAAAATGTCAGGAATCTACCAGGCTCTGCCATGTGTGCAATTAGATGTAGATGCTTACACAGCCTCTGCTGCACTTTCTCCTGCTGCTGGTTAGTTTAAGTACCCCTTGAGTACATCTACAAGAGCTTTAAGCACACCTCTGATGAAAACAGGCAGAAGCAGAGCAAGCCCTTAATGACACGGCCTTACCTACTTTGTAATCAAATGAAAAACCCTTGCTCTATCATTGTATTCTCAACAAAACTAAGGATTGTTGTATAAAAAAAGATTATTTATAGAGGGATGGTGCTTTTTTAAAAAAACAATTATAGGGCCACATTTCCTGCATGCCAGCTTTAGTTCTAGAAAGAGGGACTGAAATCTTTCTATGTGCCCACGCAATGATTATAAACCCCAAGCTGCCAAACCAGGTCAGCATGCAGATTTACAAATCTAATCTCGTGCTTCCAGCAATAGCCAGTATTCCAAAACCCCCCTAAAACACAGGTAATACAAGTGGTCAGCTTGCCCAGTGGTACACTCTGGAATAAAAAATTACTCCTGAAGGCTGTATAGTCATGAATGTGTCATATCTAATGCACATGACTCAGTTGAGCTCCTAGTGTACAAGTTTCACAAAATTCTGCTTCCTCATCTGTGATATAATTAGATTAGCAGCCACAGGTGAAATTGGCAACTTTTCATTAAATTATTCTTGAAAAAATTCTAGCATATCAGGATTTTTATTTTTGCAGATTATTTGCAGTAGTAAGTAAACTCCAGCATTCTAAAAGGTGTTCTTCCCTTACTATGTAGTACTTTTCAGCTCTTGCAGTCTCTCCTAAACTTCACTTTTTTGCAACAGGCTCCCTCAGTGGTCTTTCCTCTTCTTCCACTTGAAGCCTGTGAACTCTCCATCTGTTTGGGACTGTGGCACCATATACATGTTACGTATCCTTGGTTTGTCTCGTCAAACATGGAAGGCACTTCAACCACTTCAATAAATGTTGCACATCAGTTTGAAAGGACAGAGGCTTTTTGCAGCATTTTACTGTTTCCATGTTGGTCAAATTCCAAACATTATTTTCACTGGTTTGTTCCCATTTTTACGCTTTTATTTATAACTCGCACTTAAAAGACTTCGAAATAGTTTCAGGAGCTTTTGCCAACTTACGCACTTTGAAAATGCTGTCCATAGTCGAAACACAAACTTTTTTTATTTTTTAATTTATGTGTTTTGTATGTGTTTCATCCTTTCAGAGGGAGCTTTTAGTACTTCAGCATAGAAGTGTTATTCTCTGGGTTCATATTAGGTTGCGAGTTTATGTAAAACAATTGAGCAGAACAGTACAAATAAATCTTTGTCATTCCTAAACATGAGGTCAAAAAAGCAGCTTTTCTCAGAACTGCTAATACTGGATCAAAGAAGAGAGCCAGGAGCAGTGGCTAAACAACTTTCCTTTGCTTCTCCAGGCTCTTAAAGAGTAAGAGGTTCATTCTCCTTATTGATCTTTCCTCCTTGGAAAGCTCTACATACGATTTTTGAAGTTTTAAAATTACAAAATCTTCTGTAGAAGATGGGGATGCAGATAATGGGATTTGCCCACTGCCTTTTCCAGGGGACAGCCAGTAACTCAGAAATGTATTTGAAGTATTAGGGTAGGCTTTTCAGAAAGTATTTCCTTGCCTAATTAAAAAAATTATCTGCAGAGTCCAAGAGTGCTTGTCAACGCAGAAGGAAAACAGAACATGCTTCTGTGCTGAAAAACACGAGTTGCTGAGCATTCCTCAATAATTAATGTCCCTCTGTTTAACTCTTTGTTGTGTGAGCTGGTTTGAGGCCTGTCAATCGCTGTCAGGGACACATGGAATTCCCCATCTTGCTCATCAGCAAAACTCTGAAAGCCAGGTTATATCCAGAGTTTTATCTTTCCAGTCTTACCATTAGTGTGACCCTTCTCAAAAGACGAAACATTTGGCTGGGATGGAGGTAACTCTCTTCAGCCCATGTTTTGGGATTGTCTGGAAGAGTGTTGGTGACAGCAGTGTTCTGGCAGCAGTGTGTGCACGGCATCAAAGCCTTTTTTTCTGCTCTGCCTCTCCAGTGGGTAAAAGGCTTGGAGTGGACACAACCTGCACAGCTGACACAGACCGGCCAGCAGGGATACTCCATGTCATTCAATGTCTGCTCAGCAATAAAAGCTGGGAGGGCGCTTTTGTTTTGGAGGCAGGTAGGCGCCATTGCTACTGGCCTGTTTGTGGGAAGTCATGAGGGATTACCTTTGCATCACATGCCTTGGCGTTTTTCTTTCCTTCACATACTGAACTGTCTTTATCTCAACCCATTTCTCATTTTGCTCTTTCTAGTCTCCCATCCTGCACAGGTTAAGGGTGAAGACTGAGCAGAGGGGTATTTAGGGTCAACCCCCCAAGTCGACTATGCCACTGCACTGGAAGATCATTCCAAGATTAGCATTTATTCTGTTTATTAATCCTTTTTGACAACAACTCATGTTGGTACTTTGAATATTACATGTCACAGTTAAGAACAGTCACATAAATTAATCACAAATCAGAACACACGCACAGTATTAACTCTTGAAAGACCCTAATGTGCAGGTAGTTTCCAAGGCTAGGAGGCAGCTCAAACCTCCTCACCTATGGCACAGAAGCAGTCAAAGTTCAGTGGCTTGAAGTCACACGTTTCCTACCATATGTTAGGAACTAAAACCTTAAAGGGCTGCAAATGACATGTAAGTCCCTGCTAATAAAAGTAACAAGACATAAGGAAGAAGATTTTACAGACAGAGAGGTTTAAAGTCTTCCAAGTAGAAAATGCTGTTCTTCAGACTGGTGTGAACTCTCTGAAGTACTGTAAGAATATTACAATACACCGTATCACTAAGGCAACAGGTGCTGGTTCCATGGAAAACATAGAATATTATATTCAGGGAAGCTTGCAGGTGGAACAGACACTGTCACCTCCGTTGCATCTAAATGCATCAGGCAAGGGCACTTGGGTAGTTCGGCACCAAGACACGAGTTCTGTGAACAAAGAAAATTCACTCCATGTTTCCTGCAGTTTTAACTTTGCAAACAGCCTGCCTTATTATGGTACTGAAAAACAAAGTGCTAGTATTCCTGTTTAGAGTCATACAGCAAAGATAAATGTTCAGCAGGTTCCTTAAGCAAATCAGCATGTTCCAATTTTGGGCTGAGTCCGTGCTATCCAAAATTCAAATCACATTGCTCTTATGTAACCCTGCCATGCACTCACTGCACTGAGGACATGTTTCTCTTATGACTTCATTTAGAATCCAAATTCAGCCAAGGCATTAGTAAGCTTCAAGTGACTTCGGCTGAGAACAGTATCAGAAAGTCCTGATTTTTGTATCTACTGCCATGTAGAGGAGCAGTATATTAAATTCATTCCTCTGAACTCTTCACATTTTTTGTTAACATACAACAACTAGTTTCATATATTGTGCACATTAGAGGGAACAAAGTCTTTAAGTCCAACAAACAACCACTTAACACATAAACTACATTCTATGTTATATAGCATTTTAATATCTTGAGCACATATTGTATTGACATTTACTATGTCACTGTGATGACAAGCAAACACGACAGGCAACACTGAAATCAGTTAGCACCAGAAGTTGGCAGGGTACTTTCAGCAATGCAGCCAGTAACAACTGGGCGTAAGTAACATATCATACAAATGCAGATGGAAACTTCAATGTTTTGAATGTTACCTGCAATCCCAGAACAATGCATCTTGCAAATGGAAGCTTGATTCCACAAGAAATACTCCCTTTGGTACCGCGTATGTGCTGTTGGTCATGACTTGTTGCCTTAGTTGCTGTACATTCCACTGCTATCCCCTGCCTTTCATTAGGAGAAGCTCTCTGCCTGTGTACATGTGTGTGTGTGTATTTATGTATGCATATACACAAATACAAGATTACTGTAAGTAAAATACATGGAGCTATTGTCAGAGAAGTGTAGAGACTGAAGGATCCAAATGGGAGAATAGGGTTGGCAGCTACAAATCCTGTGTGCATTTCCTCATAAGGAAGTACGTTTCAATCCTGGAATACTGTATTATTGGCAACATCAGACTGTGCAACCTTAAATCAGAGCTCAAAGACAAAGAAAGGGAGTTGGACTAGATGATCCTGTGGGTGCCTTCCAACTCAGCATAACCTGTGAACAAACTGGCTAATGACACGACCTTTCAGTTGGAAGCATTTTCACTTTGCAGTCTCGCAATCAGTTGTTCTGCCTATGAAAGAGAGAAGGCAATGCATTAACTACACTGTGGGCCTTCAGTTTACTGAAAATTCCATTTTAAAAATAGTGATGCTGACAGAGCATTTACTTTTCCCTTTTACAGACAAAGCATACAACAGAAGCAGAATACAATTGCTTTCAACAGCAGACTCTTACAGTTTCAATCAAACTCCCACGAGGCAATCAGAGGAGCAAACAACCTATGGAAGTCAGAGGACCTTTGGGCAAATAAATAGCAAATCCATTAAATCACTGTGATTTTAAAGACCTCAGAAGACAGCAGTGCTCAGAACAACCAAGTGGTGAGAGCTGGGGTTTGTTGTGAGATGCTCCAGAACAGAGTGTTGTGACATCACCCAACAAGCTGCACACCAGCATCCCAGAGGGGTAGAGGGTGTCCCCGTATGTGGATGGATACACACCACTCTTTGGGTCTGTCATCGTGCCCATACACACTTTTCTCATCACATGGCTACTTAGGCATCTTGGGCACAACTGGGACAGCTGTGTTTGGCACATGTAATGAACAGCACCAGCTCACCGAGCCCCGAGAAAGGCTCAGGGCAGAAGAAGTCTGCCAGCAACGCCAGACAGAGCACCTGGAGGCTACACGGGCACTTCAGAAAGAGATGCATTTAATGTCAGCCTTTTCTTTTTTTGCCAGTGCTACTGAATTAAACTTTTAAATTGAGCTAGTGCTTAAGGTTTTATTGCGTTCTCCAAAGGAACTACATTAAAAGGTGAAAAGGTTAAGCATGGCATATGTATTTTAAATATAGTAAAAATGCAATCAGTTACTTAGGGTAGCAACAACTCAAAGGACTTCAGTAGTTACTGCAGTTTATTTGCAAATAAAGATACATAAAGCATGAAAATCTGAATCCTGATTTGCATTCTTAAGCAAGTACCACATTCAAGACACTATAATTAAAAACCCAAATCGAGTACCAACCCAAGAATATTTTTCAGCTTGACAACAGGGAAAAATGCCTCATCCATATTAGATAACCAGGCTTCATACAGATCTCCCTGAGCTAATCCAAGATAATAAGCAGTAAAACTACAGCTATGCTTATTTGAGGGACAAATATCTGTAAGATGCTCAACAACAAAGCAGACACATCTGCTTTCTTTTTGAGCTAGTGTGAAGACGCCAAGTTTTCCTCTCTTAAAGTAAGAGGCTATCTATATTCCTTAGATGAGACAGACAGTTTTCAGCAACTTTGATTTGGGGCTGTGTAATGATACCAGGATGCTGCAGCTACATTGCCAGGATAGGTGCTTTGCTGTATTCAAAGCAGTGGCAATGAGCTTTAGATCTTCAGAGGGATATTTTCAAAGTGCTTTAGCCAGTGCCAGTTCAGTCTCATTGCTTATCGTTACTGGCAGAAATCAGCAAAACTGGCATAAATCATAAATGTTTTTGTAAAGCAGACGCTTGTTTTAGTCAAAAGATGACAAAATGAGGAAAAACCACATGACATGATAAATGCAATTATTAGGTGGACATGTTTTTACCTATGCTGGATGAACCGGGGTACGTACAAAACAAGCCATCACATTTGAATATATCTGTTTAAATTATAACCCAAATATTTACAAAGTGTCCACAGAAGTGCATCACAGAACTTAAGCTTCATGTAAGATTCACAACTACTGAACTGTTTGCTATTGGTTATTAGCACTCCATTCCCCCTAATAGGTAAAAACCTTAATGCTTATGTTAGTTTATTTTATCAAATAGTTACTGCAAAATATACATAATTGAATTACAGCAATGACAAAAATAATTGGTCAAAGTTAAAAGCTTAGAAAGTAATCACATTTTCAGGTGGCATCTAAAAACCTACCTAAAAGCTCATCTGCATTACACTTACCGTGATAAACCAGTAGGAATTGATCCTGTAATAGAGCCTGGATAAGAATCCCAGCTGACTGGCTGGGGCCAGCACATGAAGATGCAAGTGGGATATGGAACAGAACGGAGGCCAGTGAAAACCCATTCTTTAGAAAAGGAAAACAAATAAAAGATACTGGTGATGTTAATGCAGGAAGAAGTGGAACATCACAGGTTATTTACCATGGTAACAGAATTAACAATTCATCACATTTTCCTGATACAAAAAGGCATGAACAAAAATATGTCCTTTCATTATATCACAAAAAAAGCTTTTCAAAGGCCATTAACTTCCTCCATCACATCTCACATTTAAGACGTTTTAAAAAGAAATTACAAGAAAAATATTAATTAAAAATTTAAACACATCTTAGTTTTCACTTAGAAAGCCAACTGACAGTTTTAGTCACAAAGGCCCACCTCCCTATTTCTCTACATTGTTTAAATTATGTTACAGTTTACTTCAGTTGTCAAAGGCACTGCCTTAAACTTCAGGGTCCAGCACTGAAATCAAATGAATGCAGGTATCACAGAAACATGATGCAGTGCCCTTGAACAGGACAAAGTTGTACCTTTCTTCTGGCATCTAGGATTTAGAGCATACTCTCAGCATGTAATGACAAAGCAGCCTTTTAGGTAGGTTGTTTCAAGTGCCCTCCCTATACCAAGATGTGGTCAAGAAAGAATCTCAGAGCTGGAATGCAATCTGTGCTGGAATTCTATTGGAAAAAAGTTTATATTCAATGCCAGCAAATTCTACTGGAGAAGTCACGCAGTAAGTGAACGTAGACTCAATTTCTTCAATAAATCATATTGCAGTTTTTGCCACCATCTCTAAAATAACATTCTGAAAAGTAAAAACCACATTCAAAAGACAGAAGGTTTCCCTTACATACCTTACATCATTCAAGTCACTAAAATTATTTTTCTGGAGGACAGCTTTTCCGACTTCCATCATTCTCTTCACTAATAAACACAAATAAATTACATTGAAAAAAGGTATTCTTCAGAATATTAACTTCAACAGACTGATTACATTGAGATTACAAACTTGGGTTTTTCAAAATATAAACATCATAACTACTCATCAAACAAAGGGACCCAAGAGAGTGTGTGCAATTACTGACTTGACAATTGCCACTGTTATCATCTTTCACACTAGTGATGCCTTTAAGTGTGGTATTATTCTAAGAACTTTGGCCAAAGCCATGCTAGCACCACACCCTTATTAAAAAAACCAAAAAACACTCATTGGTCAGAACGATTATGTTTACACTAATTCCAGTGTTGTATCTCTACACAACTACAGGACTTTGATCTTCAGGTCCTGTGCAGCCTGGTGTAAGTTTCAGAGACAGTACACAATTTTGAATTAAAATAAAATTATAAAATTGTCAGTCCTACTTAATACTAGGACAAAGTTTCATTACTTTATCACTAAAAAATGCAGCAACTCCAATACAAAAACTCAAGGCAAAAGTTGAAGGAATTGCGAATCCAAACACATCCAGAAGTTTCTTTCTGGAGAAAACCACCCTATGTTTTAGAAGAGAAATACAGTGATGCAAGATTTGCAAAATGCTACTGTAATTCTTCTCTTGCATCACCTGTGCATTTCCCTAAGGTGGAATCTCTTAATGCATTTATAGCTGTAATGAACGCACTTAGCTAGGCGTATCTTCTGAAACATTCTAGAACTTTATTATTAAAAAAGATTCATTGGAACACCATTTGCCTTTTTCATCTGTCACTTTTTTTTTCCTGAAAAATAATGTAGCACTTCTCCGAAAGTATACATTTTATAAACTCTTCTGCAAGCTTTTCATATAATCTAAAATTGCATATAGTATATTTAAGAAAACACAATGCACATAAGCAGCACATAAATGCTTTAAAAACAAGTTGCAGGTCCGACGAAGTGCAGAAGCATCTGTACTCCGTGCAAGCATAAGAGATTTCACGCACTAGTGCAACGTTTTTGCAGAATTACAAAACAAATCGTGTGCCATTCGAGAACAGCACACGGAGGTTCCTGGGAAGTTAAGTCCCTACCTACACTCACTCACATTAACTCTTTACAAACGGTGTTAAAAGGCCCAATTTACTTGACAACACGCTATTTAAAGGCTGTGAAAAATTACTCTCCTGGAGGTGAAACGTCCGCTGACAGCCTTACCTAGAGGTACGTGCTCCGTCCTCAGTGTTCTGCAGTTCCCCATGTGCCTCACGGGCACCACCAGGTAGTGGTGGGGGGCACCAGGTTTCCTGTCTCTGAAGCAAACAAGGTCTTCATACTAAAAAGGGATGCGAACAGATTTATAAGGACGACATTGACCAACAGTTGGCAACAAAGCCCTTCCCCACATCAACGTGAAACCTAATGCCACAGCTGAAGTAACCAGCAAAACCCCTCGAGATTTCTGAAGCCAGCCTCCAAAGCATGATGTG
This sequence comes from Pitta sordida, assembly GCA_013390025.1. Classification (NCBI taxonomy): domain Eukaryota; kingdom Metazoa; phylum Chordata; class Aves; order Passeriformes; family Pittidae; genus Pitta; species Pitta sordida. Next base: position 150,065 of record WEKX01026005.1, read on the forward strand.
TGTCCTGGCCTTCTGCAGTGAGGACTATTGGGTGCCAGCTTAAAGGCCGCTGTGCCAACATTTGTGGGAGCTATTTGCCGCCCGATCCATGTCTTCCCCCTCCCGTGCCCGCGCACAAGGAGCCGACGACCCTCAGGGCGCCCGCGCACCCGCACAGCCCCGGCGCAGCCCCGCCCGCGGGAAGGAGGGAAGGAGGGAGGGAGGGAAGGAGGGAAGGAGGGAAGGAGGGAAGGAGGGAAGGAGGGAAGGAGGGAGGGAGGGAGGGAGGGAAGGAAGGAAAGAAGGAAAGAAGCAAGCAAGCAGCGGCACCCCTCACCCACCTCGCAGGAGAGCAGCTCCGTGCCCGGCTCCTCCCGGCGGGCGATCCTGCAGAACACACACTTCCCGTCGTAGCCGCCGCTGCCATTCCCGGCGTCGCTCCCCTGGGCGGCGGCGGCAGCCGCGGCCTCTCCGCCGTCGGTGGCCATGGCCCCGCTCCTCCTCCTCCTCCTCCTCCTCCTCCCCGCCCGCCGAGGGAGGAGCGCCGGTCCCTGGGACTGGCGGGGTCAGGGGCCGATCCTCGGGGCGGGCACAGCGCCGAGCCCCCACCCGCACTCAGAGTGACGCTCCCGCAGCATCGGTAGGAAGACATAAAGTCTGCTCATCGGGAGGTTTTCACTGAAAAATGACCAAAAAAAAAAAGGTACAAACCGGGAATGAAACGAAGTGAGTACATTCTGAGCTCGTGAAAGATGAATTGCCAGGGTGAAAAAAGAAAATCAAACCCACAGTAAAGGGGGCAGATAGAAAGATACAAAACGCTTGTGACAGTGGATCTTTCTGCAGTTTTTCACCTGAAAGTTTTGTCCAGCAATCCCTTGAGCAATATAAAACGTGAAAAAGAGATTTAGTCATTTGGCCTCTGTATTTCAAGTTACTTGGGCTTACATATATACACAAAAAATCTTAAAATACTACCTCAGCACTGCTGCATTATTGTAATTCCAGAGATTGTTCCAACTGAGTCTACATTTTGTCTTCTGAACCCCTACCTACCAAAAAGGGCTAAAGTCTGATGTTAGTTCCAACTGCACAAACTGACAGCCCTGAAATTGTTGGCCACTTATGACAGCTACACTAATTTATAGTCAAAGCAAGGTATTTCACAGAATCACAGAATGGTTTGGGTTAGGAGGGACCTTAAAGATCATCTAGGTCCAACCCACCCTGCCCCATAGGCACTGTAAGCATGTGCTAGCATTCCACTAGACCAGGCTGCTCCAAGCCCCATCCAACTCCGCCCTGAGCACTTCCAGGGACAGGGCATCCATAGCATCTCTCAGGAACCTGTGCCAGTGCCTCGCCTTCATCGTATCAACTGCTTGCAAAGCTAACAGAGGTTATTTTTAAGTGGTACTGTATTGAATTTTTCTGTGGCTGGGTTTCTGGTAGTGGGGGTCTATAGGGGAGGCTTTTCTTTGAGAAGTTGCTGGAAGCCTCCCTCATAGCTGGCAGAGAGGAAATGCGCCAGCTCCTGGCTGGACCTGCCG